>JADWQK010002479.1:0-541199 GCA_017933935.1 Sesamia nonagrioides | reverse complement strand
TAATATCGAGTAGTAAGTTACTCATGATTGTAAGGTTTGCACTACTACTGTAACATAATTCTTTGTAGAACATTGAATATTAATATCGAGTAGTAAGTTACTCATGATTGTAAGGTTTGCACTACTACTACTGTAACATAATTCTTTGTAGAACATTGAATATTAATATCGAGTAGTAAGTTACTCATGATTGTAAGGTCTGCACTACTACTGTAACATAATTCTTTGTAGAACATTGAATATTAATATCGAGTAGTAAGTTACTCATGATTGTAAGGTTTGCACTACTACTGTAACATAATTCTTTGTAGAACATTGAATATTAATATCGAGTAGTAAGTTACTCATGATTGTAAGGTTTGCACTACTACTGTAACATAATTCTTTGTAGAACATTGAATATTAATATCGAGTAGTAAGTTACTCATGATTGTAAGGTTTGCACTACTACTGTAACATAATTCTTTGTAGAACATTGAATATTAATATCGAGTAGTAAGTTACTCATGATTGTAAGGTTTGCACTACTACTGTAACATAATTCTTTGTAGAACATTGAATATTAATATCGAGTAGTAAGTTACTCATGATTGTAAGGTTTGCACTACTACTGTAACATAATTCTTTGTAGAACATTGAATATTAATATCGAGTAGTAAGTTACTCATGATTGTAAGGTTTGCACTACTACTGTAACATAATTCTTTGTAGAACATTGAATATTAATATCGAGTAGTAAGTTACTCATGATTGTAAGGTTTGCACTACTACTGTAACATAATTCTTTGTAGAACATTGAATATTAATATCGAGTAGTAAGTTACTCATGATTGTAAGGTTTGCACTACTACTGTAACATAATTCTTTGTAGAACATTGAATATTAATATCGAGTAGTAAGTTACTCATGATTGCTCGGCGGAAATCCGAATTATGAGGGTTTGGCGCCATCTAGGCATTTGTTGTGCTGTATTCCGTATTTTCTGAACTAAGTAATTACCATCATAATGACGGTAGTAACTGAAAACGTGTCGTACAGACTTATCTTTTCCGCATTCTACAAAGGCAACTTTTTTTGTCAACGAAGAAACAATAGAGATGTTATTCTATTCTTGTAATAACACTTCTTTCTATCCACAGACGCAACAAGAAGGTGGTGATCCACGTGCCGTACAAGGTGAAGAAGATAAAGCACACGCACACGGTGTATAAGACCATTCACCACCACCATACCCACCGGGACCCCCACATGGATCACAGTCTCGCGGCCACAGAAGAACACGAGCACTTCCATCACATGCACATCCATAATCAACCGCCTGTGGGGCAGCACAGCCAGCCAGTCCCCGGGATTGGTATCCCGGAGTTCTTACCAGATGACGTCCCGCTCGTAATCCCGGATGTACCCCCACACGAGATCACGGGTATCCCAACCCGTCATATCGTTCCTCTCTATAGAAGGAATTCGGTGAGTAGTGTCAGTAAATGATTCATTTCCTGTAAGTAGGTTTGTGTAGACACTTTTACAAGACAATAATAGTTTTTTAAACTGAGAAAAAAGGCCGAAATATACAAGTTATAGCCTCTTTTAAGATCCAGTCATAATCTTATTGAAATAATATGAAAACCATTTAAAAACGGTCCATGTCGAATCGGATATCATTATCAAACCGCGATACTCTAGGGTACAGAACAACAGTTTAAGGTGCATATTACAGAACGTCACTCAAAACTCAAGCTCTACTTATGTCTCGTTTCAAGCTATTTGATTGGTTGAAACTAGTTTTAAGTAATGTTTAAACAGAGATCAATGCTTGAGTGACGTTCTGTAATACGGACCTAAATGTTATTAGTAAACGTGTTCTGTCTGCTGGGACACGGGCTTCCTAACATCGAGAGGGAGTGCTGTCATCTAAACGTAATGTTCTGTCTGTTGGGACACGGGCTTCCTCCCATCGAGAGGGAGTGCTGTCATCTAAACGTAATGTTCTGTCTGCTGGAACACGGGCTTCCTAACATCGAGAGGGAGTGCTGTCATCTAAACGTAATGTTCTGTCTGTTGGGACACGGGCTTCCTCCCATCGAGAGGGAGTGCTGTCATCTAAACGTAATGTTCTGTCTGCTGGAACACGGGCTTCCTAACATCGAGAGGGAGTGCTGTCATCTAAACGTAATGTTCTGTCTGTTGGGACACGGGCTTCCTCCCATCGAGAGGGAGTGCTGTCATCTAAACGTAATGTTCTGTCTGTTGGGACACGGGCTTCCTCCCATCGAGAGGGAGTGCTGTCATCTACACGTAATGTACTGTTTGCTGGAACACGGGCTTCCTAACATCGAGAGGGAGTGCTGTCATCTAAACGTAAGGTTCTGTCTGTTGGGACACGGGCTTCCTCCCATCGAGAGGGAGTGCTGTTATCTAAACGTAATGTTCTGTCTGCTGGGACACGGGCTTCCTAACATCGAGAGGGAGTGCTGTCATCTAAACGTAATGGTCTGTCTGTTGGGACACGGGCTTCCTCCCATCGAGAGGGAGTGCTGTCATCTAAACGTAATGTTCTGTCTGTTGGGACACGGGCTTCCTCCCATCGAGAGGGAGTGCTGTCATCTACACGTAATGTACTGTTTGCTGGAACACGGGCTTCCTAACATCGAGAGAGAGTGCTGTCATCTAAACGTAAGGTTCTGTCTGTTGGGACACGGGCTTCCTCCCATCGAGAGGGAGTGCTGTCATCTAAACGTAATGTTCTGTCTGCTGGGACACGGGCTTCCTAACATCGAGAGGGAGTGCTGTCATCTAAACGTAATGGTCTGTCTGTTGGGACACGGGCTTCCTCCCATCGAGAGGGAGTGCTGTCATCTAAACGTAATGTTCTGTCTGCTGGAACACGGGCTTCCTAACATCGAGAGGGAGTGCTGTCATCTAAACGTAATGTTCTGTCTGTTGGGACACGGGCTTCCTCCCATCGAGAGGGAGTGCTGTCATCTAAACGTAATGTTCTGTCTGCTGGAACACGGGCTTCCTAACATCGAGAGGGAGTGCTGTCATCTAAACGTAATGTTCTGTCTGTTGGGACACGGGCTTCCTCCCATCGAGAGGGAGTGCTGTCATCTAAACGTAATGTTCTGTCTGTTGGGACACGGGCTTCCTCCCATCGAGAGGGAGTGCTGTCATCTACACGTAATGTACTGTTTGCTGGAACACGGGCTTCCTAACATCGAGAGGGAGTGCTGTCATCTAAACGTAAGGTTCTGTCTGTTGGGACACGGGCTTCCTCCCATCGAGAGGGAGTGCTGTTATCTAAACGTAATGTTCTGTCTGCTGGGACACGGGCTTCCTAACATCGAGAGGGAGTGCTGTCATCTAAACGTAATGTTCTGTCTGTTGGGACACGGGCTTCCTCCCATCGAGAGGGAGTGCTGTCATCTAAACGTAATGTTCTGTCTGTTGGGACACGGGCTTCCTCCCATCGAGAGGGAGTGCTGTCATCTACACGTAATGTACTGTTTGCTGGAACACGGGCTTCCTAACATCGAGAGAGAGTGCTGTCATCTAAACGTAAGGTTCTGTCTGTTGGGACACGGGCTTCCTCCCATCGAGAGGGAGTGCTGTCATCTAAACGTAATGTTCTGTCTGTTGGGACACGGGCTTCCTAACATCGAGAGGGAGTGCTGTCATCTAAACGTAATGGTCTGTCTGTTGGGACACGGGCTTCCTCCCATCGAGAGGGAGTGCTGTCATCTAAACGTAATGTTCTGTCTGCTGGAACACGGGCTTCCTAACATCGAGAGGGAGTGCTGTCATCTAAACGTAATGTTCTGTCTGTTGGGACACGGGCTTCCTCCCATCGAGAGGGAGTGCTGTCATCTAAGCAAGCCAGATGCGGGTACATGTCACAAGTGTTTGATTCTAGGACATACCGATTGATTGATGATGTTTCCTTCACTTTTTTGAGAGCAGTGGCGATGAAATTATTTACACAAAATGAAGCGATTGGAGCAGCGATTCGATTCTACGGTACCTACCTATACATCTCGTAAGTCGACTACTGCTCTCAATAGACTGTACAAATGTATAAACGACGGCTATATGTAACTGTTTCAACCTGTAACAACATTCATATGTATGATAATTTATACACATTATATAATAATCGTTGGTAAATTGTTTCTTTTCTTGCAGGTAAAATCTCGCTAATACTAATATGGAGCCATAGAAATTGAAAATCTTCAAATATGTTTAACTGTCCAAAAAAGTGCATAACACATAAAGTCTTCTATTGGAGAAAAAGAAAATAGTTGTGTGCTATAATTACACTGGTCGAAATATATGTTTAGCATCTCTTTTTCAATGGGTCAGCATCCCCTCTACTTACAAAAATGAGCCCCTCAGTGCTGAGAAGGGGGTTTATGACTCTTGAGAACAGTGCATTAGTTTAGGTTCTACATAATATATAAGTCGCCATGTTTGACCGCTCTGGGTAATATTTTTTACTAAGGACCGGTTATTTGATCCGTACTTACTTAAAACTCAACCAATTGTTAATAATTGTAAATAATGGTGTTTTTTTTTTTCAATATCTAGTATAACTAAAGATTATTTGTTTACTGATAGTTAATTATTTCATGAATCATAATGATATTATATTATAAGATATATTAAGTTATACCACATTAAAAAATTGGTTGAGTTAAACTGTTGATAAAATACCAGTCCAGACTCCAGAGTCAACTGACTGCAGCGCACACGGCATGCATTTACGAAGAGATGTTTGAACATATGTATATAGAGCACTTAGAGATATACTTCTCTATTGAAGAAGTCGCGAGTTTATTAAATATTTACCTTTTGGTTCAGCGCGCTTATACACGCTTGGTTCTTTGAACGAGATTCTCCCGCCAGAATGGGTATGAAATAGTAAATAAGCGGGTAGAAAGTAGTAGAACCTAAATGTTGTACAAATAAATACATATTGACAATACATTGACTCCGGTTACATAAACTAAAGTAAAAAGTTCAGAGCATTTGTTTTTAAATATTATATTGTATTAAGAATACAACAGACGATAAATATATTCATTTAAGCCTGTCGTAATATGCATTAGGAATGAAAGTCTTGCCGCTAAGCGATTCGTCGTGTTCCAGCATGATGTCTGGTGAAGCCGTAGGGAGGACGCGTCTGAGCAGTTGTGTTGCGTTGTGTGGCGAGTACGATGCGCCAAATGTTGTTGTGTCGGGAGTTTGGTCGTGGAGAGTCTCCAGATCAATCTCCCTCTGGCGCAGCATCGTTGGTCGTGTTGGTCTTGGGTTTAACATTGCATCACCTGGCTCAACTGCTGTCATCCTTGCTATTCCTAAGTTTTTTTAAGTGATTAGGCTTAATAAACTAGTGCGCTTTACCATCAACGATTGCGTAACTGCTTACCATCAGGCGGGATTGCAGTCAAGCGCTAGTTTATAATTATTAAAAAAAAAAAAAATGGACTGAATGGGTGAATGATTAACAAGGAGGTGGTTCACGGGGAGATGACTTCTGATAGAGAAGTGTGGAAGAACAATACATACTACACCGACCACAGATAAATTGGGATGAGGGCAACAGAATGAATGCCTAGTAAAATATTAGGTTCTTACATATGAAATTGGCGTTTTGTATGGGAGGAATAAAAGTCGTTTATTTTTTTAATATAATATATTTATTTAATCAAAGTATGATCCATTGCTATCCATGCACTTCTGCCATCTCATAGGTAGTACGTTTATGCCTTTTCTAAAAAAGTCTGTTGGAGAAAGGTCCGGGGAGTACGAGTCTTAAACATACCAATTGAAGCTCCTCTAAATTGGTAGCAGTCTGTTGTGCAGTGTGTGGTCTCGCGTTGTCCTGAAGCAGCAGTGGCCTTGTGCGATTGACCAGTCTCGGTTGTTTAGCGGCTAGTTTATCCATCATTATGTGGAGCTACTCACAGTAGAGATCTGCAGTACTCGTCTGGCCAGATTTAAGGAAGCTGTAGTGCACCACACTGACACTAGTCCACCAAACGCTGACCAATAACTTTTTTCTAGTCAGTTTTCTCTTGGGGCAGAATTTGGATGGTTCAACGGGGTTCAGCCATTGCGATGTGCGCTTCCAATTATTTTAAAGTATCCAGTTTTTCATCACAAGTAATGATTCGATTTAAAATCGTTTCATTATTGTGCCGATTCAGTGATGTAACGCAGCAGTCGACGCGCGTTTGTCGGTTTGCTTCACTCAATTCATGAGGTACCCATTTTTCGAGCTTTCTTATCTTTCCAATTTGTTTCAAGTGGATTAAAACAGATTTATCACTAACACCGCAGCCTACAGCTAACTCGGACGTAGTTTGCGATGGATACGCTTCCACAATAGCCTTCAATTCTTCATTGTCGATTTGGTCTCCGGCCGTCCATGGGGATTGTTCTGTAGGTTGAAATTTCCCGGATGAACACGTTGGGACCAAAAACGCACTGTGCTTTCTCTTGCGACACCACTGCCCTAACATAATTAATTATTCTTCGAGCCGTTTCTGCAGCACCTGATGCCGCGGCCAAACTCATATTCGTAAATAACGCGAAATTTTAAATTTTCCATTTTTTAAACTAAATGCAGATAAAAAACAAAAAAAAAAGTAGAAGAAACACGGTTTTCGAGACAAATTCATTAGTAAATAGCTGTATAAATTTGAATTTGAAATTCTAAACCAAAGAGGAGATATTTGAGATCAAATTGGCCAGTACGACAAAACGCCCATTTTATATGTAAGGACCTAATATGATAAACCATAAACCAATTAGACGTCATTAATACATGCCTACTGAAAATACATGAATCAAGCGCTGACTAATTTGACAGGACTAAACTATTGATAATATTTTTCTTCTGGCTTCAATGAATATAAATTTAGTTTGTGTAGACAACAGGCGCCACCGCAGGTCATTGCCGCCGTGTCTGTCAACTGAAGACTGACTTGACCAATGTGCTAATAAATAATATTGATTATATTATAATATATGAATTATTATGTGTTGATTTTTCTTGACAATAAATTTTCATTATTTATTTTAGGTTAGTTACAATAGCCCCGATTTAAGTGCTCACAAAAGCCTTACTTTGCCTTTATTTATCTTCTGCTCTTTTTTTTCATAATGAAAAGAAAGATGCACTGTTCTTAAATTTAGTTCAGTTTGTGAGCAAGCTAATCGGGGCCACGAAACTGTATATTAATAACTAGCTTTCCGCCCGGGGCTTCGCCCGCGTGGCGTTCAGTATTTTTGTTTTCCCAATCAAAGTTATCGAATATCAAGCTAAGTGACTTTGTTTTTATACTATGTAGTGATAATTCATTGTTTTGAGATAAATATGTGTACCTACTAGCTTAGTTCATATCACTCAGGTAAACTAAAAATATGCGCTTATCTTAAAACTTTGCTCTTTATTTGTTTACTCTGAGTGCTACGTTTGAAAAAGTTTTTATTATAAATAACATAATATGGATACTTCGCCCGCAGTAGCTTACAAATGGTGGCACCAGGTACACAGCTGAATCGAGTATATATGACTAGTGGCGAAGAAGAAAGAAAAAACCGCAAGGTATTGGAGTTCGACAAGGCAGCATCCTTGGTCCATCGTTGTTCCTTATATACATTAAACTGCGATTATTTTCACCGCCAAAACGATTTCCGAGTTGTATAGAATACCACAGACAGGCTTTAACTCCGTTCTTAACCGGCTTCGTTGTAATCTATTAACACTGAATGCTGAGAAAATTAAATATATTCATTTCACTATGCGCAATGTTGACAACAAAACAATTGATTCCTTTTCATACGCTCACCACTGTAACAAACCGTCTATCAACTCTTTTACCTGTCCTAAGATCCATGGAACAAAGTGTCTAAAATACCTTGGAGTCTTTGTTGATAACATATTGAAAGTTTAGTTAGAAGCGTACGTAATCTAATGTTTGTATTCAAAAAACTGCACTCCATTGCAGACACTAACTTAGTAAAACAAGTTTATTTTGCTCTATGTCAATCATTGAGCTATTATTACTACTTTATAACTCAATGATGTCAATATATACTTAAATATTGCATAACTTCATGGAGTGGAACATCAAAATCTATCCTTCTCTCCCTCGAACGTGCACAAAGAGCTGTTCTAAAAGTAGCAAATTTTCTGCCTTTCCTTTTCCCTACCTACTAGTTATTTAAATCCTGCAAAGTTTTGTCCGTTCGACAAATTTACATACTGCACATAATACTAAAACAGCATGCTACGCTTACTTACAACGATAATATAATTAACAAAAGACGGAATGATATAGTGTGCAGCTCAATCTCTATTTCTAAATATGCATTTGCACACAAATCCTATATGTTCTTAGGGTCTTATTTATACAATAGATTAAATAGAGTATTGGATAGTTATAATTTAAATTATTTTTGAATGTTCTTTCTAATTATCTGCAAGGTTTGTCATATAAAATTTAGAGATAATCATTAAATGACTTAACTAATATTAATATGGCATATTAATATTAGTTAAGTAATTTAATGATTAGCGCTGTATGAGCAATATGTAACTAACAATAATGATTAGCGCTGTATGAGCAATATGTAACTAACAATAATGATTAGCGCTGTATGGGCAATATGTAACTAACAATAATGATTAGCGCTGTATGAGCAATATGTAACTAACAATAATGATTAGCGCTGTATGAGCAATATGTAACTAACAATAATGATTAGCGCTGTATGAGCAATATGTAACTAACAATAATGATTAGCGCTGTATGGGCAATATGTAACTAACAATAATGATTAGCGCTGTATGAGCAATATGTAACTAACAATAATGATTAGCGCTGTATGGGCAATATGTAACTAACAATAATGATTAGCGCTGTATGAGCAATATGTAACTAACAATAATGATTAGCGCTGTATGAGCAATATGTAACTAACAATAATGATTAGCGCTGTATGAGCAATATGTAACTAACAATAATGATTAGCGCTGTATGGGCAATATGTAACTAACAATAATGATTAGCGCTGTATGAGCAATATGTAACTAACAATAATGATTAGCGCTGTATGGGCAATATGTAACTAACAATAATGATTAGCGCTGTATGAGCAATATGTAACTAACAATAATGATTAGCGCTGTATGGGCAATATGTAACTAACAATAATGATTAGCGCTGTATGAGCAATATGTAACTAACAATAATGATTAGCGCTGTATGAGCAATATGTAACTAACAATAATGATTAGCGCTGTATGAGCAATATGTAACTAACAATAATGATTAGCGCTGTATGAGCAATATGTAACTAACAATAATGATTAGCGCTGTATGAGCAATATGTAACTAACAATAATACTGTATACTTTCGTTGTGTCCTATATTTTTACGTACATACCAGTTTTATACCAAAATAAAAAATTATAATAATCACGTTTAAGCCTGAAGCACAGGTTCCATCTAGTTCAGGCAAATTATAAATTAGTACTACTTAGACTTAAGCAAAATATTATAATAAATATGTACAAAGCTGAGAAATAAACAATTATTTATTTATTGCTGGATTCTGGGCTTAGTCAACGTCTTGAGGCTGAAAGATTACATCTAGTCTGTCATCTGAGGGCTAATTCTACTAATTATAAGAACGTTCACAGTCCGAACTCAGTTTCAGTCAGTCAAGAAATATGTACCTACATCTAATTCTGTAGATTTTGACGTTAAGTTTTTGCCATTTGTTTGAGAGGAATGGAATGAAATGCCACAACATTTGATCGTAACTCTTATCCGAGCGATGAAAAACCGTGTGAGAGCAGTAATAAGAGCTCCGGGAGGGAGTAAAAGTTAATAAACCTTTCCTAGCACGATTTTGTTTTCATTTAGGTGTTTTATTTTATCAATTTCCTATATAATTTATCAATTTATCAAATACAGGATAAAAATGACTCTTTAAACGAAGTACGAAACATTTGAAATATTTATTTGAATTTAGACCATTACCTCATTTCAGTGCATGATGACCTGACAGACAGAACGAATGTGTGTACTCAAATAACATTAATTACAGCAAGATTGATGCCATTAATAATTTAAAATCACATTCGTAATAGTGTAGCTGTACATAAATCTATAATATCTAATCATTAATCGATCATTGCATCTTTCATATTTCTTAAACGGAGTAAAATTAAATTGCTTTTAACATGAGGATTTGAAAACCTCATATTGTTCTCTATTAAACGTCATTTAATTGATTATATTTTACCGATCCCTCTTATACTATTGTTGTTCATTATAATTGATATCTCTCTAAGCGATAAGTTATGTGTCAAACTCATAATTGGATAATATACATATTAATTACAATTGATAAAGGTAAACCTCGCCATAGCTTTCGACAAGGTGACTATTCTAATTGTGTTGTGCAAGCTTGAAGCCGGTAGGTATCAGAGGCATACTGCTGAAACTTTTCAGGAGCTCTCTGGAAGACAACGTGTAAATATCGGTAATGTTATCAGAGACAGTCAAAAAAGCACGGCTTTCGGAGTTCCCCAAAGAAGTATTTTAGGACGTACTCTTTTTCATTAGGTATACCTACATATATAAACGACCTTCGTAATCTTAAGCTAGATCGGTACAAAATCTTTCGCAACACGGTTTCTATGTTGAGAACCGAGAATTATGTTGAACTCAGTTATTCACAAACTTACTTCAACATAATTCTCTAACTCGTACAGTTCGTATTACAGAATCTCACTCAAAACTCAAGCTTTACTTAAATCTCACTTGAAGTTGAAGATTGGTTAAAACTTAAGTAATGCTTAAATGTTGAGTAAGTTTCTGTAATATGGTCCTAAATGCTGATAAGACGAACTGTATTAAGTTTTCGAGGCGCAAACAAACATCCAGTCGCACTGTGTCAACATTATACAGTTGTAGCGATGGTCGCAGTCGCTACAATCCCTACGCGCTAAACAGTGTTCCCTGCACGGGTCCGCAATAACAAATGTTATTGTCCAAAAATTAAAATTTTGAATAAAGTACCTTGTTATTATAACAGATGTTCAAACACTTTCATTCAAACTACATGTAGGAGCTTTGTCCTAACATGTAGGAGTTTTGTCCTAACTAGTAGACTTAGTAAGTTAATATTTGTTTTTATAAAGTGATGCTATATTGCAGACTCAGTTATAGGTACAAGTTTACTTTGCTCTATGTCAATCTATATTAACATTCTGTATTACTACATGGGGTGGACTAGATAAGACATTCGAAGTATCTATTTTCCGCCCTTTCCTTTATAGTACTAACCTTCTTCCAAATATTGTGAAGTATAATTAACCGGTCGACAGCTATTCATCATGGGCATTGTTTAAAACAATACGCAGATTTATCAGGTATGCTTGATTTCATAAATAAAATACCTAAAGATCTAGTCTGTCCTCAAAAGCAATGAAATCATGCTTTTGTATCAAAATTTTACCTGTTCCTTTATAATAAACTAAACGCGAAAGCAAAGTTTTACTCCTAGAATTACACAAAGTCTAAGAAAAAATTTAAGGATACTCATAAAAAAATGTCCTACGAAAATATAGAGAACTTATTGATTGTGCTGAAGTGAATATATTGTTTCTATTTAATATTGTTTAATTATTAATTACTTTAGATAGTTATTAGAGCACTTATCGCTTGAAACATTTTAGTTTTTCAGTTTAGTTCAGGTACCCAAGACTTACAATTATTATTTACATTTAAGACTAACTATATTCATTTGTCCTTTAACGAATTTTTAATAAATATTATTTAATTTAAAAATAAAAAAAAAAAATATAATTAATTAAAAAATAATATATTCTAAAGTACATACACTTTTCTAATCTCTGAAAAACATGAACTTGAAAGTTGTTTCGATTTTTCTGATGAAAAGTGTATAAAACATAATTTTCATAAAGCATAATGAATTATGCTTTATGAAAATTCGGTTTCTATAATTAATACACTTGCAGTTATTACTCTAATATTAATCTGAGAGTTTTCCATGTGATTATTTTATTTAAATATTGCATAAACATGATGATGTAATTAGATGTAATTGTCGTTATTGTGTTGTGGCCTGTGAAGTGATTTCTAGCTTGCGCAAGCGCATGTTTCTAAAAATGTACCATAATTACTATAAATTGTTAACTTAAGGTAAAGGTTGTTATTATAATTATAATAAAATGTTATTTATATAAATAAAATTATGTCAATGTCCTTGTTTTACTTAAGCTGGTATTAGTTTTCCGTATCAATTTACCCCACCAAAAATATTTTGTAAAATCTTTAACTAGCTACCCGCCCCGGCTTCGTACGTGGACAATTAATGATATAGGTACCTAAGCCTTCCTCAAGAAACGGTGGCCCTTCAATAAAAATTATGTCTACTGTGCCGCCCATCAGCCAATATCTGACGCTGCAGGATACATCGACCTTATTTTTAAATCAAATCAAATCATTTATTTCAAATAAACCAGTTACAGGCACTTTTGAATTGTCAGAAGGTCGGTCAGTCAATAAGATGAAGTTAGTCGCCCATTCCAAAGAGTAGGTACCTATGGAGAAGAACGGGCAAGAAACTCCATGGACACTCTATTAAATTTTCAAGCTATTGTTACAAATATTTGATTACATCATTCATGTTGAAATCAACCGTGTGAGAACGATGCAGAAATATATTGTACGCTGAGAATGTCCATTATGGAAAACACATAAAAATCAATGCTAAGATGGTTTTGTCCAAGGTTCAGCAGCTCCAACAGTGTCCCCGAATACTAAGTTTAGCTCCTGTATAGCTATACAAGTGCCGAACACCTCTGTCAGCGATGCAATTCCGTATCGTACAATATGCTTGGCTACATAGTGTGTAATACAGGCTTTGAATTAGGAACATAAACAATTACATATTAAAACTACAAGGGGAAAAATAAAGGACAATCAGTGTATAGAAATCGGATGAAGCTCAAGCCCAAGCCTTTTTGTCCTCAATATAATCCTTCACACTATAAAATGGTTTCTGACACAACTTACGTTTAATGAAGGATTTGAATTTATTCAGGCTCAGATCTTGAAGCACCTCTGGAAGTCCATTGTAAAATTGTATACATTGGCATCTGAAAGAGCCACCTATTTTCTTGAGCCTTGTTGTAGGTACAATAAATTTGTGTCTGTTCCTAGTATTTATATTATGGACATCACTGTATTTTTTAAACAATTTTATATTTTTATGAGCATACAATAGATTTTCATAAATATCGCACCTTTAGAACAATAGAGACCTAATTCGAAATTTGAAGATTTCAATGTTGACTCATAAAATTACCTTGCATGGCCATCTTCATCAGCTGTTAATAAAACAGAGACTTAAAATGGCGTAGAAAGGCACAAACTTATACTTCGGTCTCTTTCACTCTGTTCTCTCCCTCCGCTCCTGTTAAATTCGAGAGAGTCATAAGAAGTAATGTGCCGCGAGTGTCATGCGCAGGTCGTTACTTTTTTATTACTGTTGAAAATAAGGTTTGTTCGTTTTATAGAAAACCAACCTTTTTAGTTTACTCTAGTACTGCGATTCGAAAAATGTTAAAATTCGAATAAAAAGAAAAATGATGCCTGTCTTGTCATCGGTAATAAAAATGTTTGGACTGCTGTAAGAATACAAAAAATAATTTATTAATATTAAAAGAACGTGGTTTGTAATTAGATAGTCGTGTATATATGTGATAATATAATGATTGGAGCTTATTGCATTTTTCATTCCTTTACTTCTCGTATTTCGGACGATCTAAGGCAGAATACATAAGAGGTAAAATAGTCCAGAATATTACTTCTATTTTAACATGGTAGCAGAGCGTGGTTCCTGAAATAGAGAGGAAGGAGTATATTAGATAGATTTAAATTATGGAAGGAAAGGAAGAATTGAGATTACCTATATTTGATGGTAGTAACTATGAGCAATGGAAATTTAGATTGAAATTGTTACTGCAATTAAAGAACTGCGAGCAGGCCATAGAGCAGGAAGTAAAGACGGAGCCTATGACGGAAAATGATTGGAATAAGATAGATTTGAAGGCTCAAAACTATGTAGTTAACAGTATCAGTAACTCGCAGCTAGATATTATAATAGCTGAAGGAACTGCATGTAAAATGATAAAAAAACTAGATGACATATATTTGATTAAAGGATGTGCCAACAAATTGATACTTAAAAGAAAGATATTGCAAACGAAATTCAAAGATGGGAACCCGCTGGAATTCTTTCAGACATTTGAAAAGCAAACAAATGATTTAAAGGAGCAGGAGAAAAAGTTACTGATGAAGACAAATTAAACTATTTATTGTTGGCCCTACCATCCAAATTTGAAAATATTGTGAATATTGTAGACGCTTTACCTAAAGAAAGTCAAACTGTCGAATATGTTAAGTTAAAACTGTTACTGGAGTATAAAAAGAAAGAAACAGAGAACGTTGAATGTAGTGAGCAGACATTTGCAAGTACCAGTTCGTTCGAACAAACTTGTTACGAATGTAATAGAGAAGGACACTTTAAAAGAGATTGTCCTAAATTGAAAAATAGTCAGCGTGGACAATACCGTGGAAGATTCCATAGAGGTGGACGAGGTTATCGAAGCTACCGAGGACGTAACTACAGAGGTTATAGAGGACTACGAGGTAATAACTATAATAACGATCCTACAGCAGGAAATTCGTCGGTTGGCTTCAACGTCGAAGTGCTGACAGCTGAAGCAAATACAGTGAATTGGCTCCTGGATAGCGGCTGTAGTGACCACATCGTGAACGATGACAGATACTTTTGTGAGTATAAAAAGTTAGACAATCCAGTAAATATTAGAGTAGGTGATGGTTTTTCTTTAAAATCGGAAAAGATAGGAAAGATTACAATGCATTGTTATGCAAACTATCAATTGCACAAAATTGATATTGACAATGTTTATTATGTCCCTAATATGAAAAGAAACTTGCTTAGTGTATCCAGTATTGTGAATAGAGGGAACATGATTAAATTCCAAAATGAAATTGCTAATATATATAGTTCGCAATATAAGTTGGTAGCTGTAGCTAGAAAAAAGAATAAATTGTATGAACTAGAAGGTAAAATAAGTGGCGATAAATATGTAAATACAAATGTACAAGAAATGTCGTTGAAAGAGAAATGGCATCGAATGCTTGGTCACGTTAATTATTCAAAATTAAAAGAAATGTGTAGGCATAAATTATTAACCGGATTACCTGACAGACTAAACGGGAATTACATACAGTGTGAAATTTGTTTACAAAACAAGATGACGAATTTACCCTTCGAAAATAATAGACGTAGAGCTACGGAAATTTTAGAAATCGTACATACTGATGTGAATGGACCAATTACTCCGGTAGGTTATAATGAACAAAGATATTTCGTTTCATTTATTGATGATTACAGCAGACATGCTGCAGTGTGTGTGATTAAAAATAAAAGTGAAGTGTTTGATTGCTTCAGAACTTATGTGAATCGGATGCAAAACCAAACAGGAAAGCGAGTGAAGGAAATAAGGTGTGATAGAGGCCGTGAATACTTCAATAGAGATTTTATAATTTTGCAAAAGAAAACGGAATATTTTTGAATCCTGGACCAGCTTATACTCACGAACTTAATGGAACTGCTGAAAGATATAACAGAACAATTATGGATAGAGCACGATGCTTAATGACAGAAGCAAAATTAGATAAAAAAATACTGGCCTGAATGTGTACTTACAGCAGCTTATTTAGGAAATAGAATTTTGACAAATACTGCGGAAAAGAAAAGCCCGTTTGAAATATTTTATAGAAGGAAACCAGACGTAAAGTACTTGAGATTATATGGTAGTAAATGTTTTGTCCGTGTACCTGAAGAAAAAAGAACTTCAAAGTTAAACCCAAAAGGGGTGAAAGGATGTTTAGTAGGCTATACAGATACAGGGTACAAGGTGTTGGTAGATAATGATATTATTATTAGTCGACATGTTATTTTTATTGATTCAGAAGCAAAAGTAATTAAATATCAGTCTTATCCAAATCATGATACAGATAATGAGGATAGTAATGGTGAAAATAGGAACATGAATGAAGACAAAGAAAGAACGCAGATAAATGAAAATGAGAAATTAAGAGAACATACTGACAATAATGATGAATTTTTTGATACAGTTGAAGGTGAAGAAAATGAAAGAGAGAAATCTAATGTTGAGGAGGTGAGCGAACCAAGTCGCCCAAGAAGGGAAAGAAAATTACCTGCAAGATTGAACGATCACATAGTATATGTAAATGTATGTGATGTAAGTTTACCAGAAACGTACGAGGAAGCAATTAGTAGTCCTCGAGCAAATTTGTGGAAAAATGCAATGAATAATGAAATTAACAGTTTAGAACAAAATGAAACATGGCAAATAGTTGATGAACCAATAAATAAAAATATAATCGAAGTAAAATGGATTTTTCGAATTAAATCTAATGGCATATATAAAGCGCGCGTAGTAGCAAAAGGTTTTCAACAAGTTTATGATGAATATGAAGAGATTTACTCGCCTGTTGCTAGAATGACTACAATGAAAGCTTTGATGTCAACTGCTTGTGTAAGAGGTTGGCATATAGAATGTATGGATGTAGAGACAGCTTTCTTGAATGGAACTATTAAATCAGAAGTTTATATTTATCCACCAGACGGTTACAAAGTTAAAGACAACAAAGTATGCAAACTAAGAAAAGCATTATATGGATTGCGAGAGAGTCCAAGAGACTGGTATGAGTGTTACAATGAATTTATGCTCAGCATTAATTTTAAAAGATCTGATTATGATTATTGTTTGTATACAGGGTGTATCAATAGTGAAAAAGTATACCTATGTCTATACGTGGATGACATTTTGATTTGTGCCGAAAAAGAGAACACGATTAGGAAAGTTAAACAACTGTTGAGTGATAGATTTCGGATGAAGGATTTAGGAAAAGTAAAAAAATATTTAGGTATTGATATTGATTATAAGCCGGAACTTAAAAGAATGATTTTGAGTCAGTGCAAATATATAGAAAGTTTGGCAGAAAAATATAATATATAAGATTCTAAGAAATATGAGACACCGATGGAGCAGAATTTATCAATTGAAAATGGAGAAATTGAAATGGAGAATTTGATTGGAGCTCTATTATATGTTGCTAGTGCGACACGACCAGATGTTTCGTATAGCGTAAACTTTATGAGTCGTTTTCAAAATTATTATAGCGTCACACATTATAATTATGCATTACGGATTCTAAAGTATTTATATCATTCCCGAAATTTGGCACTTAATTTTAATGCGGAATATGATGATTGCTTAGATGCATTTGTAGATGCTGATTGGGCTGCGGATAAAAATGACAGAAAGTCAACTACAGGAATTATATTAAGAGTGTTTAATAATCCAGTAATGTGGAAGACCCATAAACAAAGAATAGTGTCAAGAGCATCAACTCATGCGGAATATTATGCGTTAGCCGATTGTGTAACAGAAGTTTTACCAGTGATAGGCATATTAGGTGATTTAGATGTTAAAATTTCCAAACCAGTTAAAATTTATGAAGACAATAGTGGTGCCATATCCCTTTCAAAGAACGGTAAATTTTGTAAAAACTCTAAACATATTGACGTAAGCTATCACTTTGTAAATGATTATGAAAAAAAGAAAGTAATTGATGTGACAAAGATAAACACTGATGATCAATTGGCAGATATTTTGACAAAGGCGTTGGGCAAATCTAAATTTCAAAAACTGAGACAACTGATTAACGTTTATTAAGAAATTGTAATTTAATGATACTGATTGTTTATTGAATGTGATATTGTTGTGTATTCGTGTAGGTTATGTTTTTATGTTTTTCTATAAAACTCAAGGAGGTGTGTTGAAAATAAGGTTTGTTCGTTTTATAGAAAACCAACCTTTTTAGTTTACTCTAGTACTGCGATTCGAAAAATGTTAAAATTCGAATAAAAAGAAAAATGATGCCTGTCTTGTCATCGGTAATAAAAATGTTTGGACTGCTGTAAGAATACAAAAAATAATTTATTAATATTAAAAGAACGTGGTTTGTAATTAGATAGTCGTGTATATATGTGATAATATAATGATTGGAGCTTATTGCATTTTTCATTCCTTTACTTCTCGTATTTCGGACGATCTAAGGCAGAATACATAAGAGGTAAAATAGTCCAGAATATTACTTCTATTTTAACAATTACTGTGGAGACCTAGACCTGATTAGAACGCTACAAGACTAAAAATTAAGTTATGTGGATGTAACTATTTTTGGTAAAGTAGAGACCTATTTGTTATTGAGTCTATTTCATAATAAATTGTCTCTAAACAGCAATGACTTATTTGTTATTGAGTCACTCTTTGATTAAAAAAAAATACGAATTAAAGACGCAATCATCATTTGGTCTATGTCATTACGAAACTAGTGTTTATGATAAAAGCTGATTTATGATTATGCTCCTCTTGTAATAAATATGATTATATTTTCACAGACTATTTTAGACATGGGTCTTCCTATATACCAAATCGTTTTGTTGTCTTGTTAAATGTGTCATATAACATTTGTATATTTTTCCTCTAATACCAGTAACTCATCTTATAATTCTAGTAGATTACCATCAACATCCTATTATTATTATTAGTTCCAGTTCCAGCAGCAGTTCTTGTTTAGGTAAAGCAAATGACCATTTCATAGATGGGCCATTAATATCTAATTTAACCGGTCATATTGCAAGCAGAACTACATCTGTTGAAAAAAAGTTACCACCAGTCACCTATGAACTCAGATGAAAGCGATGTGGATATAAGTGACTCAGACCCAACCTATACTGTAGATACGTCTAGGTCCAATCTTAGATATACTACTTACTTATCAAGCTCTAGCTCCAGTTATTCACCTTCGTCCAACACCGTAGCATCTAATAACACCTGTTCGCCTAATTCTGTCGTGGAAGTCCCCAGAAGATCTGAAGAAAGCCCACTCGAAATCCATCAAAATGGAAGCTAAATGTAACAAAATTTTGAAGGAATCCTGGAAAGCCGACGTTTCCATGATGACCAAAAAGGAAGCACAGGCTCGTATAGTTAAAGATGCATGTAAATGTAGACACCAATGTTCTAAGAATGTAGACGGTTCCGATAGAAATTAATTATTTGAAACATATTGCTCTCTTAAAATTAAGCCTAGATGCAAGTATACAAACGCCGCTAAACCCAGACTAATAAATATTGCATTCTATTTCATAATAAATCATACCTGTAAGACGTTCTTTATTAATATGTAAGGGACATGTGACCGTCAAATCAGAACCGTTAAAAATAAAACTGACCCGAAGGTTTCGTAAGTAAAGACTTTAGAGGTAAGCACTTTGGATGAAAACTCACGGATCCACTACTACAAGGATCGAATCTCATTATTTGTGAGCTACAACTTCCAGGGACAGACGATTATGGACCTCTGGAGAGATTTCGATAAATATCAGAAAGAAGAAGGAAAACCAATATGTGACTATTGGTTGTACCTATTACGGAATCTTTACAAAGGAATTTAATATAGGTTTTTTTGCAACCAAAAAAGATAGAAGCAATGCGCCTTCTGCTTAGATTATGAACTTGCTACTCTTATTCGCAAGGTGGCAGTTAAAGAAATATAATTATGATTATCATCAGAAAGAAAAAGTTCCGTGTCGTGAAGAAAACCGTCTAGATCGTCGGAATATAAATGAAACTAACATTTGCGCAGTCGATGTCGATAACATGGACGATTTGCAGGCTGTTATGCAGTGTCCCACATGATATGTCTCCAAAATCATCTATTTTATTTATCGAAACTAAATTGTCTTAATTTTACAATAGTAAAAATGTTAAAAAAGCAACAGTTCAAAAGCGTAAAAATAAAGATAACGAATTATGGACATACCGTAACGTAGGTAATAGTTATATTATTTTGTAGTATATAGTTATTTCTGGGACGAAATTCAGGGAAAACGAAGAGCTAACGAGATTGGGTCATGTGTTTTAGATAATTTACACCGTTTAAATGAGCAGAACCCAAACAAAGCTCTCCATGTTTTCTTTTTCAACTCCGAAAAGCTGAAGGCGATCGGTTCACTCCATGGATACACTCCGAAAAGTAGGAGCCAAGGTGAACGGGTTTCTTATGGCGGTGAATAGACACACTTGTGTTTTGGCGGCATGACTGCTCGACCGGATTGATTTCTTACTAGCCCGAGCATCCGACAAGTATCTCTCCACAACTGTGGTGTCATCTGCATGCCCATAGATACCGCGCATAAAACAGATCGTTAATATGCAGCGGGAACAGATTTACAGAGAGAACAGACCGCTGAGGAATACATTAGTCCACATGAGCTCCGATGTACCTACGTCGACAACAATTCGAAGTGACCGTTCAATCAGGATAAATATTACAGATAAAATAAAAATAAATACATTGCTTCGTTATCTATTTTTGAAATTATTCACACAATTACTCAAGAATATCTAATTAAAGGGCATATCCAGAATGAAGGAGATAATGTTCATCATAGCCTTATTGAAACGGAGATTAAGAGAAATAAAATGTCTGGGCTAATAAATAAACACCCTCTACCAATACCTATGTTACCTCAATTAAGAACTCGCCTAAAAATGGTAAAACTATTTACGTGATACCGTTGATATATGAGTGTTTCAGCGATTTAAAGGTCCTACAAGAAAAATGGGGATATAATTACAATAAAGATGAACATACAACCAAAATGATATGGACCAATGTCAAGGTTTTGGAATTTTGTAAAGCAGAAAAGTTTGAATTTTACTGTAAAACCTCGTACACTCAAAGTAAGTTCACCATGATCAATATGAGAAATAAACGGAAGAAAATGGTCAAACCAGAAGATATAACGCCAACCAAAGAATATTTACAAAGACTAGAGCTAAGCGAACATAAGAAAAAAGACTTACACGATCTTTTTGATGAAAACTTAATACACACCTGGTTATTATGCAGATTTGTATAATTATATACTTTAATTGTTAAGTTTTTCGAAATTCATGGTATTTGTTAAACTATTTTTTTCTTTAAATTTTATATTTCAATCGTTTTAAATAATGTGACTTCAATGTTAGAAATACTATCAAAGAAGACTGAGTAGGATTTGGTTATTCATTTATTTTTACATTTTTTTTATTTAGGTTTACTTATCTTTACGACATACAGTTGTACAATTTGTAAGTCTTTTGTCGGTTTACTTTTATAGTAAAACTTTTTATTACCTTAGTATGTAGTTTTTTGTGTACTGAACATAAAAGTTTCCTTAAAACTATCTAAAAAATTATTAATATTATTTGGGAATGAATCCAGACTTCATTCCAGAGATTCAGAACTAGAGAGACCTAAATAATAAAGGGTCTTTTAAAAAACAATGGTTTCAGACAAACAAAGACCTAAATAAACACTGTTTTTGTATAAATTAAGAACAAAATATTATTAATTATTTTAATTAGTTTTTTGAATTAAATTCGTGTTGGTAGATAAGTAAAGTAGGATATGAAATTAAAATAATATGAATTTAATGAAAGTGCAACTGAATAATCTCCCTTTTCTAAAAATATTGTAACATTATGAACCTTTATTCATCATTTCCCAAAAACTTGCTTTTTTGAGTTAGGTCTCTTTCATTCTAAAGGTGCGATATATTGAGACGGCACGGTCAGTACATTAATCTCTTTAAATTTTTCTCTGAGAGAGTGTTTCGGACTTAATTTATAAATTGCACGAACAGCTTGTTTATGCAAAACAAATATTGTTTGAATATCGGCGGCATTTCCCCACAACAGAATGCCGTACGACATTACGCTATGGAAATAGCCAAAGTACACTAAACGGGCCGTCCCAACATCAGTCAAATTACGAATTGTTCTAACTGCGGATGCAGCAGAATTAGTTTTTTTGTCAATTTTTCTATATGTGGACCCCATTGAAGCATAGCATCCAGAGTTATACCCAAGAATACTGTGCTGTCTTCAGATTTCAATTCTTCGCCCTTTATCAACACTTTAGTTTCCACCTCCCTAACGTGAGGTAGAGTAAACTTAATACATTTGGTTTTTTTCTCGTTTATGAGTAATTTATTAACATTAAACCAATGGACTACTTTGGAGATCGCGCTATTTAGATCATCAGTAACCTGCTGCTGACGTTTAAGTTTAAATAAAAGTGAAGTGTCATCTGCAAACAACACTATATCGTAGTTATCCTTTATTAGGTACGGCAGGTCATTGATGTATATGAGAAACAAAAAAGGACCAAAAATTGACCCCTGTGGGACTCCCATTGTTACTAAAGATCCGGAAGATCTTTTTCCATTAACGTCAACGCTCTGAATCCTACCACTCAAGTAAGATGTAATAAGATCCAGTGCAGAGTTCCGGATCACGTAGTGGCGGAGTTTCCTGATTAACGTATCGTGAAGAACGCAATCGAATGCCTTAGACAAATCACAAAAGATGCCCAAGGCATCGCATTTATCCTCCCATGCATTATAGATATGTCCTAGAAGTTCATCAGTAGTTGAACGACCCCTTGTAAAACCGAACTGTTTGCTATGTAATAATTTATGTTTATTAAAAAAAATTTGCATTTGCTTTAAAATTAATTTCTCAAAAATTTTACTAAAGGTAGGTAGTACAGAAATAGGTCTATAATTTGTGGGGTCTGATGTACTACCCCATTTAAACAAAGGTATTATTTTACTATTTTTCATGAGATCAGGAAACTCTCCACAGTCAATACAAGCATTAAAGATAACATCTAGAGTGGGTGCCACAATATCAATAATAGACTTAGCAACTTCCACCGAATGACCCCATAGGTCAGCAGTCTTTTTTACATTTAGAGTGTGAAAGATTTTAATTATATCTCTACTGATAACATGTTCAAAATGAAACTCCGAATCACAAACATTAACATTTTCTTTAAGCAAAGACTCGGCAACAGAAGGTGATGAGTTCATTGTCCATGGATAGCCAGTTCCACCACCTTCAAACAGAATGAAAGCCTACCGGGGTAGCAAGTTTGTTCGAAATAATGGTCCCCCGCTCCGGCCCACTCACTCAGCGGTTTAGGCAGAGAAACACCAAGTGCAGGCGGCCGGTAGAGGCGCGAGCGGCACGCGGAATTTTTCTGGTGTTTAGTTTTGAATAAATCGTGATATCTCCTGAATGAAACAACCAATTCCAATAATTCAAAAAGAGTTCTGCTGATATGACGTAATTTATTTGGATAAGGATTAATAATAAGGAACAAATAGTGAGCTCGGATTTCGACTGGCATTTTAATTAATTTTTGACACGTAAAAAAGTAGTCTTATTGAAGAAACTATAGTAGGTAAACATATGGTGTCGCTGACTTTTTTGTAGGCAGTTTTAGGGTCTACAATACTGTAGTACAGTGTTTTTCAACCTGTGGGTCGCGAGGCTTTTTCAGGGAGGTTGCGGAACCTCTATTGGGATTTACAAGAGTAAGAGAGGGGTCAAGAGTTATCTCGATAACCCAAAAAATGAATAAAATAAATATAAAATTATTAAGAAATTAGGTAACATTTATTTAAAAGAACAAACTAAACTAATAATTGTTAAGTACAACATTGTTACTTAAACCTCGTACTTGTGGGAGTTGACAATCAAGATAATAAAAAAAAGAAACTTAGAAGAACCCTTAATGCGATGGTTGCGCTTGTTTTTCATTAATTCATTTCTCCCATTGTGGATCAGTTTTTGCCACTTTTAGAATTAAATAATTTTCCAACTTTAAACGATTTATTTCTTTTCTTTTTATTAGAGCCATTGAAGAAAATGTCAACTCGCACAAGTACGAGGTGGCAAATGGAATCAAACACTCAATGCCTATTGTTAATTCTGGGTATTCTGATTTTCCTTTTAACCAAAAAGTATCCAAACAGACTGACTTAAATTCCAATTGCAGCATCCCATCGGAGAATAAATCCAGCAGATTTTTTTTGAGCTTAGTTTAGTTGATAAATTTGCCTCATGTATAGCTGCATTTCAGAATCACCTTGCCCAGTGTTCTTTGGTATCTCTTGCACTGAGAAGTAATGACACGTTTCATTTTTAAAATTTTCTAATGCTATTTTCATACCAAGTACGTATTCATTGATGTATATCTTCAATCCAACTTCTTCTATAAAGCATTGTGTTGGAGAAAATGAATGGAAATTGTTTTAATTTAGAGACAATGACCACTATTCAATTTTGTTTTTAAAGCCCTGGATTTTATCTTTAGCAGTGATGACGGTTACATCCCGCCCTTGAAGACTTATATTCAAGATATTTAAATGTTCAAGTAAGTCGGATAGAAAAGCTAATTTTAAAATAAATTCCGGGTCATGAATCAATTTGGAGTACCTATTCTGATTTGGTCTGCTGCAAATACAACAATAGTGCAGCGCTAAGTTCCAAAACTCTGCCCAATACGTTGCCTCTTGATAATCGCCTAACTTCTGTATGATATAGTAAATTTTGGTGTAGTGAATTTTTTCGGAACAGTGGAACCTGCAATGCTTTTTCTTTTATGGAATTTACATTTTTTGCTCTTTTAGTCTAGCAATAAATCCACTGTTTGATCCAATCATGGCTTTTGCTCTGTCACTATACATACCATTTAATTTTTTAATCGATATTCATATTTTGCGTAGCTTCAAGGAACTTGTTATGCAAGCACTGGCTTGTCATGTAGTATTCGTGGAAAGCGCTCTACAAAATAGTATTTCTTCCATTAAATTTTTTTTGGATTCAAAGCGCACTAAACCTACAAACTGCGCACAATCCGCAATATCCGTAGATTCAGCAAGTTGTAAGGACACTGTACTTTTTTTAAATTTTTTGGATGACTTGATCACGAACTTCAGTCGCCATATCGCTTATCCTGAGTTGAAAAGTATTATCAGAAAAAGGTATACTTTTGAAATTATCCGACCTCTTCTGTACCAAACATAATTTCTGCCACATCTAAAGCAGCTATTAAAATCAAATATTTTCGGCAATAATGTGAGGTTTCCCTGCTTTAGTCACACGATAAGCTACTTGATAACTAGCCAGCAACGTTTTCTCATTTACGTTGGATATTTGTACTATGGCAGTTATTTTAAAGTAGAAGAACTTTTAATTTTCTTTCAAAAAACTTATTCACTCAAATCGCATCTGATGCAGGTTACTGCTACACTCACGGGACGAAGTTTCGACGTAAAAATTATGAAAATGAATAAAAATGTCTCATGGGTTGAAAACTTGTCACAGAATAAATAATCATGAAAATAAATAAAAGTGTCGCAGAGTCGGGGGTCGCGAATTTTTTTTTGTATACTAAAGGGGCCGTGTCACAAAAAAGGTTGAAAAGCACTGCAGTAGTACATTATTTTGATCTACCTCATAGGGTTCAGCCAGCGTTTGCAATGTAAGCTCAAAAGAATGGGTTTATTTTGCGACATGTGTTAGAAACCTTAAAAATTATCAGTGTTCATAAAACCTTCCTCTTGAATCACTCTATCTATTTTAAAAAAACCCAATCAAAATCTGTTGCGTAGTTTTACAGATTGAATCATACACAGCAACAAGGAATGTAAAAGTGACTTTGTTTTATAATATGTAGTGAAAAGTAAAGAAATTTAGACAAAGTCGTACTTTCGCTTAATTTCGGAACTAAATGACCTACAGACTTTTTGATTTTAAGTATGTGATTATAGCTTACTGGATGACCAGACGTTCTCAAATAGGGGCCTGAAAATGCGGCGAAATGGTTTCAGTAAAGGATGGCACGGCAGTGCTTGATCCATACTAATATTATAAATGCGAAAGTAACTCTGTCTGTCTGCCTGTCTGTCTGCCTGTCTGTCTGTTACGCTTTCCCGCTTAAACCTCTCAACCGATTTTGATGAAATTTGGCACAGGCTATCTTTAGGCCCTGAGAAAGGACATAGGCTACCTTTTATCCCGGAAAAAATTGATGTTCCCGAGGGAAATCTAAAAAGCGCGATACAACCGAACACCACGCGGGCGAAGCCGCGGACGGAAAGCTAGTTAATAATAACAATAATAATTTCCGTTTGTCACACTGAGGGTGACTGGATACAGAATGTCGAACAAGTGTGTAAAACCATACCAGAAATGGATAGCACTTTGATAATACCATCAGACGTAGCCACAGCAGTCCGAACGTTACCGAATTGGAAATCACCGGGACCGGACGGGCTGCATAAGTTTTGGTTAAAATGGCTAAGTAGTTCACACACTTGTTTGGCATCTCAATTCCAGTCATCCTTAGAGTCTGGTTCGCTACCCCAGTTCTTAACAACTGGAATTACCCACCTGTTCCATAAATCAGGTAGCATCGCGGAACCCAAAAATTATAGGCCGATAAGTCTACCAATGGTCTATAAAGTTCTTACATCCATTTGCTAACATAAACAAACACCTTGACAGCAACTCCATCATGTCTGTCTCTCAAAATGGATGTAAGAGTGGGTCCCGTACTAAGGAGCTACTCCTCATAGACATGTCCATCAGCCAACAGGTTCGTCGATCCCGCAAGGATCTCTCAGCCTGCTGGATAGATTGAAAGAAAGAAAGAAAAATCGTTTATTTGCACTAAACATGACGCAAGCGTTTACAAAAACATAAAAATAAGAAATTGTTGAGGGAAACATGCGTCATACCCACGCAAAACGGCTGTCGCTCAGCATTATGCTGCGACTCTATGCAAAAAACAGAGCCCAGCGCTGGTTTTCAGCGACAGCCGGCGTCGACGTAAAGACGTCACCCGATGCAACAAACAATTAAAAGTAGCACCGAGCCGGTACTACAATAAAAATAAAAACGTAATAATAAAAACATATAAAAAGTAAATCCAATTGTAAGTGGTGAGAAGTAGGAAGGATTGTAAGAAGGCCTACCATTCGGTGCCACATACATGGCTTTTATGGATGCTGGAGTTGTACAAGATAAATGCAACTCTATGCACTTTTCTTAGGTCGTGTATGAGGCAATGGAAGACAGCCCTTCACTATCCAGGAAGTCGACAGATCCAGGGGAATGATGAATATGTATGGATTAAGCGGGGAATATTCCAGGGCGACAGTCTTAGTCTACTTTGGTTCTGATTATCTCTGAATCCTCTCCTCTTCTCCTCCTGTAGAATTCAGGGCTAGGTTACCGATCAAAGAGAGGTGGTCAGGTCATATCACACCTCGTCTACATGGATGATTTGTAACTCTTTGCCCCCAATGAATTTCATCTGATGAAGCTACTGAATGTAACCGAAACTTTTAGTAGTGGCATCAGAATGAAATTTGGTGTGGACAAATGTGCAGTCATGCATGTAAAGCAGGGGGAGATTATGGAATCCGAGGGAATTACACTCCCAGATTCCTTAGACCTTAGATCCCTCTCCTCATTCGTGAGCTATAAATATTTGGGTACATCGGAAGCGTTAGGTATCAACGATGCTGACATGAAGTAATCGTTGAAGGAGTGCTTCTTTGGTCGCCTGAAGAAGGTATTAAATAGTCTTCTTTCAGGCGGAAATATGGTGCGCGCCTTCAGCGGGTGGGTCATGCCGGTTTTGATGTACTCTTTCGGCATATTTAAATGGACTCAGACCGAACTCGACGCCCTAGACAGAAGGGTCTGTACACTGCTGACAGGAAACAGGATGCATCACCCACGATCATCGGTGATGAGACTGTATATCCCGCGGAAGTGCGGGGGTCTAGGATTTTTAAATGCGAAGATCCTATACAACCGAGAGATATGCAGTCTGAGAGAATATTTTTTACAAACCGTAGTGGGTATGCATCATGATGTGGTCACAGTAGACAAGGGGCTCACCCCGCTATCCATGGCGAAAGAGAACTGGCACAAGCCTTTAATGCTAACCATTGATGACCGCAAGAAGGTATGGCAAAGCAAGGAACTTCACGGGCGATTTTATCGGGCTCTTCAGGAGCCCGATGTAGACTTCTTGGCTTCCGTATCCTGGCTACGATTCAGTGACCTTTTCGGGGAAACTGAAGGTTTCGTCTGTGAAATTATGGACGACGTTATCTTGACGAATAACTACCGGAGATGTATTATGAAGGACGGGACGATTGACGTGTGTCGGGCATGTCACCATCCGGGTGAGTCCATCAGACATATTATTTCTGATTGCTCTCGTCTGGCTAACAGCGAGTATTTGCACAGGCATAACCAAGTAGCTAGGATTTTCCACCAGCAACTTGCTTTGAAATATAAACTTGTGGATTCTGAGGTACCGTATTATAAGTATGTGCCCGACCCAGTTCTTGAAAATGACCATGTCACGTTGTACTGGGATCGGTCTATCATTACTGACAGGACTATTGTTGCAAATAAGCCTGATATAGTAGTGATAGATCGATTAGCGCGCCTATGATGTGAGCTTGTGGCCACTCAACCATCAACTGTTTTTTATTGTTCATACTTGGTGGCCTATTCTCTTCCCTACTGTGATAAGGGGCGTTGTCCATCACAATTATAGAGTTGCATGATATGTTGGGTACTAATTTTTCTGTAAGCCACTTGGTGAAATTCTCAGCATTCATTTGATCATGGTAATCCCCCGTTTTGGTGTCTGTGTGTGTGTGTTTTTTATTTGTCTGCTTTTTTTTTATTCAAATCAAATCAAATCATTTATTTCAAATAAACCAGTTATAGGCACTTTTGAATTGTCAGAAGGTCGGTCAGTCAATAAGATGAAGCTAGTCGCCCATTCCAAAGAGTAGGTACCTATGGTGTTTTATTTTTATTTATTGGTGTTTGTTTTTGGTTTTGATTCTATTTGGAATGTTCAAATGAAAAATGTCACAAGAAGTACCATTTGACTTGTCTTGACATAAACATAGACACTTTTGAGTCTTTTTCCCCAGCATATAAAAAAAACATGGATCGGCCCGAATGCGTGTGCTCAAATCCTAAAGGAGGAAACTTAGAGACACCAATTAAAACTAACACTGATTTCAAAAATGTTACCACACCCAACAATAATATAAACCTACAGCGTGGAAGTCAATCTAACTTTTCACCTACAATGATGGATGACGACTATGTAGTGCTGAAGGAATTGAAAAAAATTCGATCTGAAATGATAGCTCGCATGGATAGCCAGGCAAATGCTATATCACTCTTGCTAATCCAATTTTCGCAAACAAAACAGGACTTGGACAATATTATTAAAATAGTGGGGGTGCTTGAACAAAAAGTCGATGCTAAAATTAATCAAACCGGGCAGATGGTACATGTTGCGGACGATAAACCATCGATTACTACCTTTGCGGAAGCAGTCGGTAAACAGAGAAGTTCGGAGATGGTGAATAAAGTGTCCACTAATTCGCAACAAGGACAACTTAACATCAAAGCCGTTGAAAAAGTTCAAAAGGTAAATAAAGGTGGGGCCACAAAATCCGCTGTATTACCAACAACATCGACGGATACTACTAGCCCATTAAAGACGGATGTGCCTTGTAATGATAGCGTAGAGGAAAATCAATGCGACTGGACGATCGTTCAAAATCGAAGAGTTAACCAGCGACATAAAGAGGTGAGAGTAGGTATACGAATGTAGATGTGAAAGCAATTAAAGCTATGGGAAAGGAATAAACATCTACATGTTTGGAGACTGCACCCGGATACCACTCTGGAAGCCGTGACTGACCATGTGAGGAATATTTGTGGCCCTGAGGTATATGTCAAAGTTAATAAAATTAATCATAAGACTGAGCGAGATTATTCTTCGTTTATTGTTGGCGTCCCTGGAAAATGGTACAACAAATTGAATGTGGGGGACGTATGGCCTATAAATACGGAATTTAATGAGTGGATTTGGTTTCGGCGATCAACCCAAAAAAAAACCAAATTCATAACATTGAAATACTCTATCAGAATGTTAGGGGTCTTCGAACAAAGTTGGATGACATTAGAAATAATATACAATGTTTGAATTCTGACTTATATGCAATTACGGAGACGGGTTGTAATGGGTCAATCGATGATGCTGAAATAATCCCCCCTGGATACCAAATACTTCGCTGTGATCGAGCGGACGCGACGGTCGGAAGCAAGGTGGTACGTGTTTAGTGGCCACACACCGCTTCGAGCTACAACGAGTAAGAGTTACCGAAGCGTCATTAGACACCTGCGTATTTGAAATGGTATGTGCTACCGTTCACTTAAAAAACAAATTTTTATTTTTGTGCTGTGTGGTTTATATACCGCCCAGTAGTACAGAAAATGATTTTTTAATATTATTTAGAATAATAGAACATTTTTGTACTAGATATAAGGAAATTATAGTATTAGCCGATTTTAATTTATATTCAAGTTCCTACGAATGTTTCATGTCCTACTGCGAATTCACTCGAAAGTAATCATGTTCCTAATAGCTTGGGTCGGCAGCTTGACTTGGTGTTGAACACAGGTTTTAGAAAAGAAGTTTCGGTGGCACTAGCGGACGAGCCCCTAGTGTCGGTCGACGCGCATCACCCGCCGCTCGCGGTGACCGTGCCCCTCGCGCCGGCGCTCGGCCCGGACCGCGTTGCGCCCGCCGCTGGCGACGATGGCTCGCGCACGTGCGGTACAAGCGCATGCACTACGTTCGCGCGTTGGGATTTTTATAAAGCGGACTAGCTTTCCGCCCGCGGCTTCGCCCGCGTGGAGTTCGGTTATATAAGATGTACGGTGTATGAGGGTAGCACAAAAGTGTAGTAGAAGTCGAAACAATGAAGCTCATTTCATCATTATTAATCTAATATTACATGGATGAAGTTTTATTTTACCTACTTTGAGGAGGTGCAAGGTACCAGGGTAGCACAAAAATGTAGGAGAAGCCGAAACAATGAAGTTCATTCATTCACACAGGAATGACTGGAACGGGTTAAAAAGGATATCCTATGTCCTTCTCCCAGTTCTTTTTTTTTTAAAGATGTACGGTGTATGAGGGTAGCACAAAAGTGTAGGAGAAGTCGAAACAATGAAGCTCATTTCATCATTATTAATCTAATATTACATGGATGAAGTTTTATTTTACCTACTTTGAGGAGGTGCAAGGTACCAGGGTAGCACAAAAATGTAGTAGAAGCCGAAACAATGAAGTTCATTCATTCACACAGGAATGACTGGAACGGGTTAAAAAGGATATCCTATGTCCTTCTCCCAGTTCTTAGCTACCTCCCTACCAATTTTCAGCCAAATCGGTTCAGCCGTTCTTGAGTTATGAATAGTGTAACTAACACGACTTCTTTTATATATATAGATTATCCTAATTTAAAAAGTAGTAAATAAGATCATGTCATATTGCTTTTAAGGCGGAACAAAGTTCGCAAGGTCAGCTAGAAGACCCGCTAGCTGACCCGGCGAACTTTGTTCCGCCTTAAAGGCAATAAATATCACATGATCTTATTTTTTAGTTTTTAAATTAGGATAATTAGGGCAGCACAAAAGTGTAGGAGAAATCGAAACAATGAAGCTCATCATCATCATCATCAGCCTTTTTTTATCGTCCCCCTGCTGGGGATAGCTAGAGAGGAGAAAGACTGAGCGTAATCACCACGCTTGCTCAATGCGGGTTGGCGATTTCAGACTTACAAAAGGCCAGGTTTCCTTAAAATGTTTTCCTTCACTTTGTACGGCTTTGCATTCATCATTAAATCACTAATACATAGAAGAAATTTGATTTTCTCTACTTTGTGGAGGTGTAAGGTACCAGGGCAGGACAAAAGTGTAGGAGAAGCCGAAACAGTGAAGCTCATTCATCATTAAACCATAATTAATATACATCAAAGAACATTTATTGTGCCTAGTTTGTAGAGGTGCTATGTACCAGGGTAGCACAAAAGTGTCCCGGCGAACGTTGTTCCGCCCTAAAGGCATGACATGATCTTATTTACTACTACTACTATTTTAAATTAGGATAATCTGTATATATATAGAAGAAAGTCGTGTTAGTTACACTATTTATAACTTAAGAACGGCTGAACCGATTTGGCTGAAAATTGGTAGGGAGGTAGCTAAGAACTGGGAGAAGGATATAGGATATCCTTTTTTTATCCCGTTCCCGTTGTTCCTGTGTGAATGAATGAACTTCATTGTTTCGGCTTCTCCTACACTTTTTTGCGATCCTGGTACCTTGCAAACTCATATAACTCCTCAAAGTAGGCAAAATAACTTCATCGATGTAATATTAGATTAATAATCATGCTTTATTGTTTCGACTCTACACTTTTGTGCTACCCTGGTACCATACACCGTACATAAAAAAAAAGTCTCAGCCGTTGATGCATTCGTTTAAAGCAAGAAATACTCTCTGCCGGTTTAAAGTTTCTAATAAAAAGCCACAAAGCCAACTTCAACTTCAAAATAATATTGTATTGTTGTGACATTTATCATTGCCATTCTCCCATTGCTCTTGTAAGTGAGTTTTATTTTGTCTCCTTTTTGGAGGTGCAGGGTACCAGGGTAGCACTAAAGTGTAGAGAAGAAGTAAAAACAATGAAGCTCATACATCATTATTATTAAATCATTTTTCCTTACTTTCTCACCGTTTAGACCTACCCTGGACTACGACAAACATTTTAAAACCAAAATCAGCTCAATCGGCCCAGCCGTTCTCGAGTTTTAGCGAGACTAACGAACAGCAATTCATTTTTATATATATAGAATCGGCCCAGCCGTTCTCGAGTTTTAGCGAGACTAACGAACAGCAATTCATTTTTATATATATAGATTACGAGCGACTGTACTCCATGCTTGCTTCAACGGACTGGACTAGTTTATACGAATTACAGGAAGTGGAAAACAAAAAAGGAAGAAAAAAGGTATACAACCAAGTAATATTTTCCCACACTGGTATACGGCCAAATTAATAAAAGACTTGAGAATGAAAGCTAGACTGCATAAAAAATTTAAAACTACTAATAATAAGGAGGATTGTCACGCATTTTCGAAGTGTAGGGCGCGAATAAAAAAGTCCATTCAAACTGCTCACGCTCAACATCAGAACACAATCCAGCGTCAGTTTGCAAAACACCCTAAGTCATTTTGGCAATATATACGATCGAAAAGAAATATAACTGGTAAGCAGACCATTGTGCGGGAGGGTCAGCATCTTTCGGACCAAGAGTGTGCTGATCAATTCGCAATATATTTCCACTCGGTGTACAATCATGAACCGCCGCGACTAGACCCGCAGCAGGCGGCAGGGACTGGGGCAGGGAGTAGTGCTCACGTTCAGATTAGCTCGCTTAGTATGGACGTCGTAAAAGAGGCACTCGAACGCTTAAAACCGAATCGCTCTGCAGGTCGTGATGGTATACCAGCTATACCTACCAAGTTTCAACAGTATAGCTCTTATAGTTTCCAAAAAAAAAAAAAAATGGTTGTGACATACGGACGGACAGACGGACAGACAGATATGAAGAATCTATAAGGGTTCCGTTTTTTGCCATTTGGCTATGGAACCCTAAAAAGAAGTTCTTTTAACAAAAGTGGATTCGATGACTGTTTATGACTTGTATGTCAAATATAAAAGGTAGGACGCCTTCAAGCTAGTGTAGTGTCTTCAATCTATACAATATGTTAAGAAAACCCTCTCCGACCCGTAAGGATAATAAAGGTTAGGTAAACACATGACCAAATAACATACGAAATTTGACATAATCATCATAGTAACAATACTAGTGAATTTTGAAATAATCTTTTTTTCCCGCGAATTAACTCCAATTTCCCCGAAATTTGGTAATTTTTAAAAAAGTGACAACACCGGTATTATTATAAGCGAATAGCGACGCGACCACGTCACAAGTGCCGCGTGCCCTGCCCCCCGCCGCCAGCGGAAGGGGTTGCTTATCGCACATGTATTAAGTTACCTCTTTTTGCGAAATAATATTTATTTTTTTAGGAGGATTTATTTTTTTAAGTTTAGCCTGTCTTTGTGGGCATTAGTAGAATCAGTTATCGATACCTAACAATACCTTCACGGATCGGACAGGGTTTCCTTTACATATTGTATAAATAAAAATGAATTGTTGTTCGTTAGTATGATTATAACTCGAGAACGGCTGGGCCGATTGAGCTGATTTTGGTTTTAAAATGTTTGTCGTAGTCCAGGGTAGGTCTAAACGGTGAGCAATTAAGGAAAAATTGCGAGTAAGATAGAGTAAAACGACAATTCCATTTTCCCATATAAAAGTTGACCACTTATTTTCTGTCAAACACTTCACAGTATTTGTACTTTCAGTCCCACTCGAATTGAAGAACGCATTAAAACAAGACTTGAATCAACAACATAATATCAAGTTTGCTCGTAACATCGTGTAAGTATTTAAATTTCAAAATATAAAAATAATAATTAATAGGTTGACATGTTTGACGGGTGCCAACCTTACAGTGTTACCAACTCTCAAATATATTTAAATACGTCCATGGATACAACGTGTAGCCACGTGACGTGTGTCAGCTATATTTATATAATATAGCTAATATAGCATAACGTACGCCTTGGGGGAGGCCTTTGTCCAGCAGTGGACATCTATAGGCTGAAGAAGAAGAAGATAGCATAACGTTATGCTATTAAAAAATATTATAACACCCTAATATTTGCGTTCAACTTTCTTACCATTTTCATAGACCCCACAGAAATACCGCCAAATTTGTGCGATGTAAAGCATAATTAATGAATAATAAAACCGCATATTATCTTAAAACAATATTTCTACAAAAACGGACCCGAAAGTTACTCAGTCATACCGAAGAACACTCCTGACTAGATTAGCACTGAAGAAGAGCAAGAAATTGCAGGTGAAGAGCGCCGCCTTAGTATGGTTCGACGGCGTGGTTGTGACTCACAAGAGCAAAGGGAAGCAGCCCGTGAAACGGCTTGGTTGACAATGCGAAATCATCGAGTAAATATAGATAATTTATGAAACACAAGAAGAAATTCATCAAATACTGATTTGTTTCAGGCAGCTTTTCAATACGATTGCAACAATGATTACTGCTTGCATACTAGCGTTTGGTGGAATTGGTAAGACATTCCTCATGTCAGTAGTTTGAGCCACTGTTTACGCAAGATCCAACATTGCCGTTGCAGTTGCTTCTTCTGGAATAACAGCCACGTTGCTAGAAGGCATATTCTGCATTAAAATTTCCATTAAATCTTCAATCTATTGAAGAACCAACCTGTAACATTACAAAGCGCTCCAATGCCAATGTTTTATCCGAATCGAAGATCATCATCTGGGACGTGCATTGGAAGCATTTAATCGAACATTGCAAGATCTAGGTAATGACTCGAGATGTTTTGGAGGCGCAATGATTTTACTGTCTGGGGATTTCCGCCAAACATTGCCAGTAATTTCCAGATTGACTGCTGCCAATGCAATAAACGTTTGCCTCAAATCATCGAATCTATGGCGCTATGTTAAGAAACTTCAGCTGACAACAAACATGAGAGTTGCATTGCTGAACGATACATCTGCAGAGGATTTCTCTGAGAAATTGCTGAATATCGGTAATGGTCGAGTACCTGTCGACGAATAGAGCGGACTAATTTCATTTCGTCCGAATTTCTGTAACTTTGTATTATCATCAACAAAGTATTGGGAAAACCTCAAAAATAATGAATAGTTGAGTAAGCGAGCCATATCGGCAGCTGAAAATAAAGATGTAGATGACTAAAACTACACAATTCAGAATGAGATCATTGGTTCACTGCATTCTTTCAAATCTATTGACTGTGTAACAAATGAAGATATCCAAATATCCAATGGAATTTTTAAACTCCTTGGATGTACCTGGGTTACCACCGCACACTTTACGACTAAATATTGGTTCCGTAATAATCATGATTCGATACTTAAACCAACCATAACTGTGCAACGGAACACGGTGGTAAGTAAATTGATGAATAATTTGATTTACGCCACAATACTCTAAAGATAAATTCAAAGGTCAGGAAGTTCTCATTCCGAGGATCGCGATGATCCCAACTCACAGGCCGATCCGTCTTGCATTCGTCATGACCGTAAATAAGTCACAAGGCCAATCGTTGAAAGTTTGTGGTCTTAATCTCGAACATCCATATTTTTCCCATGGCCATATGGCCATATGTGGCATGTTCACAGACCTTCCACGTCATTTGTTTTCGCGCCTGCAAAAATTTTAGTTTTTCAGCAGGCGCAAGGTGGCAAAGAAACACACAACAACAACAACTACACAACAACAACAACAACTAGCTTTCCGCCCGCGGCCACGCCCGCGTGGTATTCGGTTATATCGCGCTTTTTAGATTTCCCTCGGGATTATCATTTTTTTTTTCAATAAAAGGTAGCCTATGTCCTTTGACCTTTCTCAGGGTCTAAAGATTGTCTGTGCCAAATTTCATCAAAATCGGTCGAGAGGTTTATGCGGGAAAGCGTAACAGACAGACAGACAGAGTTACTTTATACTTACTGTACATTTATAATATTAGTATGGATTATCCTAATTTAAAAAGTAAAAAATTTGATCATGTGTTAAAAACAGTGTAGTGCAGTGTAGTGTAGTGTTCGCCTTTGTTTCGCCTTTAAGGCGGAACAAAGTTCGCCGGGTCAGCTAGTATAAAATAAAATAATTTTTCGTATCCATATAACTCTATGCTAATTATATAAATAAAAATAAAGAATTGCTACATTTATATATATAGAGTTCATCAGCGTTTATTGAACCGAACTTACGTAAGAGCAATAAAATTTATTGCATCATCAGTTTTTTGAATCGATTTGAAGTAGGTTGTACGCATTGGCACATTATTATAACACACACATACTTTGATTCTCGGAGACATTAGATCTAACTATCATCAGCCACACTTTGATTCTCGGAGACATTAGATCTAACTATCATCTGCCACACTTTGATTCTCGGAGACATTAGATCTAACTATCATCTGCCATACTTTGATTCTCGGAGACATTAGATCTAACTATCATCTGCCATACTTTGATTCTCAGAGACATTAGATCTAACTATCATCAGCCACACTTTGATTCTCGGAGACATTAGATCTAACTATCATCTGCCACACTTTGATTCTCGGAGACATTAGATCTAACTATCATCAGCCACACTTTGATTCTCGGAGACATTAGATCTAACTATCATCTGCCACATTTTGATTCTCGGAGACATTAGATCTAACTATCATCTGCCATACTTTGATTCTCGGAGACATTAGATCTAACTATCATCAGCCACACCTTGATTCCCGGAGACATTAGATCTAACTATCATCAGCCACACTTTGATTCTCGGAGACATTAGATCTAACTATCATCTGCCACATTTTGATTCTCGGAGACATTAGATCTAACTATCATCTGCCATACTTTGATTCGGAGACATTAGATCTAACTATCATCAGCCACACTTTGATTCTCGGAGACATTAGATCTAACTATCATCTGCCACATTTTGATTCTCGGAGACATTAGATCTAACTATCATCTGCCATAATTTGATTCTCGGAGACATTAGATCTAACTATCATCTGCCATACTTTGATTCTCGGAGACATTAGATCTAACTATCATCTGCCATACTTTGATTCTCAGAGACATTAGATCTAACTATCATCAGCCACACTTTGATTCTCGGAGACATTAGATCTAACTATCATCTGCCATACTTTGATTCTCGGAGACATTAGATCTAACTATCATCTGCCATACTTTGATTCTCAGAGACATTAGATCTAACTATCATCAGCCACACTTTGATTCTCGGAGACATTAGATCTAACTATCATCTGCCACACTTTGATTCTCGGAGACATTAGATCTAACTATCATCTGCCATACTTTGATTCTCGGAGACATTAGATCTAACTATAATCAGCCACACTTTGATTCTCGGAGACATTAGATCTAACTATCATCAGCCACACTTTGATTCTCGGAGACATTAGATCTAACTATCATCAGCCACACTTTGATTCTCGGAGACATTAGATCTAACTATCATCTGCCACATTTTGATTCTCGGAGACATTAGATCTAACTATCATCTGCCATAATTTGATTCTCGGAGACATTAGATCTAACTATCATCTGCCATACTTTGATTCTCGGAGACATTAGATCTAACTATCATCTGCCATACTTTGATTCTCAGAGACATTAGATCTAACTATCATCAGCCACACTTTGATTCTCGGAGACATTAGATCTAACTATCATCTGCCATACTTTGATTCTCGGAGACATTAGATCTAACTATCATCTGCCATACTTTGATTCTCAGAGACATTAGATCTAACTATCATCAGCCACACTTTGATTCTCGGAGACATTAGATCTAACTATCATCTGCCACACTTTGATTCTCGGAGACATTAGATCTAACTATCATCTGCCATACTTTGATTCTCGGAGACATTAGATCTAACTATAATCAGCCACACTTTGATTCTCGGAGACATTAGATCTAACTATCATCAGCCACACTTTGATTCTCGGAGACATTAGATCTAACTATCATCAGCCACACTTTGATTCTCGGAGACATTAGATCTAACTATCATCTGCCACACTTTGATTCTCGGAGACATTAGATCTAACTATCATCTGCCATACTTTGATTCTCAGAGACATTAGATCTAACTATCATCAGCCACACTTTGATTCTCGGAGACATTAGATCTAACTATCATCTGCCACACTTTGATTCTCGGAGACATTAGATCTAACTATCATCTGCCATACTTTGATTCTCGGAGACATTAGATCTAACTATAATCAGCCACACTTTGATTCTCGGAGACATTAGATCTAACTATCATCAGCCACACTTTGATTCTCGGAGACATTAGATCTAACTATCATCAGCCACACTTTGATTCTCGGAGACATTAGATCTAACTATCATCTGCCACACTTTGATTCTCGGAGACATTAGATCTAACTATCATCTGCCATACTTTGATTCTCGGAGACATTAGATCTAACTATCATCTGCCATACTTTGATTCTCAGAGACATTAGATCTAACTATCATCAGCCACACTTTGATTCTCGGAGACATTAGATCTAACTATCATCTGCCATACTTTGATTCTCGGAGACATTAGATCTAACTATCATCTGCCATACTTTGATTCTCGGAGACATTAGATCTAACTATCATCAGCCACACTTTTCCCAAGTATGTTGGAGAGGGCTTCCAGGCTAACCAGATTCAGCGGCTTACCAGTCCAATTGATTTAATTATGTAATAATTATCAATTACTTTATAAATTAATTTATAAATTACTAGAGAGACTCATTCTGGCATCGCACGGGATAAAAAATAATCGATGGATACAAAACCTAAAGGTTATAAAAATAAAGCTTTAAAATTGTGTACCAAATTAATGTAACTAAACCACACTACAAACAAATCAATAAATTAGTAGTGACTATTAAAATACACAATAGTTACCTATAGATAAAGTATTAAATGTAAACACTCGCATAGCTATTAAATGTAAACGCAGAGATAGCTATCCTCTATAAAACAAAGTAACATCTACCTCCAGCACAACGAGTTTAGTCAATACCACAAAACCAATAAATTCAATCATAACGAGTGATTAAATTTTAATGGGCATACTCTAAGAGTTATTTATGAGCACGATTTGACCCTTACAAGTTATATTTATTAGGCTGGAGGCCGCACTTATAGAAATAACTAATCGATGTAATCGGCCTCACAAGCTCCTCTATTTTTGTTTTGAGTTCATTCAACGGAAGAGGCAGCCTTAACTTGAATGGAACATTAATTCGATGTGATTATAAAATGGTTACTAGCTTTGAATATTCCATTCAAACTTGATTATCCAGAATACTTCAACTGAAAGTAACAGCTGACCAGTAGTAAGAGCGTAGTCGTAACTGTATTACAGCAATTACCAGCGGTCAGAGAGAATGCGACGCTTGCAACAGTAGTGAAATAGTTATTACACATTGCCCACAAAAAACGCAACTAGCACTTTATTTCCGGCCACTCGAAAAGAACTCTGCATCGGTCGACATTAGAGCGACAATGGTCCGTCGCGCACGCGCTCTATATCTGTTTGCATGCTTCGCCGGCAATGGAAATTGTTGTCTTTTTGTTGATATTACGGGTTTATTTAAGTGAAATTGGATAAATGGTCATCTCGCGATGTTGCGCTATTCAATCCGGTGCGGAGTGCGGCAGTGCGGTGCTGCCTCGTGATGCTCGTCGCTCCACTGATCTAAAATAAAACAAAAAATCTGGAAGGAAAGAAAGTAATGGTTGTGATGTAAAACAAGATGTGAACGTAGGTTCGTTCCGTTGGTGTTATTAGTTGAGCTGTACTGGTGAGCGCGTGTTGTGGACTGTTGTCGTGCCGGTCGTGCTGATCGTCCCGGTCGTGCCTGTTGTCGTGCCGGTCGTGCTGATCGTCCCGGTCGTGCCTGTTGCCGCCATGGATGTGGCGAAGTACTTAGCTGTACTGGTGGTGCTGTGCCTCGAGGGCGGTGAGACCGGCGGAGGCGGAGGAAAACACCAGTAAGACTCCCAAAATATAATATTAAGAGTACAGCAGTAACCGTGTGTTTAGAATTAGAAGCTCTTGTTAATGAACATTCTTATACGGTACGGTACGGTGGTACGGTAGAAAATATATATTAAGTATGTTTGGAAATGTAAATAGATAATATTTGATTGAATTTCTATTATTGGATAAAGATTATGCGAAAATATTTAGGCTCTGCGATCGTCTAAACACTTTGAAAGTAGGCTAATGTGATGTCATGGTTCAAGGCAATCAATTATATTGTTATTATTTTGTTTTGTTTTCATTTAGCAATTTGCTTCAGCGATTTTATGGATTTCTTTTTTTAATGTATAATATAAGCCAACGACAATAATATGTTTTTAAAACAGTTATTTATAATTAATAATCTTTTTTCCAGTGACCACGTGCGAATACATATTCCGGAGTTTATTCATCACGATCACCATAAAAAAGTAATAACTATTCACCATCACCATCACAAGCCAAAGAAAGAGACTCATCATCATCATCATCACCACCACCAGAAGCCGCGCATCCCTTATGGGCACCACTACCACCATCATCATAAGAAAGTTGCTACCAAGACTCACACAGAAACGAAAGGTGCGAAGCATGGTCACCATCATGCTAAACACGGTCACCACGGTCATCATGCGTCTCACGGTCACCATGGGCACCAAGGCTACAGTCACCACCACCACGACGCGCCTGTAGTGCCAAGCTTCAGTTACTCACCCAGCTCCGCGCCTTCCTATGAGGATGATTACTCCCCTTCATACTCCCCCTCGGTACCTGCATACGGTAGTGACTTCGGAAGCAACGGCTATTCAGCGCCTCAATCACCCCGCGTGCATGGAGTGTCGCACACTGTTAAACAAGTCAAAGTGTTTGACTCGTTGCCTGGAGCGTTACCAACCAAAAGCGTCGGCGTCGGGCACGGCTACCAGGTGACAGAAGTCGGTGAAGACGAAGAAGACGATGTATTCACGACCATCAACCAGCTGCAGAATAGATTCCCCGCGACGTTCGGTTATGTTCGGAGCGCTGCGCCAGAGCCGACGAATGATCCTTACTCTGAGTTAACGTCCCAAGGGGCGCTACCGACACACTTCGCAGCTGCCCCGGTACCAACTACAGCACTGTCTGGTGGAATAGAGAATTTTTCAACTGCCGAAAGTGATCCTTTCGCGTCTTCTGCTCCGACTCAAAGCATTGGCCTAGGTGTGTCAACCGTTCAGCCGTCCGGGACGTTCCAAGGAGATGGATTCGACCCCCAACTGAACTCTTTCACGGGTTCTGATGGTAGCGATGGATCGTTTTTATCGAATGACGAAAATGCTTTAAATGATGATACTCCGGTGTCATTTACTCGGGAGGCTGGCATACAACAGACCACCAATACGGGCAACGTTGAAACACTTGTTTATTAGAATCGTTATTTAAATAGGGCTAAACGTTAACGAATGAGGTGTCTAGTGCTCATTTAGGTATGTATTAAGTGTGTTTTGTTAAGCAGTTCTACATAAAAGTATCAAGTTATAAATGTATCAAGTTATAAATGCAAACCATAAGTTACTATTGTTTTTTATGCAATGTATGTATGAAAAATATATGTTATTGTAGTAGTACGCAGGAGTACCTTGTTCTGAGTTGTTGTGAGTAAATTGATAACAAATCTAATAAAAGATAAGGTGCTGTAACTGTCGGCTTAGTTACCTATTGAAAGTTCTTATGTCACAAAGCTTCTTACATTGTAAGTTACTACAGCCTAAAGAGTAAACAACGTCGCGCGTCGATGGATTCGATGCGCCCTAGATCCGGAATTGCGCAAGTTAAAAAAAATACGTTTTGAGTGTCAACGTAACTGTAACGGAATAATATAATAAGAAAAAAAGAGTATCATTACCTAGTGTTGTGCAACCAATGAACATTCAATGATTGCGTCCGGAACAATGACTCCAATCTTCCTATTAGGTACGCGTGTTTTGTTTAGGTATTTAGAGAGTACCTAATTCGTTCGTAGATACTGCACATACTGTTGTAGTTATTTATTACCTCCTAATTATGCCAATGAACCTTTAATTAAATTTTAAATTAATTTTTTTGTTATTATTGATAATTTAATTTGTTTTTATTATTTAAAATAAAACATTAAAGTCGTTTTGTTTTATTATTTTACCACAGCGCCCTTAACTATGAAAATTAAGTTTATATTTTTTGCAATCCCAATAGTATTTTAAGATATTGGAACCTCTTTTTTCCCTTAAACTATTTTGAGGAAAGAAAACATTTTTCTTTTGATTGAAAAGTTCTTCTAAAAACCTCGCTGTGTTTTAACTATGTAACTAACCTATGTAGTTTACCGGTCCGGTGGTACTTCAGACCAGGACAGCTTCTAATGTTATACTAAGTACAGGTCCGTTCGTGTGTAGAGTACTGCAGCCACATTTGGGCTGGTGCTACACAGTGCCATCTGGCTACTTTGTATTCAGTGGAGAGGCGTGCGAAGAGGCTGATTGACGATCCAGATTTAGCTCAATCGGTCCCCAAAGCCTGGACCACAGGCGAAGAGTAGCCAGCCTGTCGTTTTGGAGAGTGTGCGAGGGAATTGCATGATTTAATTCCCCCATCTCCGTTCCATCATCGGACGACCCGTCGTACAGCGAGTTTCCACCCCATTTTTGTCCCACGTTGAGCTATATCTTGGGTTAGGAAGACTAAATCTATAGACGCCTTTAAGAAAACGGTTAATGCAGTCATCTGACATTATATTTGTAACCAAAATAATTGACAATGCAGGCCTATGTGTATTTACTACATCCAGCGCCCTGTTCAAATTTAGTAGTTAAAGACGATATTATGACTGCAGAACTATTAGCATTAAAAACATCTAAATTACTACATTTGCAATAGATTCACCAAGATTCTGTTCTTCAAGTGAAGCCATCATTATATTAAGTGACGCCTGTGGGACATCGCGCTTGATCATCGATTCCCTGATAATTTGGCTGCCACCAGGATAAGGCTCGCATGGAGGAAATGCGAGACTCTGAAAGGAGAATATAACAACCTTTTGTTCGGACCGAAAAAGATTTTGTCTGATATAACAAGTCTGGACCATAAGGGATACCAGGGTTGACTGAGCCTGTTAGGAACTATTACAATAACTGTTGCTTTGTCCGAAATTATTTTTTCTAACAGCCATGTAACTAGACAGAACGGAGGAAAGGAGTAAAAATATATATTTTTCCAGGAAAAAGTGAACACATCGACAACTCCAGAATGTTCATGGGTCATAGTCATCAGAATGTTCACGAGATATGCATTGTGGACATATCTCTACTGCATAATAATTTGAGCACTTGCAAAGTGGTCAAATTCGGGGTTTTCTAATGGCTTAATAATTTGTGAAAACACGTAACCTGAAATTGCCCATTCCGATCCATCTATATTAATTCGCAGAGACTCACGATGTGCGGTAACATTATCAGAGGATTTGATGTAAGATGCAAATGCGTAAATGTTTCTAGATTCATACCACTACCAGATCTCACGCGCCAGCTTATTTAGATGCGGATGTTGAACGCCGCCCATTTAATGTAAACAATGGCGGTGGTGTTATCGATGCGTAACAAATACTACAATGGCGAAGCTTCTTGCTAAAAATCTTTAAACCGTCTACGGTTTGAAGATTTTTGAACTTATAGCCGCATTCTAATGCGGCTATAAGTTCAAGCGTATATTAATATGTAATGACGATTCTGTATCAGTCCAATTACCATTAGCATGTCGACCATCACACACAACACCCCGACCAATTTTTGAGGCGTCACTATAAATTACAAATAAATAATCATTATCTTTGCGAATAGGAGCTAAAGACATAACAATGTAATCCTTCCACCACCTAAAATCTTCTGTCAGGGATTTTTAATTTACATTTGTTTATTGTAATTTTCAGAATAATCTAGTGCTGAGAATTTTTCGCGTTCAAACTGTTTTTTAAACTGAGCCGTAGCTGACCGCTATACAAGTGGAGGTCAATAGTCCTTTAAATTCAAGCCAACGACCACTGTGACTTTACCTAGTATTCGATGTTTCTTGTCATCGGTCGGATAGTCATATCTTAAGTGTTAAATATAAATTTAAAAAAATGTGCATGTGTAAAAGTACGGCGTAATGGTACTTTTCATTGTGTTTATTACAAACCCTAAGTATTCTAATAGGGCGATCCTATTGTTAATAATCATAACACATTCATCGTACGAGCTTCCTATACATAAATAAAAAAACCGGCCAAATGCGAGTCGGACTCGCACACCGAGGGTTCCGCCGTACAAACGTAGTGGTTTACAATTTATGACGTACTAGCTTTCCGCCAGCGGCTTCGCCCGCGTGGAGTTCGGTTATATCGCGCTGTTTAAATTCCCCTCGGGAACATCAAATTTTTCCGGGATAAAAGGTAGCCTATGTTCTTTCTCAGGGTCTAAAGATTGTCTGTGCCAAACTTCATCAAAATCGGTTGAGAGGTTTAGGCGGGAAAGCGTAACAGACAGACAGAGTTATTTTCGCATTTATAATACTAGCATTGATTTAGAATTTTCACAGTTTAGAGGCAATTAGATTTAAGAAGTGTTTGATATGAATTTCAACTTTAATATCTCTACGCGTTCATGTGAAAAAGGGTAGGTAGTAAGTTTATAATTATTAAAAAAATATTTTATGTCATGTAAGCAAAAATAATATTTTAATATTTTATGTAACTTCAAATTTATCATTTTCACAATTTTTCCTTTATCTGTCTGTACTATAATATAACGTTGCTTCGTGCCGAATTTCAAGATTCTGAGTTCACGGGAAGTACCTTGTAGGCAAAGAGATTTAAGATATATAGAGATATGTGTCAAAATGGCATAGAAAAACTGTGATCCCATGGCTCAGTTCCGCCATCTAGTACAATATAGCAAAATTAGATCGACAATTGGAGACATAAAATAGTAGAAATGAAATAAGTTTATATAAAATATATTCAGCTATTGCCCGGTAGGTGACCAGTGTGGTCTATGTTGCCAGATCCGATTTAATACCCTAGTATAGTTCAAATCAGGTAAATAAATATTGAAAAGTAAATAAATTAAGTGAAACTTGTCTTGTACAAACAAAAACTGTTTTAGAATTTTATTCGCTACTATTCATTTACCGTGACACCGTCTATTGGCATTTTAGATGTTTTATGCTTACGAATTATTTTAACGCTCAGTTTATTGCGATTTTTGAGTGTAATAGACCTTTTAGGCCATAAAGCGCATTTTGTTTTGCAATTTTCGTTTGCATTTCGTTTTTAGCAAAATTATTCTTTTTACACGTTTGTTTGCAAATATTTTTAAATGGCAATGCAAAAAACTGTGGTAGGGTTTGTATCATTTCGATATAAAGTTATCGATAATATTCAAAGAAGTTACTACGACGATGTTTTTTCGCATTATGATAGCTTGAAACAAAAAATTAGGAAGCAGAATAATTATGGGTAATTTCAAGTTTACAAGTTTCTTATTTATATAATTCGTTTAATATAATAGACGTTAAAGTTTAAAATTGCCGATTAGTACAGAAAATGTAAATAATTGCTTATTTTTTAATTTTTAAATAATTCATTTATAATCAATATATAGGAAGGTCGTTTATGCCTTTGTGATAGAACTCTGAGGATCTAGACTGCACAAACTGTGTGAAAGCAGAACTGCCTCCTGGGAAGAAAACTTCTTGTCACGTAGATAATTGTCCAAATCACGACAAAAATGGTAGTCTGCTGGAGCAAGACCTTTACAAGATTCGTACGCCATTATCTTTAAAAACGGCAAAAAAATCACGGTTATTGTATGGGAGCCCGCCTTCAGGATTTATTTTATTTTAATTATTTATTTGTAATTTGAATATATAACCAAATATTCTGTGAACATTTTAAGCGTCTATCTGTTTCCGTTATTAATATGGAGCAAAAAACGGCAATAATTCACGTTTGTTGTATGGGAGCCCCCTTAAATATTTCATTATTTTTATTCTTAGTACTTGTTGTTATAGCGGCAACAGAAATACTAACACAATCTCTGGAAATTACAACTGTCTCGCTATTACGGTTTATGAGATACAGCCTGATGACAGACGGACAAACGAACAGAGAAGTCTCATGAATAGGGTTCGTTTAGGTACGGAATCCTCAAAATCACAAAGTAGCTCGCAATCATTATACTACATATACGTACCTACATATTTTATGAATATATTTCATTATAAATAAGTTATGTAATCTATGTACTTATCCACTTAACCGTAAATTTTATTCCAATTTTTACGGTTAAGTAAAAAGTACTGAAATTAATAACTTACTATTTCATTTCTAATACAAGGTACCGATTCCTTTTTTTTTTTAAATTTGATCGACAAGTCTTTCCAAAGTAGATAACTTCTCTTTTAAAATGCATTGAGCATAATTTCGACGAATGAGACGGAAGCCAATTTTATTCTCTACGGTCTATCTGGACAAATCGTATCCACTTTTTACCTACGACATTATTTTTATTCGGAAACCAAAAATAACAAAAACCTAGATAAACGAATAGTAATTGTTCATTCAATTTTGTTTATTAATATGATTTGATTATGTTTAAATAGAGTTAATAATAAATAAACTTGAAATATAGTAATATTTTAAGTTTATTTAGCTATATTTTAAATGTCAATAAAATACAACAAAATGTATTCATCTTAATAAGTATTATCGATAACTAAATCGATAAACAACATTACTACATCTCTACAAGAAAATAGTAAAACTACTCAACAATAGAGGGCGCTTATTACAATAATGGAAAATTTTCTAGAACTAAGATTTTTTTAAATTTGAATTGCAGACGAAATATAAATAATTCATAGAAAAACATTCCGAAGTTAGGTCCAGTCGTTTTACTATAACGAGATGTACAGTAACACAAAGCGCAACATGGCATATTTCCTTAGAAAATGTTTATTCTTGGTGGACACAAATTACGTCCTGACGCGCAGACTAGACTGAGCGACTTTTAACCAAGTCGATAAAAGTATTGGCTTAGGATTTTGTTCGTGATGTCCTGTCTATTGCAAATATAATTTTAATGTCTTTGCTTGTAGGTTTTGATTCCCTAGCGTGTGACGGAAATTCGTCTAAGGTGTCGGTATAAACTGCTGTATCTTTTGATCGCTTTAACTTAGAAGTTTGATTTTTTCACTGCTTAAAGGGACAATAGACCTAGGTATTTGGTATAAATTTCAATTTGATACCTTTATTAGTTCGTGAGAAATAAGGTAGTAAGTTTCATTTTATTAAAATATGTTTATTATATTATATAACTAAAAAAATGTGATTTTCGCAATTTTTCCTATATTTGCATTATATGACAATCCTTCATGCCAAATTTCAAGATTCTGAGTTTACGGGATGTATCCTGTAGGTTTTGATTCCTTTGCGAGTGTCGAAAATTTGTTGAAAATATCGACATATCGGCTGTATCTTTTGATTGGCTTGGCTTAGAAGTTTGATATTTTCACAGCTTAAAGGGACAATAGACCTAGGTATTTGGTATAAATTTCAATTTGATAACTTTATTCGTTCGTGAGAAATAAGGTAGTAAGTTCCATTTTATTAAAATATGTTTATTATATTATATAACTGAAAAAATGTGATTTTCGCAATTTTTCCTATATTTGCATTATATGACAATCCTTCATACCAAATTTCAAGATTCTGAGTTTACGGGAAGTATCCTGTAGGTTTTGATTCCTTTGCGAGTGTCGAAAATTTGTTGAAAATATCGACATATCGGCTGTATCTTTTGATTGGCTTGGCTTAGAAGTTTGATATTTTTACAGCTTAAAGGGACAATAGACCTAGGTATTTGGTATAAATTTCAATTTGATAACTTTATTCGTTCGTGAGAAATAAGGTAGTAAGTTCCATTTTATTAAAATATGTTTATTATATTATATAACTAAAAAAATGTGATTTTCGCAATTTTTCCTATATTTGCATTACATGACAATGCTTCATGCCAATTTTCAAGATTCTGAGTTTACGGGAAGTATCCTGTAGGTTTTGATTCCTTTGCGAGTGTCGAAAATTTGTTGAAAATATCGACATAATCGGCTGTATCTTTTGATTGGCTTGGCTTAGAAGTTTGATATTTTCACAGCTTAAAGGGACAATAGACCCGAGTATTTCATGTGAATTTCAGCTTGATACATCTACGCGTTCTTGAGATAAAGGGTGGTGACAGACAGACAGACAGACGGACAACAAAGTGATCCTACAAGGGTTCCGTTTTTTCCTTTTGAGGTACGGAACCCTAAAAATCGTCCAAATAATTTACCGAGAATAATGATATACTTACGTAAGTTTTCCAGGACGGGTTTAAGTAATTTAGTGAAAATAAATAATGCAATGCAAAGGCGGAAACGAAGAACATTAAATTCATTAAATTGAGACCTCCATCGGAATCGCAAATGTTTCCTCTCACCTTCGTCTATAGAATATAAGAAATAAGCATCTTGGAACACTTGTCGCCATAAAAATAATTACGATTTAATTAAAGGACCGAGATTCCGCGCCTTTGGCGCCCCCCTTGCAATTTTTTTTTTCAAATCGATTTTAAGCATAGAAGGCTAGTTGCGATAACGGAAAAAATAGTTTTTTTGAACTCAGCGCATCCAGATCTATATGATTATCTATTAGTGGTGAGGGTTTTGAGCAACTTCGGGCACATACATACAGACAGACATACAAACATACGCACTTTATAGGGATGGATAAGAATCACAGTTTTAGTGCTGTGCGGTAATCCTCCATTTTAAAATGTTCGACCTTTATGAACTTCTTAAGTTCTTTTAAGTTTAGTATGCACGCACAATGGTCCGCTGGAGGGACTGAGTGCGGAAACCAAACCAATAACATAGAACATAGAAGTTTAGTATGAACCTATGTTTTCCGTTCGGCTTCGGTACTGTAAATACAGAAGAGAAGAATCGACCTACACAAGGTGTACATAATGATATGAACTCAGAATGAGTCAAGTCTTCAATACACTCATCAATTATATCAATTTGTGATTCACAAATTTATTTTGTGGTTTCGCTAACTCTACTGGTTTTTTAACAGCCCTTTTGTTATTTTTACAATTATTTTCAATTTTATACCATTGTATCCAATCCAATACAGTAGGATCGATCATAAGTTCACAACATCTGTCGTAAAAGTAGGTTAAGCGACCAGCTATGCGTACCTCAGACTCTCATCTTAATAATTATGCTCGCATCTCCTGATGACACGTGTAGTTGGAGGGACCACGGCCCCGCGACGCATTTTGACGACGGCGGTCCCTTGGCTGACCGCGGCTCGACCACTGATGCTACACGCGGAGGCGCCTACCTCGAGTTTATAGCACCCCGGGGCTGTGTCACTACCGGAGGTGTGTATGCAGGTCGTAGGGCCTTTTGCTTCATTTGTGATCCAGTCTTGCTTTTTGATGATCTAATTTGCTCGGACAAGTCCGATGCAAACAGATGTTTACCTATGTTTGTATTTTAATTGTATCTCTAATATTTTTATTTAAAACTAGCTGACCCGGGGAACTTTGTTCCGCCTTAAGTGCAATATCACATGATCAATTTTTTTTACTTTTTAAATTATGATAATCCATCCATACTAATATATTAAATGCATAAATTTACTTACCATAACTGTGCAACGGAAGACGGTGGGTCTTCCGTTGCACAGTTATGGTTGGTTTAAGTTTCGAATCATGATTACTACGGAACCAATCTTTAGTCGTAAAGTGTGCGGTGGTAAGCCAGGTACATCCAAGGAGTTTAAAAATTCCATTGGATGGTTGGTGGCATCATCTTCATTTGTTACACAGTCAATAGATTTGAAAGAATGCAGTGTACCAATGTTCTCATTCTAATTATGTAGTTTTATTCATCTACATCTTTATTTTCCGCTGCCGATATTGCTCGCTTACTCAATCGTTCATTATTTTTGAGGTTGGTAATGATGTTTGGGAATACTTTGTTGATGAGTTCGTCTTTCGATAAGACAAAGTTACAGAAATTCTGACGAAATGAAATTAGTCCGCTCGATTCGTCGACAGGTACTCGACCATTGCCGATATTCCGCAATTTCTCAGAGAAATCTTCAGCAGATGTATCGTTCAGCAATGCAAGTCTCATGTTTGTTGTCAGCTGAAGTTTGTTAACATAGCGCCATAGATTCGATGATTTGAGGCAAGCGTTTATTGCGTTGGCAGCAGTCGATCTGGGAATTACTGGCAATGTTTGGCGGAAATAAAAAAAAGGAAAAAAAAAGTGTTTATTTCTCACCACAAGCCAAAAAAAACAAAACAAGTATAAAAAATTGTTACATACAAGAAATAGCTTTTTTTTTTGGTTGTGGATCGCTGGTGCCTATGGTAGATAGTAACACCTGTAATACAGGTCACCAGGTACCCACCTGTTCATGATTACATATTTGATAGCATATTATGAAGATATCATAGCAAGTAACAAAAAATCAAAACAATTAGTGCGCTTAAGATTATAGTAAAAACAAAAATAGAGTAAAAAATAAAAATACGTGTCAGGTGTGTGTGTTTGTGTGTGCGAGGGTGTGTGTGTGTGTGCGAGGGGGTGTGTGTGTGTGCGAGGGTGTGTGTGTGTGTGTGTATGTTTGTGTGTGTGTGTGTGTGTGCGGGTGTGTGTGTGTGTGTGTATGTTTGTGTGTGTGTGTTTGTTTTAAGTACCATTCGAGGACATCGGCATGAATACACAACGCACATCTGAGGACATTTTCAATCCGAGGACACTTTTGTGGGTCCTCGATTTGACTTGACTACTGTATCGTATTATTCACGCAATTTTGAACATGTTAACTAACAGAGGGCGTTCCCGTTAACCCGAAATAGAAACCCGATATGAAATACATACATGCTAAAAAAATATTTCCATTCGAAAACAAAATGTTTTAAAATTTTTTCAATATGAAAATATTCAATAAAAATTTTAAATTGACATGTAAAAGAAACACACTGTACACGCGAACTTGAAAGACGGCAACGTCGCAATTTATTTATACATGACGACTACTATTTTGATTTAAAACAGGAGGTTTCAAATTTATATTCAATTATATCTTTTTTTATTCGGATTTTTTTATGCTTATTTTTCTATGCTGATATTTTTATTTTAATCTATTAATGATATATATTAACGAGTTTAAAGGAACGCCCTCTGTTATTTCTGTGTTTTACTAATTTCCGTGCGTTCAGGCGCTTTTGCCATACCTATTATTGGAATCAATTGTAACAGCAAATACCTACTTAGGACCCATTAACTTGATCAAATGTTATTCCGTGGTGCTTGGCAATCTGGGCTTCTCCCAGTTGCAATAATGTCCCTTTGTGCCGATTGGCCTAGTTCTATTCTGTCTCCTGCTTATTATGGAGGGAAGTGGAAAAAATATCTTTTTTCTTACTCCTCCGCTATTCTTTTCTGATTAATTTCGTTGCGGGACCCAAGACAGTTGAAACATTTCTCCGGGACTCGTCGAGCTTCATTGCGCGGCGTTTTTCTGGCGGTCTCCACTGTTGATTCTGGCTTTCAGGAGTTGCAGTGGGTTGGGAACAGTGTGGCGGGTTTGTTATTTAACATACTGTATATGATAAGGAAAACTCAAGAAATCCTCGGATTGGTGGTGATCATTCATGTACACATTTCGACCGTGTGTGACCACTAGACGGCGCCACTAGTGATTTTCACACACTCAATAAACACACGACTCATGTTTATAATACTATCCGAGGACCTAGTGTGTAAATCTTACACTCAAGACCTCGGAATAGTACTTGAACTAGTTAGTGTGTTGAGGTCCTCCTTTCGGGTACAATTTCAGGTTGTATCTGAAATTACAATTGCTATAAGAATAAGAAAACGTGGATTTTAAGTCCGATTGTGAATGAAATAGTTATTCAAAAAAACTACCAGAGAGCATTTTGTGGTGCTTGGTCGCAAGGGAAATATTATTTTCCTTCAGTTGACGCCCAACCGTAACTGTCTTTAGAGAGCGTGTGCATTATGTCGTAAATATCTACTCTGTTTTTTATTATATACGTATCTCGTAGATTGTAATAATTATACAGCGTGTAACAAAAAGGGTATATACATCAAGAACCCCTGAAGATTATAGGTGGTATAGAAACTCTACACAAAGTTTCAGCTCAAAATAAATTACTCGAAGAATTGATACCAAATTCTTGGTATCCTTGGTATCGCATGATTCTTGAATTCAAATATTAACAAACGTGTAACAACACTACGGAGGGTCAACAACATTCCAAGTCACTTGCTAATATTACAAAACATTTCTTCTGTAATTCTGATCGCCTAGTACCTGTCTGCCTACATATTGTTGAAACGCGCGGCTGCGACGCGCGCGTCCATGAGATGCTGACAATGGCCCGCCCGGTAATTTGTACCTACCTGCCTACTTAAATTTTGCCTCAAAAATAGCTAAACATAGTCCGAACAATCAGCAAAATAAATATGAAAATTAAAAATAATAATTTAATTAACTTACATTTTTTAGAGATGTGGTTCGATGTGACGCCCTTGGTACTGTACACACAAGGTCGCTCGTTTGTGTATCGACACCTGGACATTCCGTAGCATGTCTGGTGTCACTGTCCTGAAAGCGGCTTCGATTCGCTCTCTCATTTGCTCTGCTGTGTCACACGGCATTGCATACACTATGTTTTTAATATACCCCCACAAAAAGAAGTCTAATGGAGTTAGGTCTGGAGATCGCGGTGGCCAAGGTACATGTCTGCTACCGCGCCCAATCCACTGACGAAAACGCATATTTAGATGCTCCCTAACATCACGTGCATAGTGTGCTGGAGCGCCATCGTGTTGGAAGATTAAATTGTTGCCCATCACGAGATTAGCGTAACTTAAAATTGATAGGCTTTCTGTGAGAGCATCGTCCAATTCGTTGGTTAAAAAATTTAAATAATTTTGACCGTTTAGGCGGTGCGGCAAAAAAATTGGTCCTACGACAATTTCTCCCGCAATACCAGCCCACACGTTTAGTCGCCATTGGTGTTGAAACGACGATTCCGTAGAAGCATGCGGGTTAGCGTGAGACCAAACATGGTCATTATGTATGTTGCTTATCCCAGCTCTTGTGAATGACGCTTCATCTGTCCACAGTACTCTTGAGCCAAAATCTGGCGAAGCTGCTACCTGACCGCAGTACCACTCGCAGAAGGTCACGCGAGGCAAAAAATCTGCAGGTGTCAGTTCCTGGGTGCGACGGAAGTGGTATGGGTGCTGACCGTCATTGTTCAACACTCGCCATACTTGCATATGGTTAGATGCACCCAGCGCTAATGCAGCTCGCCGAGTACTAGTACGTGGGTTATTTTCGAAATGTTCGAGTACGGCTTCCTCTAAATCTGGATCGGTAGTGTTCGGGCGACCCCTAATCCAGGAGCGTGAAAAGAACCAGTTTGGTGCAGACGATGTACCATTCTATGGAAACACGCCACCGAAGGGAGCTGTCGACGCTCACCTTCTGCCCTACCATCGATAAATCGCTGACGATAAAGTTCGCGAGCAGCACGCAGATTACCATCCTCTTGTCCGACACACAAGATCATCTCAAAATATTCAGTATTGCTAAGGGCCATGATTGTACACACGTCACAAGTTCACAACACAAAAATCGCGAAACGCGCATGCGACCGTAAAGTTCGAATCTTAGATCTGTACTGAACTAATAGGAATTATGAAAAATTGAACTTTATTTATTTAGGTACTTAATTTCTGTTTCGGCGTTTTAAAATATTTCGCCAAAGATAGTAGACAAATGGAACAAAACATTGTCATCTCTCTTAAAATATTCACGCAGATGGCGCGTGCGACCGAGACACAATATTTTATCATGTTCAACATGATTGCTTTCGGCGCGTTCTAAAGTCACTCACACAACAATAATATATGTGTGGAATAACGGATAAAAATAACGGAAATATTGTCATCTCTCTCACAAAATGCACGCCGTCGGCGTACGCGACTGAGAGATAATATTTTATCGTATTCAATTTCATATGTTTGAGCTAGGACATTCAATTAGGGTTCTGTGATTGCGGAACCGCTGTTTAATTTAGCGATAACAATCCTCGTATCTGTTGCACTCCTAGTACATTTGCGTATTTTTTATTTATTTTGAAAAGGTAAATTAAGACTGTACTGTACTCTATCTATCTACTGCTGAGTTTTAAGCTATTATTTTTGCAAAAGGCAAAATCTTTTATATCGCAGAAGTGAATACGCAAAGACTAACTAAAATTTAATTTATCTACGGAACTCATGGGGTGTTTTTGTACTAGGACACACATGAGTTGTTTAGAAATGATATTTTGGGTTCATTTGAACAGATATGAAATCCTTTTTCGTAGTCTCTTTCGCACGTTCATCTAAGTAATTAATTTTTCATAAACTAAGTACCTACCTATGTATGGCAAATGGCAACCGACATGAAAAGAATTAGTTACGTAAGGAAATTTATAGGAATGTAGTTAATAGATTGGGTATTATTTAGTGTGTTGTAGTTACCAACTCGATTCTCAAAAACTACTGAACTGATTTGGATACAATTTGGCAAAGATATGGTTTATAACCAGGATTAACATAAAGGACACTTTTTATCTCGATATTCCCAGGGGATCGAAACTTACGCGGGTGAATCCGCAGGGAGCAGCTAGTATTTAAATGCGAAAATTTGTAAGAATGTATGTATGGATACATCCATCCATTCATCCAAACATTTTTACAAACTTTCGCATTTTATTAGTAGGAAGTAGGATTGAGTAGCTACTGAGTGAATTGCAGGTAGTTGACTGCACGATTGACGTAGTGGTTAAGCGATTGACTGTTGCACAGCGTGTCGCGGGTTCGATTCCCGCGCGGAACAAATATTTGTATGACCTACAAGTAGTTGTTCCAGCTTTGGGTGTTTGTGTGTGTATCCTCCGTGCTTCGGAAAACACGTTAGTTAAGCCGTTAGTCCCGGCTGTCATTCGTAGATCTGTGAGACAACCAGTCTTACCAAGGGATATCGTATTACCCAGTAACTGGATTGTGGAGGTTAGATGGCACTCGCTCCATGTAAAATACTGGTATTCAGCCGAACCCGGTTGGACTGGAGGCGGATCCCGGGCTCCAAAGCGAAAGCCGCGGATACAACCGGGAAATGCGCTTTAGATGAGAGAGAGTTACCAACTCGGTTCTATCGATTTGTTAGATAAGTTTACTCATTTATAAAATAAATTGCGTTTTTTTATTGTTTTACGTAGGTGACTAAAGCCGCTAGACGTTTTTCGATTTCCAGCGCACGCACTCGCCCTATTTTATGACTTGGTTTGTTGTTCACAAACATAAAGTTAGCTTTTGTAGAAAAAACTTATTTGTACGTAAAATTATTTTTCCGAAAAAAAAAATGTTAAGAAAAATAAACATCGGGAACCCTTTATCCACTGTTTGAAGAAATACCAGGGTAAGCAAGTAAGTAAGAGGTTTGTTTTTATTGATGAACTGTTCAATGACCCCGATCAGCTGGCTTTTTGCTAGTGTTGTATTGATTTCAGTTTGAAACTGCGGTTTCTGGTATCATATGTATTGGAATAATTCATAACTTCCTACCATGTAAACATAAGGTTAGAGAACCCTTCCCGTATCGTTTCTTATCTTATCAAGAGGCCGTCCACTTGGTATGTATATACCCTTTTTGTTACACGTTGTATATTATAACGAGTTGTGTTTTAAATATGATGTTTACGAACCTCGTTTTAAGAACACAATCTATACATAATTTAATTTTTAAATATTGCTTTTTTAAATTTGGATGCTTCGTTCATTGGTTTATGTTGAAATTTTTAATCAAATTACAATTTAAAATATGAAGATCACGGAAAGACAATGGTGTATTGTCTGGCTTTGGGAGCCGTGGTTTGCGGAGAGCTCGTAGCAATTGCTGTGTCTCTGGATACCGCGGAGGTCGTGGCAGACTCCGAAGCTATGGCAACCGTGGAAACCGTGACTGTCCCGGGATCTGTAGCAGCCGCAGTGGTCCTGGCTGCTACAGACGTCATGGCAGCCGAAGCATTCGCGAAGGTCATGTAGAGGCAGTGGTATAAGGTCGAGGATATCTGCTTGCCCAAACAAGGCGAGACTGACTTGATTAAATTTGTTTAAATCTTCTCATGACTCCGCGGAATATTGACAGCATATTGCTGACTTCATACTCAGCGGTACAAACGAGTTGCAGTGCTAACCATTGTTGCTTAGAAAGAGCTGTTGACACGCAATCACCACAATGTTGTTCAGGTACTACGTATTTGCTACCGTCAAATCGCGCGATGGATTCGGGTAGTTATTGAAGTGCAATGCACTTACTACTTATTACGAAGTAATAGCATCGGGTTTTTGTACTTACCGATTTTCTTTTTTAGCAATCTATCTCCGGATGACGAACCGTATGTGTTGGTTGAACAACCTTTTTTTTTCTACCGGAGTGGAAAATCCTCAATGGTAGTCCGCCGCCCTGGGGTGGGCGACGGGGTCTGTCAGACTCCTACTGACTAAAAACCACCCCGGTGTTTCTCCTGACACGTGCGCGCGGAGCCGCGGGAGTGTTAATTCTGCCGCGGCCCCACACTCTCCTGCTGGCCCGGTCTGTCCGGGCCTCGCCTTCTGCACGGGGTCCATCAGATACGGGAGCGGGGAGTTCCCCATGTCCCTCGCCCCTGGACCCATTAATGGGTCCGGAAGAGGGCGTTGTCCGCCCTTCCTCGGCACCCGGTGCGTCTTCTGCGGCCCAGGAAAGGGAGTTGATATCTCCCTCTCCCGTTCCGCAGCTTGCTTCTGCGACATCACGTCCTCGCAGAAGGACACCACCGCGTCCCACGACTCTGCGCTACCGACCATCCTCCGCACTACTGCCGGCAACGTCAGGTCGCCTCCTACTTCATTTGTGAGGACACGGCGTTGCTCCTCCCAAGCCACACACTCCGGAATCGTGTGTTGCGTCGTGTCTTCCCCGCATTGGACGCAGTGGTGGCACCGAGCGTCCGGCTTCATGTCTATGCGACGCAGGTACTTGCCGAAGCAGCCATGCCCCGACAGTACCTGCGTCACCCTGAACGACAGCGAGCCGTGAATTCTCCCGAGCCAGTCATCGAGTACTGGCCGGATCGCCTCGACGGTAGCGAGGCCGGCGGTAGGGCGCATAAACCTCTTCCGCCAGTCCGCCACCAGGACCTGGCGGAGCTCCTCTCGGCGCAGCTTGATCTGCAGCTGCACTGGACTGGAGCCCCGTGCCCGCAATTCCTCGCGCCATCGGTACAATGACGCGAGTACTTTCGCCTCTAGGTCCCAGGGCGGGGATACGGCCAGGACACAAGCCGACTCGTAAGAAATCGTGCGTTACCCGCGGACGACCCTGACGGCCATCGCCCTCTGCGGTTTACGCAGAATGGTGAGAGTTCCGGCCGTCAGTTCTATCGCCCACACAGGGGCCCCTACAGGGTCATGGACCGCATGATTCCCACGTACAACCGCCTACAGACGGCGCTCGGGCCCCCCATGTTGGGAAGCAACGTTGATAGCGCGCCTGCTGCACCCATCAGCATGGGCGCCAGCTGCCGGAAGTGAGGCTCGAATTCCCAACGGCTGTCGACCATCAATCCCAAATACTTCATCGTGGACTCGATAGCTATCCGGGCCACTTTCAGGCCCAGGCGCCGGATGACGCTCACCACCTGTGACACCACAGCCGTGGCTACCAACGTCGCTTCCCTGTGCGAGCTCCCCCGTGCAGTGACAAGCGTGTCGTCCGCGTAACACGTCAAGTCGGCGCCCGTCGGGAGCTCGCCTCTCAACACCCAGTTGTAGCCGATGTTCCATAGGAGCGGTCCCAAGACCGATCCCTGTGGAACACCGCACGACATTTGGTGCCGACCGGCACCGTCACGTCCCCGATAGATGACGCATCTGTCTGCGATAATACGCTCAAAAAGTTTGCCCGCCTCGTCGAGCAGCACTATGGGCCGCAGACGGCGAGTCCGCGGGGCGCCCCTTCTTCCTGATCAGGACTAGCTTCCCCTCCTTCCATACACTGGGAAACTGACACTGCTCGAGGCACGCCGTGAAGTGGTTGAACAACCTGGCCCATCTAACAAAATTGTTAGGTTAGGTATTTTTTTTAAGTTTACTTTTTGCGAAAATTCGTTAAAAATGTTCTTATAAATTAATCTGATGTTGCTTGTTACAGAAGAAAATCAAAAACAAAGTCCTCGGTTAATACTCAAGATACGAAATGCGCATGCAGAAACTGTATTAAAATTCCTTTAAAAATATATCTGCTATTAAATGTAGAAAAAAGTTAGGTACACAAGAAGGTATAAGTCCTCGATTTAGACATTTGGGACTGGGTAAAACGTCCTCAGATTGTTCCTGGAAAGTATAACACAAGGTCCTCGCACTGTATATGGCTAAAGAAAATATGTGTGAAAGTGAGTCCTCAGTTTGGCATGTCTAGTCAGGTGATTAGGTCCCCGGAAAGTTCACACAAAAGTGCTCGGAAGGGTATCGCTAGGGGCATCAGCTGTATATATTAAGGTTCTCGCATTGGTCAAGAAGAATTTAATAACAAAATGGTGCAATAGCAGAGCGGGAAGATAACTGTCAACCGTAATTTCAAACTTTGTCTCTTTATATAGTACTAGCTTTCCGCCCGCGGCTTCGCCCGCGTGGAGTTCGGTTATATCGCGCTTTTTAGGTTTCCCTCGGGAACATCTAATTTTTCCGGGATAAAAGGTAGCCTATGTTCTTTCTCAGGATCTAAAGAGTGTCTATGTCAAATTTCATCAAAATCGGTTGAGAAGTTTAGGCGGGAAAGCGTAACAGACAGACAGACAGACAGACAGACAGACAGACAGACAGACAGACAGACAGACAGACAGACAGATAGACAGACAGACAGAGTTACTTTCGTATTTATAATATTAGTATGGATTAAAAAAGCTGTACGATGTTGTTTTACAAGTTTTTTCTGAAGTCGTTGCATAGGTGACCTAAAATTAAAGTCCTCCAATAGGACTCCCTACAAACAGGGGTGTGTGTGTGATTTTGTGTCTGATTAGACTAAGACGTCAAAGAGAGCTTCTGTGGCAGCATATGATTGGCTTTGTAGCCATGCTTGCAGTGTGATTTTAAAATTATATTTGTTCAAAGAGTGCAGGCAAAGAATGCGGTTTAATTTATTGTAAAGATAGGGTCCACGAAAAATAAACAATCTATGACTGAAAGAGGTTTTGAGAGGAATAGCTGAGGCAACTATATACATAGTTTCGGCGATAGGTTTGCTGCGAATAGTTGGTAATAGCATGTTGTTTAATAGCAGTGGCCAAAACAAACAGCTGCCTAACCGTAAGAACTTGACAGTACTCGTAGAGCTTGACGGTGGGAAAAAGTTTTGGCTTAAAACAGCACACCTTAAGAACCGCTCTCTGCGCACGTTCTATCTGAATATAATGAGATTTTGCTGCCCCGCCCCAGTACGAAATACAATAAACCAGTATTGACCGACACAGAGCCAAATATGTCATTTTCATTACTACGCTATCTGCTGATTGGCGTAGTTGCTTAAAAATGAACATTTGTTTGCGCACTCTGTTAGATAGATGTATTATGTAATCTTTGAATGTAAGGTTGGAATCAATCACTATGCCAAGATACTTTATTGACTATGAAATCGCCAGACAGTAAAATCATTGCGCCTCCAAAACATCTCGAGTAGACCTAGATCTTGCAATGTTCGGTTAAATGCTTCCAATGCACGTTTATGCGCCATTTCGCATTCGTCCCAGATGATGATCTTCGATTCGGATAAAACTTTGGCCACAGCGGAGCGCTTTGTAATGGGACATGTTTGTTCTTCAATAGATTGAAGATTTAACGGAAATTCTAATGCAGAATATGCAATGTGGCTGTTATTCCAGAAGAAGCAATTGCAACGGCAATGTTGGATCTTGTGTGCTAAAACTACTGACATGAGGAATGTCTTACCAGTTCCACCAAACGCTAGTATGCACGCAGTAATCATTGCTGCAATCGTATTGAAACGCTGCCTGAATCAAATCAGTATTTGATGAATTTCTTCTTGTGTTTCGTAAATTATCTAGCTGTTAATCTCTGAGGTTTACTCGATTATTCCGCATTGTTAACCAAGCCGTTTATGGGCTGCTTCCCCTTGCTCTTGTGAGTCAGAAGGCGGCGCTCTTCACCTGCAATTTCTTGCTCTTCTTCAGTGCTAATCTAGTCAGGAGTGTTCTTCGGTATGACTGAGTAACTTTCGGGTCCGTTTTTGTAGAAATATTGTTTTAAGATAATATACTGTTTTATTATTCATTAATTATGCTTTGAATCGGACAAATGTGGCGTTATTTCTGTGTGGTCTGTGAAAATGGTAAAAAAGCTGAACGCAAATATTAGGGTGTTACAATATTTTTTATTAGTTTAACGTTAATGGGACAAAACCCGCCACACTGTTCCCAACCCACTGCAACTCCTGAAAGCCAGAATCAACAGTGGAGACCGCCAGAAAAACGCCGAGCAATGAAGCTCGACGAGTCCCGGAGAAATGTTTCAACTGTCTTGGGTCCCGCAACGAAATTAATCAGAAAAGAATAGCGGAGGAGTAAGAAAAAAGATATTTTTTCCACTTCCCTCCATAATAAGCAGGAGACAGAATAGAACTAGGCCAATCGGCACAAAGGGACATTATTGCAACTGGGAGAAGCCCAGATTGCCAAGCACCACGGAATAACATTTGATCAAGTTAATGGGTCCTAAGTAGGTATTTGCTGTTACAATTGATTCCAATAATAGGTATGGCAAAAGCGCCTGAACGCACGGAAATTAGTTCTAGTTTCAACAAGGTCCGTATAATAAACAACTCCGGATGTAACTTGTACACTATCCAACATAATATTGCGTTCATTCTGCCAAAGAATACACTCCCACAAGATGTGATGTGCGGACTGTTCAAATTCACAGTTCGATGTAGAACACTGACACAAAGGCGAAGGAACAAGTTTAAAAGAATACAGTTTACTTTTAAAGTTGCCATGACCTGTGAGAAATTGGGCAACGCAGTGGTCAACCTCCAGCCATGTCTTAGCCAGCCGATCGAATTATCCCACCTACTTTGCCATTCGGATAAGAGGTCCTCCCAGACGTCAGTCTGAGGTTTAAATAATCTAGAAATTCTATTGAGGTCGCGTTGTGTAACAAAGTTAGTGTCCATGGCCTCCCCCCTCGCGGAGTAGTACATTGAAGCACGTCGCTGTACTTCAAGATCGACTGGAAGTACACCTGCCAGAACGGGTAAGGCTTCAGTACTGACTGTTCTATACGCCTTGCATAAAAATATCAATGCCAAACGTTGGCTTTGAAGCAGTTTACGTCGCGCCGCCCCTATGCTGGCCCTATCGGCCCAAACAGGTGCACCGTAGCACATACATCCTAAGTAGGTAGCTCCATATATAGTTTTTAAAGTTAGGAATGATAGACCCCAAGTTGCTTTGGATATTCTAGTTAGGGCATAAAAGTTCCTTTTAGCTTTTTCGCCAACTATTTTTATATGTTCGATAAATGAAAAATTCCTTTCTAAGACCATACCAAGGTAGCATACGGATTGCTGTTTTTTAACGGGAACGTTATTAAATTTAATAGTAGGCAATGATTTAAGATTACCTTTTAGTAGAAGTTGATAGGTTTTATGCGGCGCAAACGCTAGGCGGTTACGATCACCCCACTGAGATATTAGATTTAGGCAAGTATGGGCCAAGTTCTCAAGTCCGGCTCGGGTACTTGATTGAATGAGCAGTAGGCCATCGTCCGCGTAACCAGTAAGTGAACAGCCGCAAGGAAGCGGGATCGCGAGAAAATCATCAAAACCCAAATTCCATAAATAAGGACCGACAACTGAACCCTGAGGACATCCCATGGTTAGTGCTTTAGTACTAGAAAAATGACCGAGCTTAAGTACCGCGGAACCGTTTATAAAGTACGAGTAAACGAGATTATATATGTTTCTATAGCAACCGCGGTTTTTTAATTTTAACAACAGCATAGGCCACCAAGCGTTATCAAAAGCCCCAGAAATATCCAAAAAGATACCAATCACGTACTTGTGTTCCGACTGGTTAACGGTTCTTCTGACAGAAAGCGCCGCGTCGACTGTTGATTTACCGATGGTGAAGCCATATTGATTACTATGAAATTTTGGACCGTTCGGTAGTAACCGTGGAACGATGAGGCGCTCAAGAAGTTTCCCCAAAGATGGTAGAAGCGTGATAGGCCGATATGACTTCGGATCATCCGGTGGTTTATCACCACACTTTGGTATTATTCGTATGAAACCGCGTCGCCATTTACGAGGAAAAACGCCTTCAGCAATGCATCGGTTATATACAGTTAAGATGGCATCACCCGCTGTTTTACACGCTTCTTTAATCATCCTATTAGATATTTTATCTTCCCCTGATGATTTGTTGACCGGTAGTTTTCTAACAATATTTATAAATTCGTCATTAGATGGTACGTCTGACATTGGTGATTCAGGTGGCACAGGAGCCCACGCTCGAATCTGTTGGTGGTAGTCGCTATCGTTAGCCGGTGAATCATCAGGGATAAGTGTATTAATTAGTACTTTTGTTGTTTCCTCTATGCCCGTGGTATGCTTATCATTGACCTTAATGTTTTGAACGTATGCAAGGTCGACCGATCTGTTAGCTTTAAATTCGTGATATAAGGGAGACCACGGACCCTCCCTGTCAAGTTTGTCAACGATTTTCCGCAACAAGTTACCCTTAGATTTTTCCACCGATGCTTTGTAGCGTGACTTGGCAACTCTAAAAGCATTTAAAGCGGACGTAAGAAGATCTCCAGTAATCTTTCGGCTCTTGAGTTTATTTAACTGTCTACGCGCTCTGCGATATCTTTTGCGCTGTTCAACTAAATAATCACTCCACCAGTCACATCTACGAATATTGGTCATAGATCCACGACCAATGGCGATGTCAGCACAGTAGGTAAAGGTTTCTGACATAATTTCAGCACTTTCTTCGGCTGACAGCCCGTCCCGAGTGAACTCCTTGGCGTGACACGCAAAAAGCGAGCCAAAAAATTCCCAGTTCGCACCTTTACATCTATATCTGAAATTACCAGGAATATGAGACGGACCCTGAATATAACCAGGAACAAATTCGTACACGATCAGGCGATGATCACTACAAGACGCGTCCGGTAGGACACGCCACCTATCCAAACGTACGTCGGCACTAGAAAGTGTGACGTCAATACAAGATTCGCCTATTTGGCTGCAAAAAGTAGGTGGTGCATCGGGGGTATTATGAATCGATAGGTTCATCTCAGCAATGAAATCCTCAACAGCGCAGCGTCGTTCGGTATCGGTTGCCCGAACCTTGCCATACCACAGAGACGATGACGCGTTGACATCCGCGCCAACGATCACTTTGCAGCCCGCGAGTGACCGCAAGACATGACGGAGATTATGTATATGAGGAGTAACAGGATCTGAATATTGAAAGTAACAGCTTACAACGAATACTTTAAAAGAAGCTGATGAGACTTCAGCAACCGCACAGTGTGGCGTCATGAGGTCACGTATAGACGTTACCGTAAAGTTAGAAGACCGCGCAACATAAATTCCGGCTCGCGCCCTACAATCCAGCTGCACTACCCTGTGACGTAAACTTGAGTTTTGATATTGTTCTTGAATGAGTACAAGGTCTAAGTTGTAGTCAATAATTAATTTATCTAACTCTGATGTCGCCACCTTATCGTTGTGAAGGTTTAATTGCCCTATGCTTAGACTATCCATCTTAATTAGTAATTAGTATGTAGGATAAGTTGTTCGAGTTTTAATTTATATAGTTTAACGTTATGCTATATTATTTATATATAGCTGATCCGCGCACCTACACGTTGTTTCCATGGACGTATTTAAATATTTTTGAGAGTTGGTAACCCTGTAAGGTTGGCACCCGTCAAACATGTCAACCCATTAATTATTATTTTTATATTTTGAAATTTAAATACACGTTTTTATGAGCAAAGTTGATACTATGTTGTCGATTCAAAAGTCTTGTTTTAATGCGTTCTTCAATTCGAGTGGAACTGAGAGTACAAATACTGTCAAATGTTTGACAGAAAGTAAGTGGACAACTTTTATATGGGAAAATGGAATTGTCGTTTTACTCTATCTTACTCGCAATTCTTCCTAATTTGCTCACCGTGTAGACGTACCCTGGACTACCACAAACATTTTAAAACACACAAAATCAGCTCAATCGGCCCAGCCGTTCTCGAGTTTTAACCAGACTAACGAACAACAATTCATTTTTATTCATATAGATGTTTAAAGCAGCGTAGGTACCGTCTTGATTGAGATTCTCTGTAGTGATTATCGCAGATTAGTGTACCAGCATCACTTAGACATTGATATCTACCTGAGATGCAACGTCTTCTACAGGGCTAGTCGATGGCCCCAATGAAGCTATAGGGACCGCTGCCGATAGGGCCACCGGCAATGGCATCGGTGCTACAGATTCTATGGAAGGTCCAGCCACCGGCTCCATTGTGTCAGGTTTAGGTAGACAATCGTCGCAAATATGAATAATACTATTAGTATCATCCTCTGCAAGAGATAACCCCTGATAATAAGCCTACCAACACCTGAGTGACCCTAAGACCATTTATGTTGCAATTACGATTGTTCGTTTCTATATTATGCAAGTATATAGTGGTATGTAGGTCCATTGACAGCCTCCGTGGCCTAGCGGTAGCGGACGTGGCCGCTGCGCAAGGAGGCGCGGGTTCGATCCCCGCACAGTGCAAATATTTGTATGCATGAATATGAATATTTGCACTGGTCTGGTCGTGTCTCGGAAAGCACGTTAAGCCGTTGGTCCCGCTTGCCATACGAACATCTAGTGGCAGACGTTACGGGTTGTGGGAGCCCTCAAAAGTTCAACAATTGGTCTAGCTGCAATGCTTCGATGTAGCCTTCGGGCTGTGGAGGTCAGACGGCAGTCGCTTCACGAAAAATGTCGAAGTTTAGCCATATCAGCAGTTGGACTGGTAAAATGGAGCCCAGACTCCAATGCTGAAAAAGCTTCGGATGCGATTGGGATTAACGCTGAGATGATGATGATAGTGGTATGGAGGTCCAACCCGTGATAAGCCGAATTGAGAGTATAATGTTTCGTGCACAACACTTGATACCTACACTATTAATAAGTATGGAATGTTTGTTTTAATACATTTGTATTTGGAGAGAATTATTTCAACATCATTTTGATGCAGTCATATAGGTACTTATTCCACAACTAAAATTTATCAACATGTTTATCAAATTCCTCAACACTGTTAAAGTGGAGTAAAAAATGCCTCAACACCCTTTAGGCGGAGTATGTGCCCTACGTGGAGCAAAACTTTATCAACGCTAAAAGTTGATTAAAATTATCACAACACCATTTAGGTGGGATATTGTTATCCTCAACACGATTTACGTGGAGTAAAATTTGCCTCGACACTATGAAAGTGGAGCAGATAGGTAGATATGAATAAACAAAAAAACACACAACACCATTTAGGTACGAATAAACAAGAAAACATTAGTGTTTGAGACGGAATCATTTCATAGCATAAAAACTGTTTATACTACCCCAACCAACTCATTTAGATAAGAGTAAGCAATATATTTTATGAAGGTATTTCGTATTTTGTTTTCAATTTCATCAAATTAGTTAACTACGCTGAAAGGCAAAGGCTAAAGGGATAAGATAAAATTGACTATTCTACCTGGTAATTCAGCATCATTACTGTATTCATAGTAGTAATTTCGGTACGATTCACTTTCCGATGATAAGTGCGCCTGTCTTCTTAATTTCCCTTACAATTTCTTTATTTTCGGCACAGTGCTTACTTCTCTCGAACGTGGCAGTTTACGTTTTACGATTTTAAAAATAATATACAGTATGTTAACTAACAGAGGGCGTTCCCGTTAACCCGAAATAGTATAGCATACATACATGCAAAAAAAAATATTTCCATGCGAAAACAAAATGTTTTAAAATTTTTTCCAATATGAAAATATTCAATAAAAATTTTAAATTGACATGTAAAAGAAACACACTGTACACGCGAACATGAAAGACGGCAACGTCGCAATTTATTTATACATGACGACTACTATTTTGATTTAAAACAGGAGGTTTCAAATTTATTTCCAATTAGAATTTTTTTTATTCGGATTTTTTTATGCTTATTTTTCTATGCTGATATTTTTATTTTAATCTATTAATGATATATATTAACGAGTTTAAGGGAACGCCCTCTGTTATTTAACATACTGTATATATTTTTTTTTTGGGGACAAAACCCGCCACACATTTCCCACCCACTACAACTCCTGAAAGCCAGAATCAACAGTGGAGACCGCCAGAAAAACGTCGAGCAATGAAGCTCGACGAGTCCCGGAGAAACGATTCAACTGCCTTGGGTCCCGCAACGAAATTAATCAGAAAAGAATAGCGGAGGAGTAAGAAAAAAGATATTTTTTTCACTTCCCTTCATAACAAGCAGGAGACAGAACAGAACTAGGCCAATTGGCACAAAGGGACATTATTGCAACTGGAAGAAGCCAAGATTGCCAAGCACCACGGAATAAAATTTGATTAAGTTAATGGGTCCTCAGTAGGTATGTGCTGTTACAATTGATTCCATTAATAGGTATGGCAAAAGCGCCTGAACACCCGGAAAGTGGTTCTAGTTTCTACAAGGTCCGTATAATAAACGACTCCGGATGTAACTTGTACACTATCCAACATAGTATTGCGTTCATTCTGCCAAAGAATACACTCCCACAAGATGTGATGTGCGGACTGTTCAAATTCACAGTTCGATGTAGAACACTGACACAAAGGCGCAGGAACAAGTTTAAAAGAATACAGTTTACTTTTAAAGTTGCCATGACCCGTGAGAAATTGGGCAACGCAGTGGTCAACCTCCAGCCATGCCTTAGCCAGCCTATCGCCAACGGATGGAAAGAATAGATGGAGGTCCTTGGTGGAATTATCCCATTTACTTTGCCATTCGGATAAGAGGTCCTTCCAGACTTCAGTCTGAGGTTTAACTAATTTAGAAATTCTATTAAGGTCGCGTTGTGTAACAAAATTAGTGTCCATGGCCTCCCCTCTTGCGGAGTAGTACATTGAAGCACGTCGCTGCAAAGGCTGTAAGGCTTCAGTACTGACTGTTCTATTCGCCTTGCATAAAAATATTAATGCTAAACGTTGGCTTTGCAGCAGTTTACGTCGTGCCGCCCCTAAGCTGGCCCTATCGGCCCAAACAGGTACGCCGTAGCATATACATCCTAAGTAGGTAGCTCCATATGTAGTTTTTAAAGTTAGGAATGATAGACCCCAAGTTGCTTTGGATATTCTAGTTAGGGCATAAAAGTTCCTTTTAGCTTGAGCTCGGTCTCCGGGAATTTTGGATTTGGGCGTCGGAACCACCGCAGCCACATGTTAGCTCGCTTCATGGAGAAGGAGGGACTCTTTATGATGAACTCCTTCTTCAAAAAGCGTGAACAGTGGAAGTGGACTTGGATAAGTCTCGACGGGGTCACCAAGAATGAGATATCATGACGACAATAAGGCACATATTTAATAATGTGTCAGTGATCAACTCACTCAAATGCGGCAGCATGGTCAGAGCCATAATGAATTTGAACATAGTGCTCGAAAGATCTCGCTAGTAGTGTTAATTAGCCACCTAAGGTAAAAAACCTTAGGTGGCTAAATAACACTACTCGGTTTTGAAAGTAATGTGTATGACGCCAAATGTTAACAATAGGATGCCTAAATAAATTAAAGAACAACAAGCAAATATTCAAAAAGCATAACCAACATAATGTTACTATTCTATTATTGATTTGTGGAACGATGTTTTATGATGCTTGTATTTTTTATTCTTATTGGAATTTCATTGTGACTATTTAATAAGCTACTCATTTTATTTTAACATTTCCAGCATTTTTTCTGTATCTGTGTTATTGAGGGTCTGTAAATGTTCATTTAGCATTACACATTTATTTGAGCTTGCACTGTATATCTTTAACAGTTTGTTAACTTTGGTATATAAATAAAGTCCTAGAAATAAATGAAATCTGTTAGTATAATTTTATTTAAGTTATTGCATAGATTTTATCACGGCTAGTTCGGCAGTCTTCGGCACGGTGTGTTTGTGTGCGTGCGACTACATCTTTTGATTACAATTTTAGATTTTCGATTACGGTTTTCGATTGATTTTAGAATTAATAGCATGCATATTGCAGAGAGCGAACTCAGTTCGAACGAGTTTGTTAAGAAGAATAGCCTCTGTTACAATTATCTGGCACCAGAATACTCAGCCTGGAAATGTCACGTACCTGTGTTCTGTCGTCGATCTAACCGCCGTTACAATCACTGTTACACCAGCAGAGAAATATCAACAAGCAGTCAGACAATTCACAAACTCCAGACAGTCATATCTAAGGAGAGGAACAAAATAAAGAAGATAGAATAGAAGACTTCGCAATAGCATTAAATTTCACGACGAAGAAGTCCACAACTTTGCTGGCAACAGCACTAGTATATGTTTGAGATGACAATGGACACATAACAGTATTGCGCGCATTAATTGACCAGGGATCTCATGAAAGTTTTATCAGTGAGAGATCAGCACAAAGATTAATGATAAAACGCAAATCAAGCAGAGGAATCATCACCACAGTTGGAGGGAAACAGACAAATCAATCAGATCGTAGAATTTGATCTATTAACTCGTTGTGAAGATGATTTCAAGATTTCCTTGAAGGCATACGTCATACCAAAGAACATAACCTCCAATTTGCTACCATGAAATTTTACCCACAAAATCGCTGACTGGCCGAATTTACAAGGCCTGGCTCTGGCAGACCCAAGTTACAATCAACCAGGGCGAGTGGACCTTTTATTTTTTTTTTTTTTTTTTTTTTTTTTTTTTTTTTTTTTTTTTTTTTTTTTTACTATCTACCTCCAACATTATTGGAGCCTTTTTTGTAACTATACCCTTTCATACCAGTTCTCGCTATTATTCCTCTCGCACTTTTATTCCGCATACCTATTTTATCTTTCTGTCATTCATCGTCTTTTAGTCTAATGGGTGGGACTCCCATTTTATTATTGAACTTTATTTTAACTTATTTGTCGTTTGGGGAAATAATTATGAACTTATATTTATTTATTACTTAATTACCTTAACTAACATATTATACGCACTACAACACACTATAATTATAAGTATACTAAATAACATAATTTTATTTTCTTAACTATTACTTACAATTAATTATTTGTTAAGTCTATTTCCCTATGCTTAACATAAATATACATAATATCTACTAAGCATAGTATCATTATACTAATTTATTTCTATTAATTACGATTTCGGCTATTTTTACGCAATAGTTTAGGAACAATTTTCTATTCTTTCCTTGCATGACTTCTGCAATGTTGTTTTTCCTCAGGTTCACGTCAAGCTGCTGCTCCAGATCATACCGCACTGCGGCATAAGCTGGGCACTCCACAATCAAGTGCGGTATGGATTCGCTCACGCCTGGATCACAGACGCACGATGGACTCCCCTTACACTTAAAACGATATAAGTATTCGGAGAATCCACCGTGCCCCGTCAATACCTGCGTGAGCGTACCCGTTGGGCGAACCTGTTTTACTATACGGTAGGCCGCTATGGCATCCGGAAAGAACATTTTCGTCACCGAGGCCGTCGCTCCAGACACATATCTCCGATTCCATTCATCAAGCGATTCCATTCGGACCTGGCGTCTGATGAATGAAATCGGACACCGGTCATAGTCCGGCTTCCTCCGCAACGACAATGCTGCCTCCTTGGCCAGTTTGTCCGCTCGCTCATTTCCCGGCAAGCCTGCGTGGGCCTTTACCCAGAACAAGGACACAGCTTTGCTCTGTGTCGAGGCCCGAGCTAGGTTTCTACGCGCCTGCACTGCCAGGGGATGAAGCGAGCCATGGCTTGTGAGTGTCTGCAGTGCGGACATTGAGTCACTGTACAGTACATAGCTCGCCTCCTTGCGTTTGAGGATGACGTCGGTCGCTCTGCAAATGGCTAGTAGTTCCGCCTGGTAGACTGTGCAGTACGCGGCGAGACTAAGTTTGAAGCTCTGGATTTCCCCAACATTATCCCACAGGGATAATGCGGCTCCCACCTTCCCTTCAATCCTGCTGCCGTCAGTGAATATTCGCACTGCCTGCACGTTATTAGTGTCTACAAGCTGTTGGTCTGCCAGACAAGTGAACTCCAGATCCATTTGCTGAGCTGGGTGAGAGGCTTCTGCAAACCCTACCATACACTCCACCTCCCGGTCTCCCGGTATGTGCTGAGACGACCCTCTCCTTGCCTCATACAAGGCAGCTGCCTCTTGTATTCGGAGGTCTAGAGGAAGCATCCCAGACAGAACCAGAGCCGCATCAAGAGAGACTGTACGGTAAGATTTGCAGAGCTTCTGGACGAATCCTCGTTGGACTGAGCCTAGCTTCCTTCGTATACCCAGCTTTTTTGTAGCTGGAGCCCAGGCGCCAGCCGCATACATGATGATAGGCTCGATCGTGGCCGTGTAGATTGTGCGTATAATCTCCTGGTTGAGTCCCCAGCTGATCTTTGCCGCACGCGACAACCGCTTGTATATGTCAGCCGCTTTCCTGCACACGCTCACTGTGTGTTCGCTGAAGGTCAGCTTTTGGTCTATAACCAGCCCCAAAAGCTTCACTTTTGTGACCATGCCAATGTCGATCCCGGCCATGCTAAGCGCTGGTGTGTCATACTTAAGCTTGTTAGTAATAACCATGGCATAAGTTTTGTGTGGTGCAAACTTCATCTTGTTTCTGACACCCCAGCTCTGAGCATGGGCGAGCGCTGCATTGGCACTTCTAGCGACTTCCACCGCTGTGTCACCGTCGACGACAAGTACAATGTCGTCAGCGAACGCCTGCACGAAATAATTCATTTTGTCTAGGTCCTGTAGTAGAGGGTCTAGCAGAAGGTTCCACAGGATGGGCCCACCTATTGACCCTTGGACGCAACCTTTGTTGGTATTTCTTGTGCATTCCTCCCCGGCATATCTGACCCTTACTTTTCTGCTGTCGAGATAACTATCTAGTAGCCTCCTGATATTGACCGGGCACTTTTCCTCAGCTAGCCTGACTTGGATGGCCGGCCACCAGGCGCTATCAAAGGCCCCCTCTATATCCAAAGACACCAGGACAATTAGCTTCTTCAGCCTCAACTTATCCTGTACGTGCTTTATTAGCGTATAGAGGGCGTCCTCGGTGCTCTTCTGGGGCATAAAACCAAACTGGCGAGTACTAATCCGCGGGACGAGCTGCCATTTAATCCGTGCTACTACCATCCTCTCCAGGACCTTCCCCAAGACCGGCAGCAGACCTATGGGTCTATACGACTTGGGGCTCAAATAGTTGTCCTTGCCCGGTTTTCTGAGGACTACCACCGTTGCCTCTTTCCAGATGTCCGGGAAATGTGCCAGTTCTAGGCATTTATTGTACAGGGCAAGGAAAGTGTCCTGGTCCTGGTAGATAGCCCGACAGCAGATATCAGCCGTGAAACCATCCGCACCGGGAGCCTTCTTTGGATTAAAACCTCGCACGGCGGTTTTTAGCTCTAGTGGCGTAAACGGTGGGTCATGATATTCACCATGCTCCCACTCGTTTACTCGTCTAGCTGCCTCTCTAGTAAGCCTGTGATCTGCGTTGTCCTCATCTGGCGTATCCCTCGGATAGAAAGTGTCCGCGAGTAGGGCTGCCGACTCTCTTGGGTTTAGGAATGCACCGTCCTTTTGAAGTGTCAAGTCTTCGTGTCTCTTCGTGGTTCTCCCGATGACCCTGTAGATTCCCTCCCACATTCCTTCGCGATCTTGTTTACCGCAAAACTGTTTCCAGCTTGCGGTTTGGGCTTTCTTGGCTTGGCACTCATAGTCTTCTTTAGCTTTCAGGTACGCGTCTACGACCATCGCTCTGCGGACCGGTGCAGCACAGCGGATGCGGTTTTTCCGCCTGGCGACTTCCTTTTTCATCACAGCGAGCTCCTCAGACCACCACGGAAAGGTAAGTTTTATATTTTTCTTGGCTTTCGGTATTGAGTTATTACACGCCTTATCTATCCCATCTGTATATTTAATTATGATTTCTTCCAGTTCCCGTTTATCATTTAATGCAACAATACTTTCCAGTTTTATGTTATTGTCTAATTTAAACTCTTGTAATTCTTTTTTAAATTTATCCCAATTTGCCTTTTTTGTGTTGAATTTCCTCGTTGTTCTAATTATATTTATACCTTTTCCCCTTTTTAATATAATGTTAAATAATATAGTATTGTGGTCTGAGCTCGTGATTGAAGTTTCCACTCGCCAGTCGTCCACAATGTCAAAAAGGTCCAGCGTACATGCCGTGACGTCTACGTGGCTCATGAACCGTTTACCCGCTCTGATCGTGTCAAAGGTGGGCGTGGTGCCAGTGTTCAGTACCTGAAGCTCTGCCTCTTCTAGGGTCCCGGACATCTCTTCACCCCTGAGGTCCTCTATGGTGCTACCCCACCAGGTACTCTTTGCGTTCGCGTCTCCGCCAATCAGCAGGTTTCCTGTGCCCATCGCCTCCCTGATTTTGGTCAGCTGGTCCAAGTATGGCCTTATGGGTTGGTCTGGCTCGAAGTAGTAAGAGACTACTGCGATTTCCCAGGCTTTGGTCCGGATCCTCACCACAACGATATTATTAGTGGTGAGTTTCGGGCAGGGGATGACGTCCAAGTCATTATCAAGGACGGCGATAGCCGCCTTCACTCTCCCACTCCCTTCAACCTCGCACTGGTAGATTCTCGCACCACGGTAGCTCTTCATACGTCTCTCCCCTCCCACATATGGTTCTTGGATCAGTGCCCATGCGATTCCTCGCTGACTGGCCTCTAAAAAGAGTTCGGTGGTCGCCAGTTTCTTCCTTTGTAGGTTAGCTTGAGCCACTGCATAACCTCTGGTGGGGTTGCCTGCCCTGGAGCGACTTGTGTCCACCTCAGCAATACGCCACTTTGGCCCGAGCTAGTGCCTCCCATCTTCTACGCACTGGACATTCGGAGCTAAATGCGTTGTGCTCTGCGTTTTCTGCTTTGGCCGCAGTGCAGTTACAGCAAGTTGGCGGTGCTGCTGCCTGGTAATCCACGCACTCCACCCTCAAGTGCGGTCCGCCACAATGGCTGCACCTGGGGATGGCCTCTCTGCAGTACCGCCTGCTATGTCCATAGGACAGACACATAGAACATTGCACCAACGGCGACTGGTCTGCAACCTTAACCTTCTGCATGTCTATGCGCACTGTTCCCATTTCCATGATTCTGCGGTATATCTGCGGAGATACCCTCAGTGCAACGTTGCACGTAAGTGGGTTTCTGGCACGCCTCCTGAATTTAACATCTATTCGGTCATCATCCTTGTCGAGGCCATAAAAGACCTTTTATTAGATGTTCAAATTTATGACATCATTCTGAAGGGCGGTCTCATCAAAGGTCAATTAGGCTCACCCAGTGCACAAGTTACACGCCTAGGATGGATTCTTTTTGGAAAGGTGGAAGAAACCACTTCTTCGGAAGATATCACCGTCATGCATCAACATATTGACATTGAAAATATGCTGAATTTTTTTTGGGAAGTAGAAGATGATAGTAAGAGGAAACTAACAGAGTAAAAAGAATCCTGTCAGAAAATATGCAAGGAAACATACAAGCGGAACGCAGAAGCAAGATTCGTGGTAAAATTACCTCTCAAATCGGAAAAACCTAAATTATATGAAGGTAAAACTAGAGATATAGCATTGAGAAGATACATGCAACTTGAAATACGCTTTGAGAATGATACACAATTGAGGACGGAGTACATAAAAGTAATGAAGGAGTATATTGATCTGAAACACATGGAAATAGTTCCAATAAACGAGATAGATAATTCAGCAGTATACTTACATCAACATCCAGTCTTGAAAGCAATAGGTGAAAAGGTTAAAGTCTTCTTTGATGCTTCTTCTAAAGGTTGCAATAATATATCTCTAAATGATGAACCACCGATAGGCCCTCAACTACAGGACGATATGAGATATATAGTCATGATGTGGAGAATGAAACCTATCTGTTTTGTATTCGACATTGAAGAAATGTACAGACAGGTGTTGGTAACACAAGAAGACGCAGACTATCAGCGTATTCTTTGGCGTCAGCATGCGAAGGAAACAATCAAAGACTATCGTCTGCTACGAGTCACATTCGGTACTGCTTCTTCCCCTTACCTTGCTGTGTAAATGCTGCAACAACTAGCAGAAGATGAAGGTAAAGATTATTCCATAGTTGCTGAAAATATCAAAATGTTTTTTTTATGGATGATCTAATGTCTGGACAGGATACAGTAAAACAGGATATAGGGGTAGCTAAAGATATTAACTATATCCTGCAACGAGGAGGTTTCAAGCTGCAAAAATCGGCTTCGAACAGTAGCAAATTTCTGAAGCAATTTGAACAACATAGTAAGCAAGTTAAAATAGACATGGAGGTACAATCAGCTGTAGAAGTCCATTCCCACCTTAAAGACTACTGTCGCCTGCGCTAAACCGGCCACGCACACTAACGCATTATTTTTATTATCGCAGTCTTCATCTTGCTTTAAAGTAATGAAAAATTTCGTTACTTCATTTGAAGTTAAGTTAGCGGCCGCACTTAACAATGGTCTATCATAAGCGAGCGATTGTGGGTTCGATCCTTAATAACGGCAAATCTTTTTGTTGTTTCATATAATTTAAAATTATGATAACTGATTTGTATTTTAAAATAAAAATGTTTGCAAATAATATTTAAACGAATAGGAAAATTTACTGAATATTTATACCAACATAGGTTTTTATTATATGTTTTAGTTTACTATAGATGTAATATAATAAATAATATAATGCAATATATTATAAAGTTATATATTATTCGGTATAGATATACTTATACTAATAAATGAAACAAACGTTGAAATGGCAGCATTGTAATATTTTATATAAAAGTAATCCTTGACAAACTTATGATATTATTATAGTAAAAAATATAAAAAACATTTTTGGTTTTTAGATATGAAAGTTATAGTATTACATGTTATCATTAAAGAGGTTATAGCTTAATTATTCATTTTCTTAAAGAAAAGAGGATTGAAGCTTAACCTGAATATTATTACAATCATAAAATAATAATAATAAATAATAATAATAATAAACGTTTATTTGGAACAAGTTTTAGGACACAAGTTTACAAATTGAAACGAAGATAGCTACAAAAGTTAAAACTGTAGCGCAGCTATCGACGCCTAGCTAAACAATAGTTACATTGCAGTTCCAGACTAGTAATAAAGTTAATAATTAATTAAACTACATCCCTATGTGTGTATGTGTATGCGTGTGTGTGTATGCGTGTGTGTGTGGGTGTGTAGGGGTGTGTGTGTGTGTGTGTAGAACGCGTAAGTGGAGGGGTGGAAGGTATTCAAGTAATAAGATTGATGTTATGGGAATCAGGAATGTAAGTATTATGTTAGTATTATGTTACCACAAGTTGTTCTGTTGCTTCGTAGGAGAAGGATTTAAGCAATTCTGACAGTTTTTTTCTGACTGAGGCTCTTGTTAATGGATAAATTTGAATAATCCTATTTATGGTATTGTAGAGTTTAGGGCTAAGGTAATTGTAGTGGCGTTTTACTAATGCCAGTCTGGAGAAAGGTGTCTTACAAATTAGGTCGGAACGTCGCTTCTTGGAGCGGCATTGTGGATCATATTTCGTGCGATCGTGTTTCTTAAGAACGGTTTGAAGTATAAATAATTGTCTAAAAGTGAGGACATTACAGAGCGAATAAAGCTCCAACGTCGGGAATCTAATAGGTTTCTTGGCCAATACCTTTAGTACCGCTCTTTGTGCTCTCTCCAAACGCAAAATTGTAGTCTTGTGAGTACCTCCCCATACTGTAACGCAATAACCAAGAACTGACTGGACGAGTGCCTGGTATATTAGTATAAGGCATGGGAAATCCACAACCGACCTTAGCTTTTTGAACACATATATAAGTCTTCTTACACGGACCACCACTGAGTTAACTTGTTTTTTCCAGGTTAGGCAATTGTCTACTATGATTCCAAGATACTTGATGTTGTCGGAGCGTTCTATTTGGTTGGCACAGTTACAGGATATGGTAGCCACAGTATGGGAGCAAATATGGGTTTTAATTTGAAAAGATGTTGGTGGTTGCGTAAGAATTCTTGGTGTGAAGGGAATGAACTTAGACTTTTCGATGTTGAGTGTGAGTAGGTTTGAGGTTAACCACTTCATGACCAAACCTAGTGCGATCTCCGCACTCACACGAGTGTCAAGCCAGTCCCTACCATGCGTCACAAGAGCTGTGTCATCCGCATAAGCAATTATTTTTGTGTTCGGGAGTTTTAGCTGACACAGCTCATTGACATAGATAAGGAAAAGAGTAGGTCCTAAAACACTACCCTGAGGCACACCAAATGCAATGTCTTCCAAAGAACTAATGAAACCATCGACTTTGACAACCTGTTTTCTCCCCGTCTAATAACTACGAAAGATTTCGAGAACGTTTCCTCGTATGCCAACTTGTTCCAGCTTGTCAATTAACCTAGGAATAGACACAGTATCGAATGCCTTCGATAAATCCAGGAAGATACCAATTGCTTTTTGCTTATTATTAAGCTGTGCAACTATAGAGTTTGTAAGTTCCAAGGTAGCATCTTCCGTAGATTTACCTGCCCTGAAACCAAACTGGTTGACGGCCAAAATATTAAATTTGTTAAGGAATTTTACCAGTCTCCCGTTAATGACTTTTTCAAAGATCTTTGAGAGGGTTGTAAGTACGGATATTGGCCTGTAATTAGTAACGATGTACTTATCTCCTCCTTTGTATATGGGATGTACAATGGCAGTTTTGAAGAGATCAGGAAATATTCCCTGGGATATGCACAAGTTGAATATGTGAACAAGTATTGGAATAACAACGCCCTTGGTGGCCTTAATGACTGCGGGTGAAATTCCGTCATATCCAACAGCACATTTATCTTTAAGGCTCAGTATGATGCTTTCGATTTCGTCATCGTCTACAGCATACAAAGCCATGGATTGTAGTGGTGAAGAGGAAGAGTTAACTGTATCAAAAGGAGAAGATATTGAGATTGGGAATTTGGACGCAAGATTACTACCTACATTGGCAAAATAGTGATTAATAATATTGACAGAATGAAGAGGATTGTTGCCACACTTTAACAATTCGGTGGATGAAGATTTATTCGTATCCAAATGGGATACTTGCTTTATAAGCTTCCAAGTTGCCTTCGGATTGTTTTTGGCCCTCTGGAACTCATATTTCTCATACTCGCATTTTAGTTTTTTTAGTAAATTGTTACAGTAATTTCGATAACGGACAAATATAATTTTATGAACATCATTTTCTGGGTGCTTTTTGAAAGTTTTGTTGAGTTTGTCTCTATGACGGATGCATCTCAGAAGGCCAGGTGTAATCCAAGGTTTGATGATGCGTTTTCTACTTGGTATAACAGAGGAAGTAGTATGCCGGGTAACGGAAGAAGATAAAATAGACACAAGGGTTTCAACAGCAAGGTTAGGATTATGAATTTGGAGTATATGAGAAAGGTCTGTATTTTCAATGTCATTTCTAACTTTAGTTATGTCAATTTTTGATAACAAACGTTTAGGAGCAGTTATTAAAGTATCAGGATTGAAGAAGAGGAGAACTGGAGCATGGTCTGTTAGATCACAGTCTAGGACTAAGGTTGTGGCAGTGTGTCTGGATTTCAAAATTACATGGTCGAGGCAATTTGCTAGTCTAGTGGGTAGAGTATGTGCGGGAAGCATAGCGTGTGACGCTGCAATATTTAAATATAAGTCTGAGTTTGGGTCCAAGCAAGTAGGAGCAATATTTATGTTAATATCTCCAACCAAAGCAATACTGTTAAATTTTCCTAGCTGTTGCAACAATGTATCTAGACTAGTGAAAAATTGAGTGAGATCTCTAACTGAAGGAGATCGGTATAAGGCAATAACTGCAGCTTTCTCAGAAAATTTAATTACTAGGCAATTTGCATCACTGAAAGTAGGAGTTTCAAAAGAGCACCGAAGATCATTTTTGATGTAGGCTACAACTCCATCATTCTGGTTAGTAAATGAAGATGAATAAGCATTATAACCCGTTAGAGAAGGACAGTTAGGACATTTACTAAGCCAACATTCAGATAAAATAATGACATCTAGTGTGTAATGTAGTCTAGCCAATAATAACAACAATCTGTCAAAATTGCAATTTATACTACGGATATTGACGTGTAGGATTTTAAGGGTGCATTCAGGTTTGGATAAATAATTACAGCTGGACTCCGGGGTGCAAACAAAACAGTCGGATACAGAAATTTTCTCAATATCTGAGTTAATTAAGTTTAGGTCATCCATTCATTATAATTGGATTATCAAAATGTGATCCAATTTTGAAGCGCTGCATAGAGATAATTATACCTTGCCCCTGAAGGTCATTAGCATAGTATGCAATAACATTGTTTGGTTGTCTATTAGAAGTAAAGTAGAAATTTGTATAGAGCAACTTGTGGCTTATGTAGTTTAGTGTAATGAATTGAGTGGGTGTCAGTGTATATGTGTTGGGTAGTATGATAATGTGTGAGGGATTATAATTAGTGGAGATAATTATAATTAAAAGTGAAGAACACAAAACAAAATAATGTAAACAAAAATTGTACATATGGGGCAAAACCCGTAAGAAAACAACAATCTGTAGTTTAGTTAAAGGTAATTTGGGGTTAAGTCACGCATTAGGATTTTTAGCGGTTGAGAGGTCATTCTCGTTCTTAATTTCAAAATGTTTACTTCCTTCTTTTTCTCTCATAAAGATCTTGCCGTGTTTTATCCAGCAGAATTTGTAATTGTTAGATTTAGCTGCGTCGCGGGCCAGGAAGAATAGTCTCTTTTTTCTTGAGGTTAAGTTTTCAGAGACAAAGATAGGCTTGGCAGGGCCACTAATTTTAAGATGCTCCGTAGTTATCTTGTAACTGTCCCTGTTATGTTTCTGGAACTTTCCCAAGAAATCATCTTTGCGTAGGACACTGGTAAAGTCCACTATGATGGTTTTGTTAGCTGGGTCTCTAGTTTTAATTCGATAAATGTCTTTAACATCGTAAGGCTGGATTGGTAAGTTGATCAGGTTGCCCGTATTCGTTACAACTTTTATGAGAGAAGTCTTTGTTTCGGATTTGGAAACCGGAACGTTGCGTATTTCTAGGCAAGTTGACCTGGAGCTCTGTTCAAAATGTTCCACTTTTTCCTCTAAGTTGTGGATATAGGACAAGTTTTCTTTACGTTCGGCTTCCAAAGTCTCAACTCGTGATGTTAGTTCCTTAAAGCTGGTAGCCATATTTTCGACAGTGTCGCGAACGTCGTTTATCAAAGAACAGAGGCTATCATACCTCTCCTCCTGCTGTTGTTTAAGTTCACGAAATAATTCCTTAATATCAGACATAAAGTTGGACAGCCTATTTGCCTCATCATCATGTTGTCGTTTGCGCTTCACGTTACGGAAGGTTACAGCAGGAGAGTCCGGGTTGTCCAAATTGAGGTTTGGTTCTGAAGGACTGAGGGGTGAGTGTAGCAAAGGCTGCGGAGTGCCAAAAAGCGGCGTCGAAGGTTGCGCTATGGGTGTAGGTGGCGGTGGCGGTGGCGAGTGTTTAAGAGGCATTTTATGTTTGTATGAATTATAAAATATGATCTCTTACTTGAAAGTACCAGGCGTGTTCACGGTGGCTTTGGGTACGGTAGCCGCAACGCGCAAGGAGACAGCATTCTCCGAATGTGTGCGGCTGCGGACCTTGCAATCGTGAACACCTACTTCAAAAAGAAGCCGGAGCACCTTGTCACCTACCGGAGCGGGCGAAGCGCTACCCAGATCGATTTTCTACTAACTAGGAGGCACCACATCGGCAAAGTAGCCAACTGCAAAGTCATACCCGGTGAGAGTCTCACTGCACAACACCGTCTCCTTGTCATGGACCTCTGCGTAAAGGCCCAACGTAGACGTGTAGAGGACTGTCGGCGCCAGATCCGGTGGTGGCTGCTTGATGAAAACAGGTCCCAGGATTTTGCGTCGGTTATTGGCGACAAGTGCGTCGGTACCGACGGAGAACCTGTGCAAGACCACTGGGACAGGATCAAGGCAGCTATTACGGGGGCGGCGCGGGTGGTACTCGGCGTCTCTAAGGGCGGCCGCAAACGTGACAAGGAAACCTGGTGGTGGGACGACACAGTCCAGAGGGAGACTAAGGTGAAGAAAGCCCTCTTCAAAACGTGGCAAGCGTCCGGATCTCCTGAAGATCGCGACGCATACAAGGTTGCCAAACGTGCCACCAAAAGAGCTGTAGCCAAAGCCAGACGAGACCACTTGCAACCTCTCTACGAGAAGTTGGAATCGTCTGAGGGGCAAAAGCTTATTTACAAGTTGGCACGTTCCAGGGTCAAAGCGGCACAGGATATATCCAAGTGCCGTTGTGTAAAAGACCCAAATGGCAGCCTGCTATGCGAGGACCTCGCGGTGAAGGAGAGATGGCGCTCGTACTTTCACGAGCTGCTGAACAAGCAGCATCAAGAGGTGCAGACACCGGAACTCCCTCCGAACCTTGGACTAGTGCCTCTGATAACGCCTGAGGAAGTCCAAACGGCTCTTCGTCGTATGGGGAATCGGAAAGCTGTCGGAGCTGACGGAGTCCCCATTGAGGCCTGGAAGGCGATGGGTTCTCGAGGTGTGGGCATGCTAACTAACTTTTTCAATCGCGTGCTCCTGACCGGCAAAATCCCGAGCCAATGGAGGCTGAGTATAATTACTCCAGTCTTTAAAGGCAAGGGCTCGGTTCAGGAGTGTGGCAACTATCGCGGTATCAAGGTCTTGTCCCACACCATGAAAATCTTTGAGAGGATCGTAGACTCCCGAATCCGGCAGGAGTGTGCTGTCTCGGAGTGTCAATATGGGTTTCGGCCAGGGTACGGAACCATGGACCCTATCTTCGCACTAAGGATCGCCATGGAGAGATACAGATCGAAGAACACGCCTCTGCATATTCTCTTTCTAGATATGCAGAAGGCCTTCGACTGTGTCCCTCGCGGGGTGATCTGGTGGGCACTGAGGTCCAAAGGGGTACCTGAAACCTATGTCGACATAATTAGAGACATGTACCTCAATTCCGATTCCGTTGTCAGGACCGCTGTTGGCGACACTAAACCCTTCCCCATCACCGTCGGAGTCCACCAGGGATCCGTCCTTAGTCCGTTTCTGTTCAGCGTGATATTAGACGTTTTGTCGGACAGCATCAAGGACTCACATGAGCAGCCTCCCTGGCTACTCATGTATGCTGACGATATCGCGCTGGCGGACGCGGACAGGGAACGGTTGGTGCGGCGTGTGAATGCGTGGAAGGACTCGCTTGAGAACGGAGGTCTGAAACTCAACGTGTCGAAGACCGTATACTTGGCCAGTAACACGACAGACCCCATGTCTGTGCGCATAGGCGGAGACATGGTCGAGCGCACGGACCAGTTTAAATACTTGGGGTCTGTGCTTCACGCGTCCGGCGACATTGATTGCGACGTCAAGGCACGTATTTCCGCAGCTTGGGCGAAATGGCGTGAGGTGGCAGGTGTCACTTGTGACCCCAAAATGCCGGTTAAGCTTAAGGGACAGGTCTATAAAACCATCATTAGACCTGTTCTCCTGTATGGCAGTGAGGCGTGGCCTGTGCTTGAGCGACACAAGCAGGAGCTGCGTGTCACGGAGATGAATATGCTGCGGTGGATGTGTGGAGTTACGCGGAAAGACCGCATCAGGAACTCCCGCATCCGGGGCAGCCTTCGTGTCCGTGACATTGCAGACAAACTGCAGGAGGGTCGCCTACGCTGGTACGGCCACGTCTTACGGAAACCGGCATGTTACGTGGGTAACAAATGTCTTGCCATGGCGCCTCCGCCGGGCCGGAACAAGCAGGGTAGACCAAAGAAGTGCTGGCTTGAAGTTGTAAGAGATGACATGCATGCCAACAAGCTCTTACCACAGGACGCTAAAGATCGTGCGAAATGGAGGAGAATGTGCAGGAAAGCGGACCCCGGGCTCCAACGCGAAAGCCGCGGATGCAACCGGGATAAACGCTGAGATGATGATGATGATGATGATGATGACTTGAAAGTACCAGGCGTCTAACAATTATTAGGAGACCAAGACTCGCCGAGCTAGTTGAGTAACACGCAGGTCAAGACAAAGTGGTCGCTATCGACAGATGAGAACAAAACAGCTTTCTGTCAATTTTAACTTGACCTCCGTTTGTCTTCCACTCTCGAATACATCCGTCCCTGTCGCGCTTCACAGGATGGGGTGCACACACACTTAATGACCACTGAGTTCATTAATAAATTGCAATAGTGGTAATCGTTTGTAGGCGGGGTCATTAAATAGTATATTATAGTTATGGTTGCATGTGTGACTCACGCTCAGATATATGTGTGTCCGACGAATTGCACGACGCTGTGACCTCTTGAACGGTCATGCACTCCTAATTTTTTGACAGAATTTATTTCAGGTATATTTTAATTTTAAATAAAAGATAGGAAATAAAATAATAATGTGGTTGCTTTAAAACACGTCTGAACTGCTCAGAGGTCCGGAGGGAGGAAAATAATCTGTACGTAGAACACAAAACAGTGCTTATTACATTTACAATTTTTTTGCGTGTATAACATGCTAGTGCTGCCATCCTGCAGTGCCTTTTTTCGGAGTTTGAAGGCCTGAGATTATAATCTTCAAGCGCTTTCTTAGTTCAAAAGTAAACGAACTTATTTCTTATCGAATTCCGAAATTATTGTTTTTATAATTTACCAAAAGTAATTTGTATTGAAATTGCAAAAGGCGACATCTGTTAGTCATTAAGCCAACCGAACATATTACTGTCACTTAGCTAAATTACTTTACGAGTTGGTTTAGAGTCCGTTATGACGATATATAATGACATATATTTAAAACACTTTGTAGGACACTTCTGCACTGTGATTGTTATAAATTGTTTTTTTTTTTGTTTAGCTCGATAAGTCTCCACCAGTATCGCCAGTTTATTTTTAAACCACAAATGCAACCTCTCTTCTTCGCAAGATTCAAAGGTTTATTCAACGGTAAATATTGTTGTTTCGTTCCACTTGTCTCGACACATAAGCCACCTTCGTCCTCCAATGTCTTGACTTTGGCTTACAGTAGTTCTCTAAAACAATAACAAATTTATTACACATTTTCAACAAGAGATTGGTTTGCACCTTACCCAAATAATAATAAAAACAACTTACACAAAAGCCGGTTTCATATTATGATATTTGAGATATATTGCTGCATATGCCTGCATATTGATTAAAAAAGTAAAACTAATAACACGAACCCGTAACTATATGTTCACCAACCAACAACAGCTAAGTAATATTATTTGAGTTATTGTAGTTAATAATAGTTATTGTAGGTAGTGGAATATTTTTTGTTCAGTTTGTTTCAAATCTACCGTCATCTTTTTATAATGACTCTAATATAGAAAAATCTTAAAATAAAGTATCATCATTAAGTTGCGGATCGGTATTTTTACATATTTTTGTTGTCAGCATTCATAACTCACCAATAAACATTTCAAAAATATTTTGTAAGTTATTAGATTTGAACTCGAACCACCTTGAACGCCAATCAAGACGAGAACCACTAGGCTATTTAAACACTTACTGTGAGCGTTGAAATTAGTAAGTAGTGCCTAACAATCATAAGCGGGCAGCAAGTTGTCAAAGTGTATAAGTGTGTATCAAACTTTATTATAGAAGAAGGAGGTCGTAACTACAACTAGTATTGCTTGGCCATAGTTTTGTGAGATTGTAACTCGACTTTTGGTCTTGACTGTACATGGTACAGTCAGAACATTAGGTTTGTCCTGGAATATGGGTGAAGATACAATACAATACCATCTTGATTACGCCCTTATGACAGGAGTAGTGACCAAAAGGAAGATTTGGGCTGACGTTCACAGCCTTTTTTAAATAATATTTATCAGCATAAGCACATCCACCGACCTAGAAATGAGAAAAATTATAAATGTAAACATGGTTTCGGAACAACAACGTGGCAAAGAGGAAACTTTGTTATCCCGCTTTGTGGTTTGTGATACACTCACGGAGTTATTGCAAGCAGTGACATATTGCAGACAATTCCTGAACCTGAAAAAGGAAAAAACACAGATTATATATAAGAATTAGAAAGATCGTTACATAAATGTATACAAACAACACAAATGAAATGTTTTGAAGAAGAAAGTAAAGACCTGAAAGAGAAAGGTAGAGAGAGGTGGAGAGGGAGGTAGGGAATAGGAGTACATTGAAGTCACTCAATCCATATTTAGATCGAAATTATATCCTCAGCGTGGGCGGTAGAATTCGACATGCTAATCTAGACAAGGATAGAATGCACCCCATCGTCCTAGATAATAAGTCATATTTAACAAGACTGATAGTGGCCGATGGTCATATGGTAACTTTGCATGGAAGTCTGCAATTAATGTTAAATTACTTACAATCTAGATACTGCATTGTGAAAGGAAAGAGTTTAATCAAGGCGACAGTGCATAAATGTTTAATTTGTGCAAAACAGCGGGCTGCAATCTGAGCTCAGTTTATGGGGGCTTACCTAAAGAACGCGTGACACAAGCCCGAGCATTCCTGAACTGTGGTGTTGATTTTGCTGGCCCATACCAAGTCCTAATGTCTAGAGGAAGAGGCGTTAGAACGAACACAGGCTATATTTCATTGTTTATATGTATGGCAACTAAGGCTTATACACTTAGAACTTGTTGGCGACATGACCTCTGAAGCGTTTATCGCAGCGTTCAGAAGATTTGTGTTACGGAGAGGAAGATGCAAGCACATGTGGAGTGACCAAGGCCGAAACTTTGTCGGAGCCAACAAAGAGCTGGTTGAAACCTGGAACACAGCAAAGTTAGATTTCGAAGGTGATATAGCAACTTCTTTAACCAAAGGTGGGACGTAGTTGCATTTTATTCCGGGATACAGTCCAAACTTCAGTGGATTATGGAAAGCCGGCATAAAATCCACGAAATATCACGATATAAGAAATGTCTACGCTTTTGTGCCAGGTCGAAGCTTGCTTGAACTCGCGACCGTTGTGCCCCATCGATGAGTCAGACGAAGAAGATAATATGGAAGTACTCACTCCAGGACACTTCCTAATCGGAGAAGCACCAATCACCGTACCTTCACCAAACTTAAAAGACATACCTGTCAGCAGATCTCGATGGCAGCACACTCAAGACTTTTGGCAGCAATGGCAGCAGGAGTATTTAGCTGGCTTTTAAGTGGTTAAAGACTGTTCCAGACTTAGAGATTGGTAATATAGTGCTCATAAAGACGTACTGCACTGCTCCAGGGAAATGGCCATTAGGACGTATCGTAGATAAACACCCTGGGCAAGATGGAGTTACCAGAGTGTATATAGTCATCGTCATCATCTCAGCGCATAATCCCGGTCGCATCCGCGGCTTTCGCGTTGGAGCCCGGGGTCCGCTAAAGTGTATAGTGTACCCCCGAAAACCGGTAACCACATAGTTAAGCGATCAATTGGTAAATTATGTCTTCTACCTGTAGACATCAAGGTTTAATTTTAATAGGCATACCGTACCGTAGATAATATGTTTTATTATTGTATGTACCTACTGAAGTAAGATTGATTTACTGAACATCCAATTTCATTAGTTCACAGTTGGTTATAGTTATGACTATCTACCATTTTGTTTCTATAATTTGATTGTTATTGGCAATGTGTAAATTAATTACTTAAAGTAACAATTTTATTTGTTTTAAAAGAACTTAAGCTCTTTTGGTGGGCGGTATGTTAGGAAAGATATCTGTATATAGTTATATGTATGTAATCGTTTAACTAGCACCATGTTATATTAGATAAGGCAGTGGAAAGTAAATCATTGAAGCAAACACACGTCTTATTCACTACCGTTGCTGTGCCAACCTAAATTGAACCTTATTACGCTAACAGTCCCTAAATCGCCACCATTTTTTGCACTCTTTTGATGACGTTATTGGTAAAAAATATATAAATTACAAAAAAGAAAATAAATTGAATTAATCGCTTGGCGGCACGTCTTTGTCTGGTGGGTGGTAACTTCTGGCGGCAGTCGATGTTTGGCCTACCACCGAGAAAAGCTAGTTTCGTGAAAGAGTTAGTGCAAACTAAATCCTATTTGCTCTTTGAGCGTGGGGGAGTACTTAGTACTATTCTAAATAAATAACTGGCGTACTGTTAGCGCTTTGCATTCTCTGTAAAGCTGGTGGGTGGGTAATTTGAATAGACGAAAGGGCAAAAGGATAATTTTAGGATATTATTTTGACTGACTGAAATAATTTTGATGGTAACAGGATGAAATTTGGTGTGGACTAATGTGCATTCTTGCATGTAAAGCGGGGGGAGATTATGGTACATAAGGGTATTACACTCTCGGGTTCCATGCACCTTAGACCCCTCTCTTCATTCGAAAGTTATAAATATTTGTGTTTATCGGAAACGTTAGTTATCAACGATGATAAATACGATCATTAAGCAATTGTCGAAGCAGCGCTTTTTTGGTCGCCTGAAGAAGCTATTAAATAGTATTCTTTAGGGAGGAATTAAGGTGCGCGCCTTCAACGGGTGGGTCATGCAGGGTTTGATATACTCTATCGGCATACTTAAACGGACTCAGGCTGAACTCGACGCCCTGCAAAGAAGCGTCTGTACACTGCTGACAGCGAATCGGTAATGCATCCGATTCGCTGGCAACAGTGTACGGACGCCTACGATCATTGGTCATGAGACTGTATATCTGGTGCTTTTTATGCTTTTTAAATGCAAAGACCCTGCACAGCCGAGAGGTATGCAGTCTCAGAGAATATTTTTTTAAAACCGAAATAGGTAACCGAGATGTCGTCGCAGTAGACAAGAGGCTGACCCCGCTATCCATAGCGAAAGAGAACTGGCACCAGCCTATAATACTTACTACTGATGACCGTAAGAAGGTATGGCACAGCAAGGAAATTCACGGGTGATTTTATGGGGTGATTTTTTTTTTATGAACCCGATAACGTAACGATGGCGGATATATGTAATTCGCGCACTCTCTTCAAATACATCCTATAGAACACTATACATTACACAAACAGATATATTATGAAGGACGGGACGTATGACGTGTGACGGACATGTCACCAACCGGGTGAGTCCATCAGACTTCTGGTTGCTCTCGTCTGGCTACCAACTGGCAACAACTGGCGAGTATTTGCACAGGCATAACCAAGTAGCTAGGATTATTCACCAACAACTTTTTTTTTACAAATTATAAACTAGCGCTTGACCGCCATCCCGCCTGATGGTAAGCAGTGACGCAATCGTTGATAGTAAAGCGCGCTAGTTTATTAAGAGCCTATTCACTCTATCCTTGAAGACACTCAAATTGTAGTCCGACGGAAACACCGTCACTGGCAAATTGTTCCAGTCCCTCGATGTACGGGAGGTAAAGGAGGAGGCGAAGGCGAAACGCTTAGTCCGGATCGTAGTGTGTTAACAACGTAAGGGTAGAAACTCGCCGTACGACGGGTCATACGACGGGAATGTATACAGTCCATAGATAGTTTTTATTAAAAGTTATTTATGTTAGTGTACAAACCAAAGAACTGCATTCGTAAACATTTTTGTAATCAAATCAAATCAAATCATTTATTTCAAATAAACCAGTTACAGGCACTTTTGAATTGTCAGAAGGTCGGTCAGTCAATAAGATGAAGCTAGTCGCCCATTCCAAAGAGTAGGTACCTATGGAGAAGAACGGGCAAGAAACTCCATGGACACTCTTTTAAATTTTTAAGCTATTGTTACAAATATTTGATTACATCATTCATGTTGAAATCAACCGCGTGAGAACGATGCAGAAATATATTGTACGCTGAGAGCGTCCATTATGGAAAACATACAAAAATCAATTCAGAAATTAAAATACGCCGTGGCAGCTAAGAGATGACCAGTCCCCTCCGACGGCGTCCGTTCACGAACATGACGTATGGATCAGCATCATTCAGCTCAACCATATCGAAGGGAACCCAATGACCCAAAACACACGCCACCATCAGCGAGACATTTGAGTGAGCATGACATACTCTCAACAGCCAGAGCACAATTAAGTCAATAAAAAAGACTAACCCAACAAATAAATGCCTTACAGCACATTCGTACATTGTGCTCACACGTTTGCCATGCAATTATACAATACTAAGAAATTGAATCTACACAATGCTAAGATAGTTTTGTCCAAGGTTCAGCAGCTCCAACAGTGTTCCCGAATCTGTGGAAAGTTTAACTCCTGTGCAGCTGTACAAGTGCCGAACACCTCTGTCAGCGATACAATTCCGTAACGTACAATATGCTTGGCTACATAGTGTGTAATACAGGCTTTGAATAAATAACATAAACAATTACATATTAAAACTACAAGAGGAAAAATCAAAGAACAATCATTGTATAGAAATCGGACGCAGCTCAAGCCCAAGCCTTTTTGTCCTCAATATAATCCTTCACACTATAAAATGCTTTCTGACACAACTTACGTTTAATGAAGGATTTGAATTTATTCAGGCTCAGATCTTGAACCACCTCTGGAAGTCCATTGTAAAAATGTATACATTGGCATCTGAAAGAGCCACCTATTTTCTTGAGCCTTGTTGTAGGTACAATAAATTTGTGCCTGTTCCTAGTATTTATATCATGGACATCACTGTATTTTTTAAACAATTTTATATTTTTATGAGCATACAAAAGATTTTCATAAATATATTGAGACGGCACGGTCAGTACATTAATCTCTTTAAATTTTTCTCTGAGAGAGTGTCTCGGACTTAATTTATAAATTGCACGAACAGCTCGTTTCTGCAAAACAAATATTGTTTGAATATCGGCGGCATTTCCCCACAACAGAATGCCGTACGACATTACGCTGTGGAAATAGCCAAAGTACACTAAACGGGCCGTCTCAACATCAGTCAAATTACGAATTGTTCTAACTGCGTATGCAGCAGAACTTAGCTTTTTTGACAATTTTTCTATATGTGAACCCCATTGAAGCTTAGCATCCAGAGTTATACCCAAGAACACTGTGCTGTCGTCAGATTTCAATTCTTCGCCCTTTATCAACACTTTAGTTTCCACCTGCCTCACGTGAGGTAGAGTAAACTTAATGCATTTGGTTTTTTCTCGTTTAAGAGTAAATTATTAACATTAAACCAATGGACTACTTTGGAGATCGCGCTATTTACATCATCAGTAACCTGCTGCTGACGTTTCAGTTTAAATAAAAGTGAAGTGTCATCTGCAAACAACACTATATCGTGGTTATCCTTTATTAGGTACGGCAGGTCATTGATGTAAATAAGAAACAAAAAAGGACCAAGAACTGACCCCTGTGGGACTCCCATTGTTACTAAAGATCCAGAAGATCTTTTTCCATTAACGTCAACGCTTTGAATCCTACCACTCAAGTAGGATGTAATAAGATCCAGTGCAGAGTTCCGGATCCCGTAGTGGCGGAGTTTCCTGATTAACGTATCGTGAAGAACGCAATCGAATGCCTTGGACAAATCACAAAAGATGCCCAAGGCATGGCATTTATCCTCCCATGCATTATAATTCTAGGGTCGGCAGACTAAAGCACATAAGTCAAAATTTTCGATATTTTTTTTATAACGCCGTTGACATACATTTTATTCAATACACAAGCTGACTAAAGCACATAAGTCGCACTCAATTGTTTCGTAGCGTATCAGAGTTGTGTACTTTATCAACCAGTAACAATTCAATTACACTCTGATGAACAAAAGCACATAACTTGACATATGTTAAAAGGAACACTTCAAGTGACCACTGGCTTGGCTCAAAAACTTTGACTTATGTGATTAAGAACTTCAAGTGGAGCACTTTGTCATGAGAATGAAGGTACTTAAAAATTATTTATGGTCTTAACAGAAATTGAGAAGTGGGTCTAATCTTATGCATAAATACAATTAGTTGTATACTAACTGTTGCATTGTTGGTTTATTGTGAGTGCAATATTTATTAACATGGATGTCCAAAGGGGAAAAATGAGTAGAAATGGCGTTAGTGAGACAACCAGAAGCCGACGAATTATAAAGGAGAAAAGTTTAAACGGAACTTAGAGCAGGTCTTTAAAGGGAGAGGATATACCAGATCAGAAGATGAAGGAATTGCCTGTGTACAGGATGAAATGTGAAGAGCGAATATTGGAAAATCGTACGAACCTACAAATATTTTTCACCATTCACGGTAAACGTGATCCGGTATGCTGAGGGTGTTTAATAAAAACTTTTGACGAAACCGATAATTTAAAAAAAACAGTTGCTTTAAGAAAGAGATCTTCGATAGGTGGTACTGTAATCGACGACAAACGCTGAAAAACTATTCCAAAGCTTAAGATATCAGACGAAAAACAACTGGAAATGAAGTCTTATGTCTTGTTATTTCCATTTTATGAAAGCCACTGTACAAGAAGGACTACATCCAGGAAGTATATGTCATCCTACTTAACAATATAGGATATGTATGAGCTATTTTGTCAAGATCGTAATGATCCACCATCAATCAAACTCTATAGCCAAGAATTTCACAAGTTAGGACTTTCATTCAAGAAGCCTCGTGTTGCCACTTGTTACACATGTGACAAGTTTCGGATGCAGATACAGTTGTGTCAAGATGAACAGGATAAAATCAATCTCATATCTAAACATGAAAATCATAAAGCCCAAACTGACGAAACATATTCCATTAAACGCACTAATACAGAAATTTGTAAAAATGATGACATTTTACAGGTTTACACATTTGACTTGGAACAGTGTTTGCCTACACCATCACTCACATCTTCTGTTTCCTTCTATAAGCGTCAGCTATGGACGTATAATTTGACTGTCCATGACAACAAAACTGGCAAAGCTGTGTGCTCTCTTTGGTACGAGACAATTGCAGCTCGTGGAGCTAATGAAATAGCCTCATGTGCCTAAAAACACATTGAAACTGGTGTACCTCGAAACACGAAACATATCATATTTTATTCAGATACGTACATGCGGAGGGCAGAACAGGAACTCTTATGTTAGTTCTATGTTCAGTTAGGTTTTACGGTTCCTGGTCATAGCCATTTAGAAGTACATACAGATCATGGTATTATAGAAGAGAGAAAAAAAGAAAACTGCTTTACAAATTTATAATCTCACCCACGTTATTGGAAACATTTGATACGTTCTAGTAGCAAAAAGTTTACAGTAACAGAAATGAAAAGTGAATACTTCTTTGACTTTTCATCCATTTTCAAAACTGCTTTGGTTTAGAGAAATTTAGATAATAAAGGCCACCAGTTTAAGTCGCTGGAAAAAAGAATTCGGCATCCTTTCGTATAAGGATGCGCTGGATATAGATACGTCATGTTTTAATTACTTATAACTATAAAGGAAGAGGTTCCAGTGTACCTGAAAACTACCTTATTATATCCGTTCAACCTTTACCATTATCAATGAAGAAGAAAAATGATTTAATTTCGCTATTACCCTTAATACCCGATGTTATCCATGAGTTTTATTTAAATCTTCCTACATTAGAAAGTCTTCGTAATACTGCTCCTGACTTCTTAGAATCGGAGGAAGAACAAGAATTTTAAGTAAGATTCAATTAGTCATTAAGATAAATTTAGTTAGATTTATTATTAAATAATTTTTTCCGGAATTTAGTTATTAAATATTTAGTTAAATTCACTGCTTTTTAAAAATATCTCGAGTATCATAAATTTTATAAATGATTGAACTTTTTCACATAACTTATATTATTACAGTGTTCCTTATAACATAAGTCATCTAAATATTAAACTACAATGTTTTCATTTAAATACTAAATGTTATCTGAGAATTATTATTATTTACTTACGTAATTAAAATATATTGTTTAAAGATAAGCGCTTTCTTAATTTTTAAACAGTTTTTATTGTTTCCTGAAAAGTTCGAATTTTTGACTTAAGTGCTTTAGTTTGCCGACCCTAGAATTATATATGACCTAGAAGTTCAACACCGGCATCAGTAGTTGAACGACCCCTTGTAAAACCGAACTGTTTGCTATGTAATAATTTATTTTTATTAAAAAAATTTAGCATTTGGTTTAAAATTAATTTCTCAAAAATTTTAATAAAGGTAGGTAGTACAGAAATAGGTCTATAATTTGTGGGGTCTGATGTACTACCAGATTTAAACAAAGGTATTATTTTACTATTTTTCATGAGATCAGGAAACTCTCCACAGTCAATACAAGCATTAAAGATAACAGCTAGAGTGGGTGCCACAATATCAATAATAGACTTAGCAACTTCCACCGAATGACCCCATAGGTCAGCAGTCTTTTTTACATTCAGAGTGTGAAAGATTTTAATTATATCTCTACTGATAACATGTTCAAAATGAAACTCCGAATCACAAACATTAACATTTTCTTTAAGCAAAGACTCCGCAACAGAAGGTGATGAGTTTAGGGATTTAGTAGTTGAAACAGGAATATCCGAAAAGAAATTTTCAAATGCCTCAGAGACTTGCGAGTCTGATTTAATTATGTTGTCATTAATAGACAGGCTATAGTCAGTATTTCTATCACTGGACCTTCCCGTTTCACTAATAATAACAAGTCGTTTTAATTACATTGCCACTGTTCTTTATCTTTGAACTCAAGTAACGTAACTTGGCCATATAACAAACTTGTTTGAATAATTTTGAATATTTTCTAACATATAAATTGAATTCAACAGTGTTAATATAAATCCTCTCATTGTACAATTCATAAAGCCGAGTTCTACTTTTATGAATACCGATGGTAGCCCAATCAGAGAAAGATGCTTTACTATTAACAGAGATAGTCTTGGGAACAAAGGTGGAATCAAATAGCTTACAGTATATAATAAAAAAATTGTCATAGAGATGATTAGGATCAGCATTAACAGCACTGGATAAGACTGGCAATTTATTGATGAGATCAAATCTAAAAACCTCCAAGCGGCTTTCAGTTTTGGGGTTAACAGTGATATCCTTTTTGGCCACTTTTTTACTATGGTTTGGAATAGTAATCTTTGTCCGCAGTGATCAGAATCAAGTAAATTTAAAACTTCTTTGTGGCTTGGTATTATGTTTGTAAAAATATTATCTAGGCACGTGGCACAAGTAGGTGTTATTCTTGTGGGCTCCAAAAATAGGTTTACAAGATTGTAGGACTGAAATAGACTTATAATTTTATTACAATAACCAGAGTTCTCTAATAAATTAATATTAAAATCACCGCAAACGATAATGGCTTTGTTTGAAACACAAATCTTGTGTAAGACTTCATCCATTACCTTTTCAAAGCAGTCATACAATCCTGAAGGGGGTCTGTACACACTTAACACAATGAAGCCCTCCAACTCTACACAGGCAATTTCAGCTGTTCGTTCAACAGACAGGCCCACAATGTCTTTACGATTTTTAAATTTCAACAGGTTACTAACTAAAATTAATGAGCCACCATGTATAGCATTAATTCTGCTAATCGAACTACCAACCTGGTGATTCTTAAAATTATACAAGAACTGGTGACTTTTTAGCCAATGTTCGGTTATGCAAAGAATATCAATACCATAATGGTTCATGAATAAATCAACCACTTAATATAACCACTTAATATAAATAATGAGAGCACTTGTCCTTTTGTATTGTTGAACAAAATATTACACTTCTGTCTGTCGATGAATGAATCAAAGTTGTGATTTGAATTTACTGATAATTTTAGTTGGTAGGCTTTCCGTGACGTAACAATACAAATATATATATAATATATAAATAATAAAAATAATAATAATAATTAATAATATATAAAAATAATAAATATATATATATATAATATATATATATATATATATATATATATATATATATATATATATATGTATATATAAGTCAGGTGTTCATTCGAAAAATAATACCTATGTCAGGGTTCAAAATCGAGTCAAAAGGGATTGGATAAATGTTTCGTTTAGTAAAATGAATCGAATTGTACTGGTACTGTAATTGTATTGAGAATATAAATACGTCTTACATACCTATTGTCACCAGGTAGGTAATAAAGTTTTTGATTTAGGTTAACGATTTGGTTTCCCCAATACCTATATGTAAATACTGCAATTAATAATGTGTAATATTCCGCTTGACTTTACCATACCACTATACTGTCGTTAGTAATACATTGCTAGCTATTAATGATAACGGCTGGTATTGTAATAAGTAAAATTAAATACTGGCCAAACCGTCGCAGAGGCGCACTATGGATTATCGTAGAACAAGAGCTGATTAAGAATACTTTTTTAAAATGTTGCAAATATAAGCCCCGCACGATAATATTGCGATGGAACCTTGTCACAATAACAGCTTTGTGACGTCATCTGTCACACAAAAGGACAGCTAGCAAAAAAATGTTAAATGCAAAATTAATAAACTGGGGTTAAGGGTTTATTTGTATTTTATAATTTTATTATACGTATGTATAATAAAATTGAGTAAAGAGTGTATACCTACTCTTTATATCTACTCACCCATATTCTGACAAATAAACTTTCATTATTAAAAATTTCAAAGAAATAATTGTGGTAGATGTAAGAAAAATATACTTATTCGTATATCTTTCTTACATGTATACTAATTTATTCTAACTACATTTCTGTTAATTTACGAGCGGGAATTGAGCCAGATCCACTGTGTAGCAGTCATGTTTTAATTACTACCTACATCTATCAGCTTATAAATAAAACCAGGATAGTATGTAAAAAATGTTTATATATAATTCAATATAATCTTACCCTATTTATTCAATTCCACTGATATAGTCTTCCGAATCAGAACTGCTTTCTGTGTCTGTCATTTCCGATTCACTGTCGTTTGCCGTATTTATGGCAAATAACTCATCAGTTATTCGATCTTTATTCCAATATTCCTCTTCAAGCCGTTTAACATGATTGACTTTCTTTCGCCAGTCAGCTGGAGTTATTGACGCCAACGCCTCTAACGTCAGAGCTTCAATGCGACTTTCCAACTGCTCCACATTCTTTTCTGACACCCTCATCTTTAACAGGTTCCAGATGTACTCAATGGGGTTGAGGTCGCAGTTGTAGGGTCGTAATCTAACGACCTCATGGCCATTGCCGGCTAATAAATTGTCAATTTTATAATTTTTCGGCGGTCTGTGCCGTTTAATTAATAAATACAGTTCAGGTTTTGTACTGTCGTTGGGAAAATCGATGTTGTGAGCTTGTAGCCACTCAACCATCAACTGTTTTTTATTGTTCATACTTGGTGGCCTATTCTCTTCCCTACTGTGATAAGGGGCGTTGTCCATCATAATTATGGAGTTGTGTGGTATGTTGGGTACTAATTTTTCTGTAAGCCACTTGGTGAAATTCTCAGCATTCATTTGATTATGATAATCCCCCGTTTTGGTGTCTGCTTTAAACATTAAAAGGGCATTGTCAACAAAACCGCTTTAACTTCCCGCGTGAACTATTATCCATCGGCGGCCGGGGCTGTCGTTCCGTCTCACTCCGACATCGGTTGCTGTTTGCCAACATTTTTTTACTGTGTAGTGTGCGTGTATCCACGTTTCGTCGAGATAAATAACGGGTCTTTTGTTATTACCAAGCGAGTCATTTTCTTTCATAAGTCGTAAATATTTAGCCCTCCACGCTTAAATTTGGGTTCTTTCAATTAGAGCGAGTCTTTTTTGCTAAATCACATTGAATTATTTTTCTTAATGTAGTTTCACTACCAGTATAATTAAGGTCTACTTTTGAAGCCGCCAATATTTTGCGCATTGTGGGTATTTCTCTCCTCACCGTATACATTGAGTGTATAATATTTCTTAAAGCTGTTAAAGGAAAACCCGTCGAAATATTCCTTCTTTTATCTTTTTCCTTTACTAGGAGTTCTCATTTTGCTGCCACTGGCTGTTTCTGACTCATGCTCTCGTCGCAATTCCGTCACAGTATTTTTTGCACCGCCTGTGGCACATGCCATACGCTCCGTGACTTTGGTAGAATTTTGCAAAATATTTTTAATAACTATTAGCAGTTGCTTTGGTATTAAAATGTCCTCAGTAGTATCCGAAGCACTTTTTAGTGCACGGTTTATACTTTCAAGAACTAACTTACAGTCCTCTTTCTCTTTAACAAAATAGTTGTCCACTTTGATTATAATTTCACGAGCACGACTGTTAATTAATTTCTTACTCATTTTAATGAGTAACAGCTAACAAAACTAAACAACAAAACTCAAGAAAAACAATAAATCAGGATAACAAAAACAAAAAGCTAACAAAAATATTCGATGTGCGTAAGTGGGTAAGCGAGGACTGAACTTGCGAACGGTACCGACGGTGCGAGTTCGACTACGTCACCAAGATGGCCGCCAATCGCAATATCATCGTGCGGGGCTAGTAGTACATGTTTTTGGTCTTATTTTATTCATAAGAAGCCATTCTATGATATTCAATTCGTTTTTATCTATTAAATACACAAAATAGTAAAAAAAAATGCATTAGAACTCGAAAGTATAGATATTCTATAAACTGTAACTTGTAAATTACATATTTTCAGAGTTAGATATTGAGCACTGGTTAAGAAATAACTATATAGTGTGCCATATATTTAGAAAGGATATTTTATGTAGAGTAATAGTCAGTTATTTAAATTATAATAAAAGATAAAAAAAAAATTGTCACAATTTTTTACGTAAAATGCCGACGAAAATTAGATTGTTTTAACTTCAACGAGACTTTTATATGTTAGCTAAGCTTGGCGAAGTTCTAAATTTGATATAATTTCATGCACAAGGTATTCACCTAATATGTACAATAAAAAAAACTTGCGGTTTTTTGCGGTTTTTGATAACACGTCCCATATTCATTATCACGGGAACTGAATTGATATGTATCGTATGACGTTTCTGAGGTAAAATTTTGGCGTTTTTTGTTATTGATATAGTTTTTGCACAGGTTTTATTTGAAAATAAGGTCATCTAAGATAACGGTATATGATGCACACCACCCTTATTCGATTTTCCTATAAAAAGCTTGGCCACTGAACACCCTTTACCACAATTTGTTATTGTTCGTTATTAAATTACAATACAAAATACTTATAATGAGTTCTTTTAATTGCTCTAGACGTGAATTGACTTTTCTACACAAGGGTAAATGACGAAAATAAACGACTAAAACAGGAAAAAAAGCAACAGTACAAAAAAGATTCCGTGGGCTTAATAATTGATAAACCAAGGCAAGTAAGTGGCTACTCGAATGATGGTAATACAGCTAGAAGATTTTTCCGTAATGCCAGTTGTTCTGCAGAAATAACTTTCGGAAGATGCGCAAGAGTCTCGTAATAAAGACTACAAAAATTGTAGACTACATCATGCAAAAAAGTGTTCAAGATCGACAACTAACGAAGATGTATTCCATACATTACTATATACATCGGATCCATACATTACAATTATTTTCATATGGTTTGCGAATAGCAAACCATATGAAAAGAATGTCAAGGAATTGGACGAAGATACTCTGCATCTCTTGAAAGTGAATCTAGTTGATCACGGTTCCTGAGGTTGTTCAGGTGTGAAACCTACCTTTATTTATTTATATACCTACCTTTTACATAATTATAATGTTAAGAGATAATAATACTTGAGGTTATTAAGGTTATTTCTTTTATATTTTAGACTCACTATACATATAGTATACATAAGATCAAAATGTAAGCTTAATAAATATTTTTTATTAAATTATTTATTTTTATTTTATTGTTTTATTATTCCTATTTAGTTATTTAGGGTTCAAAAAGAGACAATACACACAAACATTCGACACATTCAAGTGAAACTAAAATATTCCTACGGTTTTTTGACAAAATCGTAAGTTTAAACGCGAGTAAAACCGCAAGCAAAACCTATTGCCTATTAGATGTAAACTTAATTAAATATATAGACTATGAACTACATTGGTGCAAAATTTCACCTGTTTATCTTGAAAAATAAGAGAGATGTAGATTTTTAATCAGCAAAAGACCCATATTTTCCATAGTGAGGCGGTTGGGCGGAGAACGTTTCACAGCATAGAGCTGCGGTGGCGGAGCTGTCGGCACTCGTGTACACGAGCCGGTACAAACTAGTTGTACGATTTAGGCTATTTTAGTCATTTTTAGTGCCTTCTTATTAATTAATAATTACGTATCTAGATGTTAGTCATAATGATAATACTCGGTTTACTTACATCTATTGCGATGAAAGTAGGCAACCAAATATAATGCTATGTGTTGTGTAATCTAGAACGTATCTATCCTAAGAAAATAAAATAAAAACCATGTAGCCACATGTATGCAATTTCCGCATCTTGCTACACGTACATAGGAGAACGTTACATTATAATATTTATGATACATGTAATAGACGACCGCAGACGGTTCCGGAACAAATTCAATGTAACACACAGAAAAAGAAACGTTTTGGTTACGTTTGTGTATCCGAACGCGGAAAATACAAAACGAACAAAGATGTGCTCTGTTAGAAAGTTTACAATAAGTAACAGTTGTTACAGTGCAGAAAATACCAACTGCAGCTTATTTTATTTTGTACTGCTGCTGTGCGCACCTACTCTAATGTTATTTGATTTATACCAAGAGTATAACAGTATGCCAATATAATCTTACTAACAGAGCCAACTTATTAACAGAGGAAGGCGTTAGGATTTACGAGGACTAAGGAGGAAATAATACTCTATTGGAAATGGTAATATTTTTAAATTAACCACAGATATAGCTTTATTAACAAATTCCCGCTTAAACCGGGATAAATTTCACAACAACGGTTCCTTAAAACATAAACTTAGATCTAACAGACAATCATACAAACAGACGGACTACACATCACGGCTACAATCAAAGTGTAAAGCTACATACAATATATTACATTCAAGTCAATCTTTCACAACGTAGTAAATATAATGAGGCTTTCACTGGACCCTTACATTTATATAGAACTGGTTACTGAGAGTAAATACATCCGCCAATATTACGATTCATTGATAAAATTTGTACTAAAATCCAACGGTGTTTTGTCGAATTACAAAACGCGAAACACGTGTCGTGATGTCGTCATAGTTTCGTTAGTGAATTGTTCTTCACTCCTAACACCATGTTACAACCTATGTATATTGCGATATCTAAAAAATCATTTTTGTGTTCAGTATCCTCCATGACCACCTTCTGAGCCGTAGGACTCTTCTTCTCCACCTGACAGTGCATATCCTGAGTGGTCACCACCTTCGAAGCTGACCGGAGAGTCTCCGTATCCACCATCACCATGAGATTCCTCGGCTGCACCCCAACCGTGTCCTGGAAAGACAGAGGACCATTTGTAACACTTAACACTTAAGTATAACATCACATCAACATAACTCCAAGTCATTATAAAAACATTAGCGATTTAGATAATGGTCTCATCGTTTGTAATGCCTATGTTTGTGTTACGTTCATCGTAGATGGTATCTCTGGGTGCAACAGTATTTTCTTTTCTACCTATAAGTTTCGCGATTTTTGGGACTCTGATTTTTTTAGTGTCACGCTTTTGGATGTAATTAGGCCTAGGTTATCATAATATGCAAAGCTTCAAGCAAACTGAATGACTCTAAATGCACTTTTATACAAGAACATTAAATTCTTTCCAATCTTTACCATCACAATATTATCTATTCATTACACCCTTTAGTAAGAGGGATCAAAAGATTTTAAAATAAATTCATTGCTTCCTGCCGACAATTACAAAGGCAGTATATGAATTACTTCCTCTAATACCTAGTACTAGATCGCCTCACCTCCTCCAAAGTGTGGTGCAGGTTTGGGTTCTCCATAAGTGTATCCCAAGACCTCGTAGTGGTCATCACCGCCGCCGCCGCCGCCGCTCTTGTGGTGCACGTGTTTGACGATGGTGTGTTTGTGATGGTGGTGCTTCACGAACAGCGGCACGTGGATGATGACCTTCTTGTGACCGCCGCCACCGCCTCCCGCTGTGATCAGCGACGTCAACTCAGCCACACACACTAACGCCAACTGGAACATGTAAATTGATCCCTTAGTTTCAGGGTTTATGGAAGCAATTGTAATCGTAGCTCAAGTCAGTGATTGAGGGAGGGCTCTCAACCAGCAAGTGTAAATGTGATTTTTGATCTTAACTTTTGTTTTCATCCTTACAGATAAGCAAATATTGTAGGGTAATTGTTAAGAATTGTTAAAAATATTGTAGGGTAATTGTTGAGAATTGTTATAAATATTGTAGGGTAATTGTTGAGAATTGTTAAAAATATTGTAGGGTAATTGTTGAGAATTGTTAAAAATATTGTAGGGTAATTGTTGAGAATTGTTAAAAATATTGTAGGGTAATTCGTTGAGAATTGTTAAAAAACCGTCAAAGCACAATAAGAGAACATGCAAGCTGCCTATTTATGGAGCCTCTAGAGAAGATTTTAATTGTAATTTTAAACCGTTGCAATATAATGAACACTGATTTAAAAAATATGGTTCGGTAAAACTATGTTAGAAGGCAAAACACGTTTCATTTTATCAATTTATATTTTTAAGTAACCCTGACCAAATATACAGAAGAAAAAGTTAGCATAGTAGCAACGTAATTGTTTCAAGATTTAAGTATAAAGTGTTAGTGCCCTAAACCACAGTTGTGGCGTTACGCAACCGCTACAATTGTTTAAGTTGTTTAAATACCGCATTCGTTACATGAGGGGTTTTATCTCTAAGAAAGTAACTCGTAAGTACTACCTATTAGGTATAAAATGCAACAGTGTGAATATCGTTACATATATCTATGTTGCGATTTCACTCGGAAGGAAAAAAATGTATGGAAATGGAATCGCAAATGCAAGCATTAGTGGGTAATTTCGCTTGGCGGCTATGTAAGGGCTTCGCTTTCTTGTAAGAAAAGACACATAAAGATTCAAATAAATCGTAACAAGGTGTGGATGCTCAATAAACAAATAATAACTAAAAAAAAACCTTCAATAGAACGTGACATTCGAGATGACTTTCTCTCACTGGGTATCCGTTGTGCTCGTACCTAACCGAGCAACAATAAAAAATCTTCCTCTCGATGTAGAATACAATTACCCGTCAGTTTAGTATCAGTGTTTATCAAATCAGCTAAACTTTAATCCAAGAAAACATCGCCCTTTTACACGAAATACGTACTCCTGCATTCAAGCTTTTGGACTTGAATAAACATTTAAGGGTTAATTTTGCAAATAACTGAATAGGTATAATTATCCGACTTTGAGATGATTTTCACATACATTAGAAACTCATTTATACACTTATTAAACAACAACAGCTTTAACAATAGATGTGAAATTACTGCGATGAGGTGAAGAGAGATTGAGTAAGTTCTTAATTAGATATCGGCAGTGTTCCGTATTGTCAGCGACTGAAGCAATCGTGAATGGATCGCAATCACCATCTAGTTCCTTATTTTATTATTGTTTGTTGGGCCATAGTTGTTGTTGTTAAGTACATTGGTACACAATTAAGCGCTAATTTCACAATTCTTAAATATAGTCTAATTGAATAGTACTTGTAAACACTAAAAGTATATTGAGTAGGTATTTTTATACTCAAAAATATATGCTGTAGATATTTAAATGTTAGTAACACTAGTAAATGTGAGCGGTAGCTGGTTTTAGACACTTATGTAACGGATGTCCGGAATAGCAAACATGTTCCAGTTTCGCGAATCCCCGTGAATGATATAATCCCCGTAATATTATAAAACAGTATATTATTAAATATCTGAACTCACCAGAAGACGGGCAGACATGGTGTAAAAGATAGAGCGGTGAGAGACCGAGCGCGGGAGCAGGCAGTTGGTGTGTGATAAATAAATTTAAACAAAACTTCCTTTTATATCGCAACGTGGTCGCGTTTCGCGACACTGTCTCTCGGCGGCTTCGATCTAATGCGCGGGCGACTGCGAACAATCTAATTTCAATCCTATATCCGTCAAACAGAACACAATATGCGAAGATTTCATTCCCCTCGCAAAAACTACACTGTTGCAATCAATTTTAAGCTCGAAAATATTTGCTCGCAAGGTTCATATTCCAAAAGATGATTTTCTTCTCCGCTATCTTCAAAACTTTATCATTACAGCGAAAATACAGCTAATATTAGCAGAGTAGAGTGGAGATTCGTTTGTTTTCGGCGGTGACAATCATGATCGAGATCTGCATCGGGCTGACGTCGGGTGCGAGGGTACACCTCGACTCGGAGCAGGACTGGGCCGGTGAGCCCCTCATTAGACAATCATGACAGGAGCTACGAATGGATGTTTGTTACTCTTTCACGCTAAAACTACTTACTAAACGTAATGGATACAATTTTGCACACAGATTGTGTATAGCCAGGAATAACACATAGGATTATTTCTATTGCGATATCCCGCGGGCTCGTAATAACACATAGGATTATTTCTATTACGATATCCCGCGGGCTCGTAATAACACCTATGATTATTTCTATTGCGATATCCCGCGGGCTCGTAATAACTCATAGGATTCTTTCTATTGCGATATCCCGCGGGCTCGTAATAACACATAGGATTATTTCTATTGCGATATCCCGCGGGCTCGTAATAACACATAGGATTCTTTCTATTGCGATATCCCGCGGGCTCGTAATAACACATAGGATTATTTCTATTGCGATATCCCGCGGGCTCGTAATAACACATAGGATTCTTTCTATTGCGATATCCCGCGGGCTCATAATAACACATAGGATGCTTTCTATTGCGATATCCCGCGGGCTCGTAATAACTCATAGGATTCTTTCTATTGCGATATCCCGCGGGCTCGTAATAACACATAGGATTATTTCTATTGCGATATCCCGCGGGCTCGTAATAACACATAGGATTCTTTCTATTGCGATATCCCGCGGGCTCGTAATAACACATAGGATTATTTCTATTGCGATATCCCGCGGGCTCGTAATAACACATAGGATTCTTTCTATTGCGATATCCCGCGGGCTCATAATAACACATAGGATGCTTTCTATTGCGATATCCCGCGGGCTCGTAATCTAGTAAGTAATAAATAATTGGGACAGGACTGATGTCATGTAAATGTAGGTACTTATAGGGCAGTCATCGCAGCATAAGTTTGTTTTATTGAAAAAACCCGTTAATGAATATATTATATATATTTCTGATGCGTCCGAGGTCTCCATCCCGTTGCTCTAGAACGGAACAAGTTTATTGTTTTAGTTGCCCTCCAGTCACGTGTTAATGATGTATCGGTGCCCTTCCCTGAGGATCGTACAGTCTACACTCATGATCACTCATATCATTGATGACATCCTACGACACTTTTGCAGTATGTACACAAAAATATTTTGCAAGATAATTCATAAATCACATACTGTAATTATTTTGCAATACATTGCAACTGAAAAGTTCGATGTTTATTTTCATTAATAACTTGGTTTTTCATGTGTCAATAATAATACCTAATCTAACATTTGATGTAGGTACATCATAAAGCAGCTGCAACTGTTATTCAATCCTCGCTAGCAAACAAAAACAAAAAAGTGGTCAAGTAAGAAGAGATGCGTATACCTACATACATACCTATACCTACAACGTACGTGCAAAGCGAAAAGTAAAGTTGCTCTGTACATTTATGTATAGCGATGCCGACGTCGGCGAATGGAGGCCGAGACACTTTTACTATCATCTAACGAGAGGGAATCTAATGAGATTATAACAGTCATATAATATTGTGATTACCATTCTAGAAGGATCAAGGCAGAGTTTTTGAGTTGTTCCACAGTTGTTATTTTGTGTTATTTGCCGATTTGCGATATTTGCAATTGCCGATAGTACACTGTTAACAATTAATTCTCTGTTTTGGAATTTATCAGATAGTGTACAACTGGTACTGGTATCTATTGAAAGAGGCCCAGCTCAATATGGTTTTTGACAATTGCACAATTTCGAAATGATTATCTGTAAATTATCTGGCAGATAACAATTTCTGATGCTTTTTCGAATTTGTCGGCTACTTTTATTCACTTAAAATTAAAGAGAGTTCTACGCAATGGCGTGTACGACCTTGGTAACTTGGGTCTGTTTTCGAAATTTATGGAGGAAGGTCAATGTCCAGTAGTTAAGGTTTTACAACCAGTCGATATGGTCACAATAAACAACCAGTGACACAGCCATAATAAACCTTGGGGAAATAACAATTTTATCTTTTTTTACAATGGTAAACGCTTGGTACACAGAGTTATATACAGAACCTAATTGGAAATGTTACACACTACTACTAAGCTTACGTATGTATTTGTTAATATAAATTTTAAACTAGTGGTTAACCTAAACAGAGATGCAATCGTTGATGGTAAAGCGCGCTAGCCCATTCACTCAAAATATGTTTAATTAGATAGGAACTTTATTATAGATTACATAGGTATAAGTTATTTTGTTTTTGTTATAATAGTTCAATTAGTTAATGCAACGTTCAGTTAAACCTTCTAAGTATTACTCTATCAACTTATCTTCTCATAAGCCCGTCCTCTAAAACATGAGTACATTACTTCTAAGTATTACTCTATCAAGCTACATAATTATGTTCTCATAAGCCCGTCCTCTACAACAAGAGTACATTACTTCTAAGTATTACTCTATCAACCTACATATGTTCCTATAAGCCCGTCCTCTACAACAAGAGTAAGTACATTACTTCTAAGTATTATTCTATCAATCTACATAATTATGTTCTCATAAGCCCGTCCTCTACAACAAGAGTACATTACTTTTAAGTATTACTCTATCAACCTACATATGTTCCTATAAGCCCGTCCTCTACAAAAAGAGTACATTACTTCTAAGTATTACTCTATCAACCTACATATGTTCCCATAAGCCCGTCCTCTACAACAAGAGTACATTACTTCTAAGTATTACTCTATCAACCTACATATGTTCCCATAAGCCCGTCCTCTACAACAAGAGTACATTACTTCTAAGTATTACTCTATCAACCTACATATGTTCCTATAAGCCCGTCCTCTACTAAAAGAGTACATTACTTCTAAGTATTACTCTATCAACCTACATATGTTCCCATAAGCCCGTCCTCTACAACAAGAGTACATTACTTCTAAGTATTACTCTATCAACCTACACATGTTCCCATAAGCCCGTCCTCTACAACAAGAGTACATTACTTCTAAGTATTACTCTATCAACCTACATATGTTCCCATAAGCCCATCCTCTACAACAAGAGTATATTACTTCTAAGTATTACTCTATCAACCTACATATGTTCCTATAAGCCCGTCCTCTACAACAAGAGTACATTACTTCTAAGTATTACTCTATCAACCTACATATGTTCCTATAAGCCCGTCCTCTACAAAAAGAGTACATTACTTCCAAGTATTACTCTATCTACCTACTTAATTTCCCATAAGCCCGTCCTCTACAACAAGAGTACATTACTTCTAAGTATTACTCTATCAATCTACATATGTTCCCATAAGCCCGTCATCTACAACAACAGTACATTACTTCTAAGTATTACTCTATCAACCTACATATGTTCCCATAAGCCCGTCCTCTACAACAACAGTACATTACTTCTAAGTATTACTCTATCAACCTACATATGTTCCTATAAGCCCGTCCTCTACAAAAAGAGTACATTACTTCTAAGTATTACTCTATCAACCTACTTAAGTTCCCATAAGCCCGTCCTCTACAACAAGAGTACATTACTTCTAAGTATTACTCTATCAATCTACATATGTTCCCATAAGCCCGTCCTCTACAAAAAGAGTACATTACTTCTAAGTATTATTCCATCAACCTACATATGTTCCCATAAGCCCGTCCTCTACAACAAGAGTACATTACTTCTAAGTATTACTCTATCAACCTACATATGTTCCCATAAGCCCGTCCTCTACAACAAGGGTACATTACTTCTAAGTATTACTCTATCAACCTACATATGTTCCTATAAGCCCGTCCTCTACTAAAAGAGTACATTACTTCTAAGTATTACTCTATCAACCTACATATGTTCCCATAAGCCCGTCCTCTACAACAAGAGTACATTACTTCTAAGTATTACTCTATCAACCTACACATGTTCCCATAAGCCCGTCCTCTACAACAAGAGTACATTACTTCTAAGTATTACTCTATCAACCTACATATGTTCCCATAAGCCCATCCTCTACAACAAGAGTATATTACTTCTAAGTATTACTCTATCAATCTACATATGTTCCCATAAGCCCGTCATCTACAACAACAGTACATTACTTCTAAGTATTACTCTATCAACCTACATAATTATGTTCTCATAAGCCCGTCCTCTACAACAAGAGTACATTACTTCTAAGTATTACTCTATCAACCTACATATGTTCCTATAAGCCCGTCCTCTACAAAAAGAGTACATTACTTCTAAGTATTACTCTATCAACCTACTTAAGTTCCCATAAGCCCGTCCTCTACAACAAGAGTACATTACTTCTAAGTATTACTCTATCAATCTACATATGTTCCCATAAGCCCGTCCTCTACAACAAGAGTACATTACTTCGAGGTATATCACGCCAATCCGGATCATGCGTATAGTGTACTATTTAACCTCATTAATTGTGAATTTATGAAAGTTTTCACAAAAAAAACATTGCCTGTTAGCGACCGTGTTATATTTAGTGACTGGGCAACCCCAGGTATTTATAAAAGCAGGGAAAAAATGTATGAATTATATCAGGAAAAAACATTTAACCATGATGAAGCTTTTCAAGATTTTGTTAAAAATTATTCAAAAACTTTTAAAAGAGCCTGTTCCTCAGCGAAAGCCATACACATTAAAAATAAAATAAAATCTTCTGGCAATAAAATCAAAACAACTTGGGGAATTATAAATTCTGAAACTGGAAGAACCAAAGTACAGAACCGCGATTTCCATCTTAAAATTAACGATGAAGATATAAAGGCGGACTTGGAGGTAGCAACTGAGTTTGAGAATTTTTTTTACTAATATTCCAATTTCTTCTCAATTAATTCTTGTGTCACATCTGGTGTATTTCCTGATTTGATGAAACTAAGCAAAGTAATTCCACTGTTCAAATCTGGTAGTACAACTGATCCCACGAATTTTCGGCCAATATCGATATTACCAACTTTGAGCAAAATTTTTGAAAAATTAATTTTGAAACAGTTGTTGAGGCACTTTAACTTACACAATTTATTGCACGTGAAACAATTTGGTTTTACAAAGGGTCGTTCAACTACGGATGCGGGCGTGGCATTGCTAAAGAACATATTTGGGGCCTGGGAGGAATCGCAAGATGCTCTTGGTATTTTTTGTGATTTGTCCAAGGCCTTTGATTGCGTAATCATGATACTCTTATCAGGAAATTGTACCATTATGGTTTGAGGGACAGAGCTCTCGACCTTCTGACTTCTTATCTGAATAATCGAATTCAGAGGGTTGATGTTAATGGCAAGAGATCTGCAGGATCTGTGGTCAGGGCTCAATTCTAGGTCCATTCTTGTTTTTAATTTATATTAATGACTTACCTCATCACGTGAGGGATAATCACAACATAGTATTGTTCGCGGATGACACTTCTCTTATTTTTAAAGTCAAGCGTCAGCTAACAAACTTTGACGAAGTTAACAATGCACTCTCTAAAGTTGTCCATTGGTTTAATGTAAATAACCTCCTTTTAAATGAAAAAAAACTAAAGTCATTAAATTTTCTACGCCAAATGTCAGGCAGCTAAGTACCAATGTTCAACTGAATGGAGTAGAGTTGATCCCTGTCGAGTCGACAGTTTTTCTTGGATTAACTATTGACGCCAAGTTACAATGGGGTCCTCACATTGAGAAGCTGTCGGGTAGACTCAGTTCTGCCGCCTTTGCTGTTAAGAAAATTAGACAGATAACTGATGTGGATACAGCCAGAATTGTTTATTTTAGTTATTTTCATAGTCTTATGACTTATGGGATTCTTCTCTGGGGAACTTGTGCGGACATCAATACCATCTTTGTTTTACAGAAGAGGGCTGTTCGAGCCATTTATAACCTTGGTCCTAGAGAATCTCTTAGAGAAAAGTTCAGAGAGGTGAACATTCTGACTGTAGCTTCACAATATATATTTGAAAATCTTATGTATGTTCATAAAAATATCTCGAATTTTAAGAAGATAAGCGATATTCATAATGTAAATACCAGGAACAAACACAATCTTGCTTTACATCACACTCGTCTCCACAGAGTAGGCAACTCGTTCATGGGTCAATGTATACACTTTTACAACAAGCTTCCCATGGACGTTCGAAACTTACCCATTAAACGATTTAAGAACCATATAAAGGCCAAACTTTGCAAAAAGGGGTATTATAAAATCACAGATTATTTAGAAGACAAAAAGCTTGGGATTGAGCTGCTCGCTCTGTTAAGCATTGTTAATTTTTATTAAGCAATATGCGTAATTATAAGGTAAATTATTGTAAACATTTTCATTTTTAATGTCTGGACTTGAAAAAAGACGATGATCCCTGAGTTTGTTTCGGCCATTTCTTCTCAGAGGTAGTCAGTTAGGAAATGCCGGCTTCATCTAGTTAAAAAAATAAAATAAAAAATAAACATGACGTGTAAAAGTGATCAGTGATCCTACTTGCTTAATAAACGATTTCATTTCATTTCATTTCATTTCATTATTACTCTATCAACCTACATATGTTCTCATAAGCCCGTCCTCTACAACAAGAGTACATTACTTCGAAGTATTACTCTATCAACCTACATATGTTCTCATAAGCCCGTCCTCTACAACAAGAGTACATTACTTCTAAGTATTACTATATCAACCTACATATGTTCTCATAAGCCCGTCCTCTACAACAACAGTACATTACTTCTAAGTATTACTCTATCAACCTACATATGTTCCCATAAGCCCGTCCTCTACAACAACAGTACATTACTTCTAAGTATTACTCTATCAACCTACATATGTTCCCATAAGCCCGTCCTCTACAACAACAGTACATTACTTCTAAGTATTACTCTATCAACCTACATATGTTCCCATAAGCCCGTCCTCTACAACCAACAGTACATTACTTCTAAGTATTACTCTATCAACCTACATATGTTCCCATAAGCCCGTCCTCTACAACAACAGTACATTACTTCTAAGTATTACTCTATCAACCTACATATGTTCCCATAAGCCCGTCCTCTACAACAACAGTACATTACTTCTAAGTATTACTCTATCAACCTACATATGTTCCCATAAGCCCGTCCTCTACAACAACAGTACATTACTTCTAAGTATTACTCTATCAACCTACATATGTTCCCATAAGCCCGTCCTCTACAACAACAGTACATTACTTCTAAGTATTACTCTATCAACCTACATATGTTCCCATAAGCCCGTCCTCTACAACAACAGTACATTACTTCTAAGTATTACTCTATCAACCTACATATGTTCCCATAAGCCCGTCCTCTAAACCAACAGTACATTACTTCTAAGTATTACTCTATCAACCTACATATGTTCCCATAAGCCCGTCCTCTACAACAACAGTACATTACTTCTAAGTATTACTCTATCAACCTACATATGTATGTTCTCATAAGCCCGTCCTTTACAACATGAGTACATTACTTTGGTAGGTATACTTTGATAAACATGTCTGGTGACATCGAACCTACAGCTATCCGCCCAGTCTACCGTAACTTCTGAAGCATTCGACTCGAAACGCAGTTTCCTATGTCCAGTGGAAGGTCAATTGAGGAAATACCCACGTTTCCTAACCCCAGAAACATAGTTTCACTATTCAACGTTGAACCATCTATTTGATTCACACGTAATGATAAGATGGCGAGCACCAACGCGCTACACTTTGGTCAGATTAGATCGTTGTCTGGGTGTAGGCATACATTTACATCCCTACTTATCGTATAACATATCAGTAAATATTGTATGTACACTGTACTTTACATATGCAATATGTAAAGAAAGCCCTGTCCGATCCGTGAAGGTATTGTTCGGTATCATTAACTAATTCTAATAATGCCTTCAAAGCCGGGCTAAACTTATAAAAAAACCCTAAAAAACTAAATATTATTTAGAAAAAGCGAGGTAACTGAATGCATGTGCGGTAGGCAACATGCGTTAGGTATACATGCGCGGGTGAAGGGGGACAGGGCAGGCGGCACGTGGTCGCATCGCTATTCGCTCCGTCACAAAAGGTGTAGTCCCTTTTTAAAAAATTACCAAATTTTGAGGAAGTTGGAATTAATACGCGGAGAAAAAGATTCTTTCAAAATTCATTAGTATTGTCACTATGATAATTACGTAAAATTTCATATTTTATTTGTTCATGTGTATATCTAACATTTATTATCCTTTTGGGTCGGACGGGGCTTTCTTTACATATTGTATAAAGGTAAATTCTGAATGGTAAAAGTATCGACTTTTACCATTCAGAGTCCTTTTCGACTGCGCACGCGAGCCCCTAGCGACTGAGATTATTTTTTTCGCTGTTATCGTTCGCATAGTTATTAGTATTTTGAATACAAGACACAGAGTGTGTTAGTTTTCCCTTTTCCGCTGCGGCGATCCCCTTGCGGGACTCCCGTATGATGTAAACGTTTCTTAACCAATGTCATCTCCCGCGGAGAAACATTGCGTTATAATAGAGGAAGAGCACTACTTAGTAGATACGCTCAGCCTAAGGACTATACTCAATCTAGTGTTAACCGTTCGTGGATCCTTCGATCCTGAAAAGACCCGAGAGAACCAGGCCGAGCGAGTTGGACTTGTGACCTTCTGCGATTTGTCCGTTCCTCATTACCAGAGACAACTACGACGTGAAGATGTCGCAACATCCGGAGACATCAAATTCCGGTCCACAGGCTCAGGACCCGACCCCACGAAACAGGCAGGCCGCTCCGGCTGACCTAACCTCCGAAAGGACCCCAAACGTACTAACCAATTCTAAGCTCAAACTCCAGTTTGGTAGATTCAGAAGTGGATGGACCCGTATTGATCTTCAAATTAACATCGATGCCATTGAACGCGTCGCCGGATCAGTGCGCGTCATGGAGTTCTCCCTTGGTGGCATTCTCGTAGCGCCCATCACACGAGCGAATTTTATTCGCGTTACTAAAACTCTCATTCTGAGAAGACTACAAGATGTAGTCGAAAGTTTTACGTGCCAACGCTCACCTCAGACTATCAACATCGGTCGAGGTACTAGTGTTCCCGAACCAATTGGAGAGCTACTTTACGCTCTTGGCAATTACTATTGTGATTGGAACGGCATCCAGTACGCCCTTTCTGAACCGCCGCCTCCTGTTGCAAACCCTCCCGCCTTCTACACAGTGGACGCCGCGATACTTAGTGGTTTTATCACTTTCTGTCGCCTTGCCACACATTACAAGATGGTACCATTTCCGAAGATGTCTGACACCATCGTATTACCTCTAATGTTGCTCACTAAGAATGAGCATTACCAAGTTGGACAGGTACGATCCATGAGCATGATCCCAACCCAACCGGACTGCTACTTGCGATTCGTCCATGAGGAGCTGTTCGTACAGCCTCCCTTTGATTGGAATGATTAATCAATTAATTAATTAAATAATTAATCCGGTCCTTTAATGATTGGACATTTTCCCTACACTGTTTACGTCGTTAGTTGATAGTTTTTAAAGACCATCCAGTCATTGTAAGGGTTTTATGTTCTGGGTTACGGGTTTGGTTTCCGTACTTAATCCCCCCAGCAGACCATTGTGCGTGGGCCATGGCGTCCGTTGGTAGTGATTCTAACCAGTCCACCTCCCTCCAGAAGCCTCCTGACTTGTTGAGAACATCTGTATATGATCTTGGTGACCCGAGTGTTTTACATCTAAGCTGGGTGACTCCTGTAGGTACACTCGAAGAGTACATGCGCAATGGTCTCATCAGCCTCCATGCAAGCTCTGCACAGGGGGCTATCCGTTTTACCATGTTGTTTGGAGAAAAGTTTATTTAGCGAGCAGTGACTCGTGGCGGTCCCCGTCATCAATTGCAGACGTTCCTGCTCAGGTGCAACAGTCTTTTGGTTGCCCAGTCATCCAGGGGTGGTATATCTTCCTTGGACTGCCTGCAGCTCGGTCACGAGCACATCGAAATCTCCGCTTTTGTGTAGGTATGCTTCTGTAGCCATTTGCGTAGTTGATTGAAAGGGATGCGCACGATTTGCTCCGGTCCGCTGATCGACATGCCATGTGCGGTAGGCAACATGCGTTAGGTATACATGCGCGGGTGAAGAGGGGCAGGGCAGGCGGCACGTGGTCGCATCGCTATTCGCTCCGTCACAAATGGTGTAGTCTCTTTTTAAAAAATTAACAAATTTTGAGGAAGTTGGAATTAATACGCGGAGAAAAAGATTCTTTCAAAATTCATTAGTATTGTCACTATGATAATTACGTAAAATTTCATATTTTATTTGTTCATGTGTATATCTAACATTTATTATCCTTTTTATTATGCTGGATGCCCTTCTAGCCAGATCGTCAGCTGCGCCATCGCCCAGTGAACCGCTGTGTCCCTTTATCCACTGTCGCCCTCTGTCCCTTTATCGATACGGTTCCACGTTCGAGTGCGTCGTTGCATTCAAGTTTTAAGTTTGTTGTGATAAGTCCTTGTTTTATGGATTGGAGGACTGAAGCACTGCCAGTGAGTTTGCGAATACGAGTGTCTACAACTCTCCTGGCTTCTACGGCTTGAGCCGTGTGCTAGTGTTGCTATGCATAGTATGCTAGTATTATGCCTACACACTCCGCTTGATAAACCGTATTGAGCATCCCTAGCGGTCTGGATATGTTTATGTTGATACCGTGTGAGAACACTCCTATGCCTGTTCCTTGGTCGGTTTTTGATCCGTCGTTGTATGCTCTCAGCTCTTATGGGCCTAAGTAGTGTTGCTACTCCTCTTCAAGCACATCTTGTAGTGCTTTTGGAAACAGTCAGGACTTATCGGTGGGTGCTTCCAACATAACTTTGCCTTTAAATTGAAAATATTATCTCAGTGGGGTGATCGTAACCGCCGTTTGGGCCGCATAAAACCTATTAACTTCTACTAAAAGGTAATCTTAAATCATTGCCTACTATTAAATTTAATAATAATAATTTAATAATTTACTTTCCCTTTAAAAAACAGCAATACCATGTATCCCAATCAGTATGCTACTCAGTATTTTTTTCCTTTGTTTTTTTTTTCTTAGATATTAATTCAAGTTATTTTTATTTTTGTAATTTATTTATTTTTTACCAGTCGCCGCACAGACAGTACCGTCAGGAAAAGAGTGCGATAAATGGTGGTGATTTAGCGACTAAACTATATTCAATGTTTTATGTTCGACTTTGATAAAAAGATAGTCTATATCTCTTTAGCTATGCATTAGATTAAAAATTACGTCATTTTCGTGACCAGCCCCCCCGAAAACTCATGTCACGACACCCATGTCAAAATGTCATGAAATATAATGTCGGTCATCTTAGATTTCAAAAATGACGACGTTTTCGTGATCAGCATCCCAAAAACCCTTGTTCATACACCCAAGTCAAAATATCATGAAATTCAATGTCAGCCATCTTGGTTATCAAAATTATGGTGATCAGAACTTGTCAAATGTGTAGAACTGAGTTCGCGTCCTGGAATATGCATGCTCTTATTGAATATCTATCAATTGTTATCAAAAGATGTAGTCGCACGCACACAAACACACCGTGCCGAAGACTGCTGAACTGAAACGACGTTAGACGATGCCCGGCTAACAACACGGCACCGCTTTGCCGGTCGAAGTGGGAGGTGTTGGGTTATTTTCGTTACGGAATTTCTGGATTCGATCTCCACGCTCACGGCCCGCGATAGAAGCTATGCAATAGCTTAACATTCTGTACAAAACTAGCCAAGTCTCGATGGAGCTGCTTGTTTATCTCTAAAAAGTAATGAAATCTAGACAAAGTTGTGCCAAGTCTAAGGTTGCTTACTGCGATTTTTTGATTATTATAGTTAATGTGATTTTAGTTTTAACTTCAATTAATAATAATTATGTTTTATTGACATAAAAAGGAGTCACACTTAATTTGAAGTCCTGACTCCCATGCTAGGTGATACCTGTGTAACAGGAGTCAACTGTGTCTTTCGTTCTTTGGACAAATAACTTTCATGCTACAGTATTACAATAACAATGTAGATAACATTAAATGAATTGCATGCTCGTGTGTGGTGTGTAGTGTGTAGTGTGTGCTGAGTGATGCGTATGTGTACAGTCAGAAGCAAAAATATGTATACATTGCCAAGGCTCCAAAAATATGTAAACATCTTCGACTTTAAGATGAAGTGCTCAACTTGAAGAGCATAAAATTGTAGCCACCGGTTCACATCATAAATATGTATACGCTCATTGCTTCATTAATTTATGAACCAACGCGTGAATACATGCTATTTATGGAAGCGTGCTTTAATATTGTTCCTTTCGTGGTGGGCATAACTTAATGAAGCAATGAGCGTATACATATTTATGATGTGAACCGGTGGCTACAATTTTATGCTCTTCAAGTTGAGCACTTCGTCCTAAAGTCGAAGATGTTTACATATTTTTGGAGCCTTGGCAATGTATACATATTTTTGTTTCTGACTGTATATGTGTGTGGGGGTGTGTGTATTTCTAACATTAAGACACAGTAGACGAACAGTAAAATATCTTCATACAAACGAGCCGCTCTCGGTTTGAATGTTTGCGTGCGCGCCTAGCGCCGTGTCGGTACGCGATTTCGCACACACGCTGGCTTAATATAGCCTGGATTAACATGGGGGCAGTACGGGCCGTGCCGCGTGACTGTGAGCACGCGCTTAAATTACATGACCGCTCGCGTTCGTCAACTCTCGCCGGCCACTTCCCATAATATTAATTATTACGAGTATCATAACTACAGAAAGGGGAAAAAATATTGTAGTGTTTTCGGGTGTCTCAATAACGATTTTGCAAACCCGGACTTATCATTCTTCATAATTTCTACTTAACCAGAAATTTAAGTACCTATTTATACTTAAATCTTATTAGAAAATATCGGTATTGTTTATTTCACAGTTTCTTTGCTTTATTAAGAGCGTACCCGAGTCGCATTTTTCCATATAAATGTATTCTCAAATTTACTTCCTGAATACTATGTTTAGAGCTAAAGTTGTTATAAGAAGCCTAGCTTTCTTATAAAACAGAGAATTGACTACGAATTATCGTTTAGGTAAACGTATTTGTCGCGTACAGTGTAATAAGGGCAATTTCACAATAATTACCTACTACTGCAAATTACTATTTGTTTTTTTCTATTGTCTTACCCATTCTTTGATACAAATTGTCACGTAACGACAAGAAAGGAGACAGTATTTATTAAGTATACAGAAAAGACAAGATGGAAGTATAAAAATGAATAATGTAGATGAATGATTGATGGGTGATGGTGAAGGGCGGCCCCTGGCGGACCGGCGACAGCAACAGACGAGCGGCCCTGGCGGACCGGCGACAGCAACAGACGAGCGGCCCTGGCGGACCGGCGACAGCAACAGACGAGCGGCCCTGGTGGACCGGCGACAGCAACGGACGAGCGGCCCTGGTGGACCGGCGACAGCAACGGACGAGCGGCCCTGGTGGACCGGCGACAGCAACGGACGAGCGGCCCTGGTGGACCGGCGACAGCAACGGACGAGCGGCCCTGGTGGACCGGCGGCAGCTGCAGAGGAGCGGCCCTGGTGGACCGGCGGCAGCTGCAGAGGAGCGGCCCTGGTGGACCGGCGGCAGCTACGGAGGAGCGGCCCTGGTGGACCGTCGTCAGCTACAGAAGAACGGCCCTGGTGGACCGGCGGCAGCTACACGAAGAACGGCCCTGGTGGACCGGCGGCAGCTACAGAGGAGCGGCCCTGGTAGACCGGCGGCAGCTACAGAGGAGCGGCCCTGGTGGACCGGCGGCAGCAACGGAAGAACGGCCCTGGTGGACCGGCGGCAGGTACAGAGGAGCGGTCCTGGTGGACCGGCGGCAGCTACAGAGAAGCGGCCCTGGTGGACCGGCGGCAGCAACGGAAGAGGGACTGCCCCGGCGTCACCAGGCCGGCAGCAGTCGAGGGCTCCGGCGGCAAAGGGCCAGGCAGCTCCAGGCGCACCAGTTATATAGAGACTGGCACAGCAGGAAAAACCCTAGAAGGGCTCTCGAGGCAACGTTTACTGGAGACCTACTTTTAAGAGGCTTGTTTGGAAGCCAGAGCTCGACTGACCACTGCTCTGCGATGATTTCTAAAGAAACCTCGGAGAACGGTTAGAGGTCGAAATTTAAAATATTCGAAAATATGGACGAGGAACGGTAAATAATTTTACCATAAAAGAGTTCGAATAACAATTATAAAATAAAAATAGCAGACCAACAAGAATTTTGATGAGAAGGTTGTCATAGATACAACATCAACAATGTTGTCAAAAAAATGTCAAAATAATGAAAATGTTCCGTAACAATGTAAATATAAATGGTATTAAATTAAAAAGTGCTGTGTTTGATAGGAAAAAGTGATACAGTCCTGCATAGGTACGGCTTCCTACGCTAAGGGGTCACTAAGTAGCCGAAACTTAGGCGTAAAGTTGAGGACTGAGTCTGTGAACAGAAAAATGAGTCCTGGTGTATTGGAATATGATCAAAACAGAGCCTCATAATAATGGAAAGCATATTATGGACCGTGGAAATGAATGATATATATATAAGTATGAATATGAGTATAAATAATAAGTGTAAGTATATCTGAATATGTACATAACATTACAAAATATGGCGTCTTAATCATAATATTAACTCAATAAAATTATAGTAAGATGTGACCGACTCACGCTTAAGGTTACCACCACTTTTACTTTTAGCTAAATGGGACATAAAGCTAAATAGACAACCCTGGGCATCAACGCAACAGTAGGCAAATAACTCTGCGGGCGGCCTTAGATAATCTACTGTTCTGCCTACTGTGATTAAGAGCCATTTCACAAAAGAACGCTCGAGTTTAGGTAAAAGATGGCAACTTTATTGATGTGTGCGCAGCTGTCTACAAACACAACGTGATCAGTGTAGTGCTAGCGTTCAGTGAGACGGACTAAATAATCTTGAGCCGTTATAATTATTACGCCTTTTTTTTGAACCGATTATTAACTATGGGTGTATATGTTACGTAGGTAAGTATAATTTGAAATGAACAGGAAAATAAGTCAAAGATTCAAAATATTTTATTATAATATGTAATTCAAAGATTATAATTATATAAGATACAGAGTATTTTATTATAATATATGACATAAGTTCTTCCGCAGAGGTAAGTAGCAATAAACTTGAATATTTTATGTTATCGGTAGGAATAATCAGACCAATTGAAAACAACATTGACTACTCAATATTTTTTTACAGAATGCTCAAACATGAGGGGTTTGTTGAAATTGCTAACCGTAACGATCGCTTTGGATGTACAGTCGACAACAAATCAAGCATCATGCTTATTAGATTTTCAACTTTATCTCTATAGGATTCAAACTCTTGAGTTTGTCAAATATTCCCAATCAACCTTGGTTGATTGGGAATATTTGACAGTTTCGGGTAGCTTGACCTGCTGTCGTCCGAAGTTGAAGAATCTTATATTAATAAAAGAAAATAAAATAGGATTTCTATCCAAATTCTTATTTCAATGTAATATGTGTGATTCTAAATTCAAATTGAGTAGCCACGACGAAACACAAAGAATTGAACTAAATGTCAACGAAGGCGCGGCCGTGATCAGGAGCCATCATTACAGAAACAGGCCTGGAGAGGTTTCATTTTGGGCCACCACTATGTACGCTTTATAGATAAAAAGGAAAAAAAATAGAAGATTTTCATAAATATACAACTAAATTAATTTGAATAAAAATGCAAGTATAAGGGTAGGGGGTATAAGGATTCAAAGCGTTGATGTTAATGGAAAAAGATCTTCCGAATCTTTAGTAACAATGGGAGTACCACAGAGGTCAATTCCTGGTCCTTTTTTGTTTCTTATTTACATCAATGACCTGCCGTACCTAATAAAGGATAACCACGATATAGTGTTGTTTGCAGATGACACTTCACTTTTATTTAAACTTAAACGTCAGCAGCAGGTTACTGATGATGTAAATAGCGCGATCTCCAAAGTAGTCCATTGGTTTAATGTTAATAATTTACTCTTAAACGAGAAAAAACCAAATGCATTAAGTTTACTCTACCTCACGTTGGGCAGGTGGAAACTAAAGTGTTGATAAAGGGCGAAGAATTGAAATCTGAAGACAGCACAGTATTCTTGGGTATAACTCTGGATGCTAAGCTTCAATTTTGTCCAAATATAGAAAAAATGACAAAAAAACACATTCTGCTGCATACGCAGTTAGAACAATTGACTGATGTTGAGACGGCCCGTTTAGTGTACTTTGGCTATTTCCATAGCGTAATGTCGTACGGCATTCTGTTGTGGGGAAATGACGCCGATATTCAAACAACATTTCTTTTCCAGAAACGAGCTGTTCGTGCAATTTATAAATTAAGTCCGAGACACTCTCTCAGAAAAAAATTTAAAGATATTAATGTACTGACCGTGACGTCTTAATATATTTATGAAAATCTTTTGTATGCTCATAAAAATATAAAATTGTTTAAAAAATACAGTGATGTCCATAATATAAATACTAGGAACAGGCACAAATTTTTTGTACCTACAACAAGGCTCAAGAAAATAGGTGGCTCTTTCAGATGCCAATGTATACATTTTAACAATGGACTTCCACAGGTGGTTCAAGATATAAGCCTGAATAAATTCAAATCCTTCATTAAACGTAAGTTGTGTCAGAAAGCATTTTATAGTGTGAAGGATTATATTGAGGACAAAAAGGCTTGGGCTTGAGCTGCGTCCGATTTCTATACACTGATTGTTCTTTGATTTTTCCTCTTTTAATTTTAATATGTAATTGTTTATGTTATTAATTCAAAGCCTGTATTACACACTATGTAGCATATTGTACGTTACGGAATTGTATCGCTGACAGAGGTGTTCGGCACTTGTACAGCTACACAGGAGCTAAACTTAGTATTCGGGAACACTGTTGGATCTGCTGAACCTTGGACAAAACTATCTTAGCATTGTGTAGATTCAATTTCTTAGTATTGTATAATTGCATGGCAAACGTGTGAGCACAATGTACGAATGTGCTGTAAGGCACTTATTTGTTGGGTTAGTCTTATTTATTGACTTGATTGTGCTCTGGCTGTTGAGAGTATGTCATGCTCACTCAAATGTCTCGCTGATGGTGGCGTGTGTGTTGGGTCATTAGGTTCCCTTCAATATGGTTGAGCTGAATGATGCTGATCCATACGCCATATTCGTGACGGACGCCGTCAGAGGGGACTGGTCATCTCTTTGCTACCACGGCGTATTTTAATTTCTGAATCGCCCATTCCAAAGAACGAGGTTCTTTGGAATGGGCGACTAGCTTCATCTTATTGACTGACCGACCTTCTGACAATTCAAAAGTGCCTGTAATTGGTTTATTTGAAATAAATGCTTTGATTTTGATTTTGATTATATAATTAATTAATTGAAACGTTTTTTAGTGAGATAACCATAGATATAGGAAGTAAAAGATACACATAAACGATTCGATAATGTGACAAAAAAATATATACACATGTGTGCGTAAATGACAATGTTTGAGTGAAAAGTAGTGTTGTCCAGGATGGCTTACGATAAATATTTCATTATCGATTATTTATATAATAAAAACCATTTTCCGCTAGTTTCAGATATTTGCAAGTTATTTCAGGCGCAATACTGATTGAAATTGTATTACAGGAATTAAAGCACTTTATTTTTAATTAATTATTTATTCCAAAATGAAAAATATTTTATTGAAATTAGGCTGAGAATCGACACTTTTGAACGTCAATATTAAATAAGACAGTCCCCTAAAACGTCCGCCTTTCGCCACTTACTAGTGCTTTCGTTGGGAAGAAGTAACGGAACAAACTCCCCAGAAGCACAGCTGTCTGTTTATTAAAAAAAAAAAACAACACAACAGTAATGAACACAAGAAATCATTACAACAATGAAATTATTTACCATATGGCAACTAGCCACACCAAAAAACAAGTAAAGCAAAAAATTTATTAAAACATCATTAAAATAGAAATGTAAATAAGTAAAAAACCGGCCAAATGCGAGTCGGACTCGCACACCGAGGGTTCCGCCGTACAAAAGTAGCGGTTTACAATTTATGACGTACTAGCTTTCCGCCAGCGGCTTCGCCCGCGTGGAGTTTGGTTATATCGCGCTGTTTAAATTCCCCTCGGGAACATCAAATTTTTCCGGGATAAAAGGTAGCCTATGTTCTTTCACAGGGTCTAAAGATTGCCTGTGCCAAATTTCATCAAAATCGGTTGAGAGGTTTAGGCGGGAAAGCGTAACAGACAGACAGACGTACAGACAGACAGAGTCACTTTCGCATTTATAATACTAGCGTTGATTTAGAATTTTTCACAGTTTAGAGGCAATTAGATTTAAGAAGTGTTTGATTTGAATTTCAACTTTAATATCTCTACGCGTTCATGTGAAAAAAGGTAGGTAGTAAGTTTATAATTATTAAAAAAATATTTTATGTCATGTAAGCAAAAATAATATTTTAATATTTTATGTAACTTCAAATTTATCATTTTCACAATTTTTCCTTTATCTGTCTGTACTATAATATAACGTTGCTTCGTGCCGAATTTCAAGATTCTGAGTTCACGGGAAGTACCTTGTAGGTTTTGATTCCCTAGCGTGTGACGGAAATTCGTCTAAGGTGTCGGTATAAACTGCTGTATCTTTTGATCGCTTTAACTTAGAAGTTTGATTTTTCACTGCTTAAAGGGACAATAGACCTAGGTATTTGGTATAAATTTCAATTTGATACCTTTATTAGTTCGTGAGAAATAAGGTAGTAAGTTTCATTTTATTAAAATATTTTTATTATATTATATAACTAAAAAAATGTGATTTTCGCAACTTTTCCTATATTTTCATTATATGATAATGCTCCATGCCAAATTTCAAGACTCTGAGTTTACGGGAAGTATCCTGTAGGTTTTGATTCCTTTGCGAGTGTCGAAAATTTGTTGAAAATATTGACATAATCGGTTGTATCTTTTGATTGACTTGGCTTAGAAGTTTGATATTTTCACAGCTTAAAGGGACAATAGACCTAAGTATTTGGTATAAATTTCAATTTGATAACTTTATTTCTTCGCGTAAAGTAGTAAGTTTCATTTTATTAAAATATTTTTATTATATTATATAACTAAAAAAATGTGTTTTTCGCAATTTTTTCTCTATTTGCATTATATGACAATGCTTCATGCCAAATTTCAAGATTCTGAGTTTACGGGAAGTATCCTGTAGGTTTTGATTCCTTTGCGAGTGTCGAAAATTTGTTGAAAATATCGATATAATCGGCTGTATCTTTTGATTGGCTTGGCTTAGAAGTTTGATATTTTTACAGCTTAAAGGGACAATAGATTCGAGTATTTCATGTGAATTTCAGCTTGATACGTCCACGCGTTCTTGAGATAAAGGGTCTTGACAGACAGACAGACAGACTGACAACAAAGTGATCCTATAAGGGTTCCGTTTTTTCCTTTTGAGGTACGGAACCCTAAAAAACATAATACTATTATATACAATCAAAATTAAAAGTCATTTATTGAAATTGGGCTCAGAATCAGCACTTTTTGAACGTCAATATTACATAAGATTATGTCGTGTCGTGTTGTATATATGTCGTGGTGGTGGCCTAGTGCTTAAAACACCAGCCTCTCAAGTATGAGTGCGCGGGTTCGATTCCAGGTCAGGCAAGTAACCAACGTAACTTTTCCAAAGTAATATGCAGGTACTTTCTAAGTATATCTTGGACATCAATGACTGAAGGTGAAGCAAAACATCTTGAGAAAACCTGGACTTTAAGTCTGAAATCGCCAACCCGCATTGAGCAAGGGTGGTGATTTCGCTCAATCCTTCTCTGTATGAGAGGAGACCTGTGCCCAGCAGTGGGACGATAAAAAAAAAGGTTGATGATGATGATTAAATAAGACAGTCCCCCAAAACGCCCACCTATCGCCACTTCCTAGTGCTTTCGCTGGGAAGAAGTGGCGGAAAAAACTCCCCAGCAGCACAGCTGTCTGTTCATTCAGAAAACATCTGAGTTTATACAATACTATGTAAGTACAGTAATACAAGAGAAAAAAACACAGCAACAATTAATTAAAATTTAAATTTCCTATACTATATTTTCACGCCCTTGTTTATTTACGACTTATTTTTTATGACGCTAGCAATGCGATCTGTCTTTGATGGTTGTAAATTCTGAAAGCCAGTAGCGCCCTTTTCAATTAAATGTAACTAAGTAATAAATTAGCGACTCGCAGAGCTATGTCGGTGACTTTGGTTCTTCTGCGGATCTCCTCATTTCTGATTCGATCACGCAGAGAAACTCCTAGCATAGCTCTTTCCATTGCCCTTTGTGTGACTCTGAGCCTTCGTATGAGGCCCATTGTGAACGACCACGTTTCAGTTCCGTAAGTCATCACTGGCAACACACACTGGTCAAAGACTTGTCTTGAGACACTGTGGTATCTTGGACGACGAGAAGATGTAGCGTAGCTTTCCGAACGCTGCCCAGCCGAGCTGGATTCGACGAGACACCTCTTTCTCGAAGTTGGACCTACCTAGTTGGACTGTCTGTCCCAGGTATATATACTCGTCAACAACTTCGAATGCAGAGCAACCAACTACAATTGGAGTGGGTGCGACATGAGAGTTCGACATGATCTTCGTATTATCCATGTTCATTTTTAGACCCACTTGTTGGGAAGCTCTGCTGAGGTCATTGAGCATTTTGCCCAAGTCTTCCAGGGTCTCAGCCATGACCACGATATCATCTGCGAAACGGAGATTAGTGATGTATTCGCCGTTGATGTTGATGCCAAGTCCTTTTCAGTCCAGGAGCTTGAAGACATCTTTCAACGCAGCAGTGACCAAAGCAAAACAAGTGGGCAAAGTCACCGACATAGCTCTGCGAGTCGCTAAACTTAAGTGGCAGTGGGCAGGGCACATTGCTCGTAGAACCGATGGCCGATGGGGCAGCAAGGTTCTGGAGTGGCGGCCACGTACTGGAAGACGTAGCGTAGGGAGACCCCCAACAAGGTGGACCGATGACCTGGTGAAGGTCGCGGGAAGCCGATGGATGCGGGCAGCACAAGACCGGTCATCGTGGAAAGCCTTGGGGGAGGCCTTTGTCCAGCAGTAGACATCTATAGGCTGAGGAAGAAGTAATAAATATAGTTTTACTTCTTTTTTGCGTAAATTATATCACAGGGATGCAATTAAGCGATGATGATGACTTGTAAATTTATTGTAGTAACTGAAGCAAAATTTACTAGAAATAACTACGACTACTTTCAATATAATTGTTATTATATATTGAAAGAATAAAAAGTAAAGAAAATCTTTACTTTTTTTTGTTTTCTTTTTTTTGTTTGGCTGTAATTTAGTAAAAAAAATTAAAAGCCGGGCGCTAGTGAGTTCCAGTACTTTCTTCCTTTAGTAATTTCTAGATAAAATTTGGTAAAATATATAGTATGGTAATCTAGTTACGGTGTCTCTAAAACTAAGTTACATTTATCGATACTTGTGACGTAACCGCTTTGTCAAGCACTAGCGTAAACAAACAATTTTAATTTTTACACAATATTTTCATAAATCTATTTATAATCACTAAATACATACATCAATGCAATGAAATTACTTTTCTCATCGTTTTGCATAAATTTGACAAAATATTAGTTTCGGAAACTTATGATTACCTGTGAAAGTGTATTGATTCGGATTATTTCTTTTTGTCACATCACAATTCACACACAGAACAAGACACCATAGCTGAGCTTATTATTTTTTGTTCTTTTATTAGGGATTATTATAATATTCACAAAATACACCACGCTGCAAAGCACTCTGGGACTCTAGGGGCCCTTACTGAAATCAACTGGATCAGGATCTCTCGCTCACACGCATTGTGTCTTTTGCGTAGCAATGAAATCCTACATCTATGGAGATAACCCTTTATTAAGGTAGCCATGACACGTTTGATTGGTGACTTTGACAGTTCTACTTTCCCGTTGTGTTCGTGTGGAGTGTTGATTTGAGCTGATTGTGTTTATTTAATGGGCCGTATGTTCAGAATTCATGTTTGGTTTTTCGCAGTCATATGGTAGATAGAATAGATACGATTGCCTTAGATACATGACACGTCAATCAAATGTCACTGTCAAAATCTTATTTCGCTTATTGCTGACCACCATATTTATTAGTAGTTGTGTTGCACTCCTTGGCCGAATTAAATTGAATCTGTATAAAAACTAAGCCAAAATATAGGAAATTAATATTAAAAGCAGTTATCTATAGCGTAACTATACCTAGCATTAAGTGTACAATGTGCTGGCCTAGGCTCCATACATTTCTGAAACATCTCCTTTAGGCTTTAAATGAAGTAGTTGCATCGATGGACTTACCTGTTATGTCATTTTTCACTTATAGTAAATGTCATGATAAAGTAGGTGACACGTGGAAAAATGCCGCTAAAGAAAGTATGATTGTCACAGCTCGGGAGGAAACAGCTACTGCTCGATTATGAGGTGACACTCATGAAATCCGATAATACCAGTGAAAGCAGACTGTTGCTGGAGTAAACGCTCATATAAAAATAAATACATATAATGCATTGTCTGGTGTTGCAGCTACTATAGAGGCATCACTCAGGAACTCTCTACATCGGGATCCGGATTAAGTATTGTGGAATTTCTGTCCGCGCAACTAAAAGGAACAACAACCTGCTGCTTACAAATGCTTAAAAATCACGTCGATTCACCTTCTAGTAAGGAACCAACAATACTGGTAGAGGATTTAAGTCTTCCGTAGCAACTCGAGTGTTTATAATATATAATTGCTGATGGTAATTCCAGCATATATAAAAATATATTAGTAAGCAGACCATATCTCGACGTTCTGATTCAAATAATTGAGTGTACCAACCATCTCCTCCGCAATTACAACGGAAAAAATAATTTCTTAAAACTGATACACCTATCCCTATGTCGGCGTAATTTTGACATCTGAAGATTGATTCGGCTAAGAACAGCTGTAATATCTTCAGTACGGCACTGGCACACAAATTTAACCGAATCAGAAAAAATATAAAAGTTCAGAGGATATTCTAAACAGCGGCAAATATATCTTACGAGAACATAGTGAATGTGACTTGCACTGCTACACTGAAGACAAAAAAATAAACAAACCAATCACTCCAAGCAAAACATTGTTGTTCAAACTGCATCAAATATTTCTCAGCTAAATATTTATCATTCTCGAAGTCTACTCTACGACTTTACGACGAACCGTGCAAACAGTTCAATAGCATAGTAGCAAGACTGTATACAGGTGGGAAACGCATTAATTTTTTCCCTAAAGGATTCTTTCTTACTCCGCTGAGGAGATGTATTTTAACTGCTCCCAATTTTGCAAAAGTTGTAAACAACGCTGAATTCGAATTCAGCACCAGTCGTAAAATCTATTTTATATGGATATTCCTTTGACCATGCAGCGCAACGAAAATACGGCAAATGAGGTAAAGGCTATTGAGTAACTCGCTATTCAAAAGAATATAACTATCCAAAATATGGTCTTTTCTTTGATGAGCCTTTCATTGATCAGTCTTTTCATTGAGGTTCTTTTCCTATAAAATTAGAGAAATGTTAATATACTAACTAGGTACTACAGAATGCAAAACAAAAGGAAATTCTTCTTGGAAAGTTTTTTCTCGGCGGTAGGCACAACATCGACTACCGGCGAAGTTACCACCCACCAGACAAAGTCTTGCCGCCAAGCGATTCGTCGTGTTCCGGCATGATGTTTGGTGAACGTGCGGAGGACGGGTCTGAGCAGTTGTGTTGCGATGTGTGGCGGGTACGATGCGCCAAATGTTGTTGTGTCGGGAGTTTGGTCGTGGAGAGTCTCCAGATCAATCTCCCTTTAGCACAGCTTCGTTTGGTCGTGTTGGTCTTGGGTTCAACATTGCATCACCTCGCTCAACTGCCGTCATCCTTCCTGTTCTAAGTTTTTTAAGTGAATAGGCTTAATAAACTAGTGCGCTTTACCATCAACGATTGAATCACTGCTTACCACCAGGCGGGATTGCAGTCAAGCACTGGTTTATAATTGCCAAAAAACGAGGGGTTACGGGTTTCGCCGCAATCGGTCAACTGGGGACCTACTAGTGTATGCCACTCACTTGTGGGGCGAGGCCCTAGAGAAGAATGGGGAATCGATTGCTGTCTCCCTTGATGTCTCGAAGGCCTTCGACCGGGTATGGCACGCTGGCCTTTGAGTAAGCTTCAGCGTACGGCATTTCCCCTAGCCTGACTGGCTGGGTAAAGACTTCCTGACTGAACGGTCCCTCCGAGTTGTTGTCGACGGATGCTCTTCTGAGCCCATGACAACTAATGCCGGTGTTCCTCAGGGGTCTGTTCTCTCTGCAACTCTGTTCCTGCATATTAACGTCTGCTGATGCCCGGTATATGGGTATGCAGATGACAGCACAGTTGAGAGATACCTGCCGGATGCTCGGGCTAGTGGGAATCAATCCGGTCCGAAAGGAGGCCATGGTTGAGCGAACGAGTGTTGCACTGCAGGCGGTCTCCGAATGGGGCAATGCCAATCTTGTAGCATTCAATGCCGCCAAAACACAGGCGTGGCTTTTCACCGCCAAAAGGAGCCCGTTCACCTTGGCTACTTTTCGGAATGTGTCCTTGGAGTTCCGACCGCCTTCAGCTTTTGGGAGTTGAGATTTCCTCGAACCTTAACTTTGGGCGGTTCATTGAGTCCAAGGCCAAGGTGGCTGCCAGGAAAATTGGCGTTATCGCAAAGGTCCGGCAGTACTTCACACCTGGGCAGCTTCTAATATTATACAAAGCACAGGTCCGTTCGTGTGTGGAGTACTGCAGCCACATTTGGGCTGGTGCTGCCAAGTGTCACCTGGCCACTTTGGATTCAATGGAGAGACGTTCAAAGAGCTGATTGGTGACCCTGATCTAACTCGAGTTGGTCTCAAAGCCTAGAGCACAGGCGTAAGTAGCCAGCCTTTCGGTGTTCTATGGGATGCATTTCGGGGAGAGTGTGCGAGGGAATTGCATGATTTAATTCCCCCATCTCCGTTCCACCAGCGGACGACCCGTCGTACGGCTGGTTTCACCACGTTGTTAACACCACTACGATCCGGACGAAGCGTTTCGCCTCCTCATTTATACCGCGTACATCGAAGGACTGGAACAATTTGCCAGCGGCGGTGTTTCCGTCGGACTACAATTTGAGTGTCTTCAAGGCTAGAGTGAATTGGCTCTTACTATACTAGTGCGCTTTACCATCAACGATTGCGTCACTGCTTACCATCAGGCAGGATTGCGGTCAAGCGCTGGTTTATAATATGTAAAAAAAAAAAAAAAAAATAATTGAAACACGTTATTGTGTTATTGAAATTAAAATTAAAAGAGATTAAACAGCAAAATAAGGACCGCTTTATATGCCATTTTACCACCACGTCCACATTAATTGGATGCATACATACTTACAGAGAGAGAAAACTAACTTCCAGCCGAACATAGAACCTCCTCTTTATTGAAGTCGGTTAAAATGGCACTCATTGACTACCATGTGAATCACTCCGACTAGATTCCTTGATGTTAAAGCAACTACATTCACCGGATTAGCTCGTTTTTCAATCTAAAATAAATATAAAGTATTAATATCAACTTATTTCTCTGATCACATGACACAGATTACAAAATAAATCACTCAGTATAACATTTTCATTATACGAATATAATTGTGAATATAGGTATTATCATAATAGCCTACACCCACACCTTCGAGTCACTAGACGCAGTGAATGACAATGTACTAATTCTGCACATAAATTTAAAATGACAATTGATAAATGAAGATCGTTGTCCATTAGAATGGACAACGATCTACAAAATCGACGAACGACCATGAGATAAGAATAGATAATAATTATAAATTATAAATATAATTAATTAAATTATAATTATATATAATTATAAATTTGAAATTAAAATATTGTAAGCCTCAAACTACTAACCTCAAATTTTGCAATGCCTGAAAAGGCCGCTAAGTTGTAAGGACTAATTTTACATAATATATAAGACCACTAATGTACACTTAGTAAGCAAATAAATACATTGAATTGAATTGATAGATTCTTATCTCACGTGAATTACATGCATAGTACAGACGAATTCTAATCCTTATTTCCGGCCACCGTAGATGCAGGCTTGCTTACAGCGAGCAGTAGGTAGCTCATCGTCCGATAATACGCGCTGTCGACTCGAAGCTCGACGACAGCACATATACTTTCACGTGCTTCTCAAAGGAGTTTGAATCAGTAAACCGTAGGTGTGCAACAGGGCCGGTTTACCGCGTAGAAAAATTAAAGTCAGTAGTAGAAGAATCACGTACCTACCTAATAACATCAATTACAAAACACGGTTTAACCTTTACAACAAAATATAAATTAAAACTATTAGGTACATATATAAAATTAAAAACTCACGCTGCTTCTCTTGCTCTTTCCATAGCTGCGATATTTATTAAGACGTCTAGACAGAGCAATCGTGCGGGGTGTGAGGCAGACGCGGGTAAGCGGCACCCAAGCTGCGAACAAAAGCGATATTCGTAGCTCGGTATCTATCATTAAGGGCTAACGCATGTTTGTTTTTTATTTGTTTGTTTATAAATTGATATGAGCGTCAATTGTGAGCAATGTTGGGGTGCTTCTTACGAAAAAGCCGTTTTGACATCCAAAATGGCGGACGTCATTCTTTTATAATTTTATATGAGTGTCAATTTTGCGTATAATTGGGGTGCTTGTTACTAAAAAATCACCCTTTTTAAAATCCAAGATGACGGACGCCAATTTAAGTGTATAATTAATATGATATGGGTGTTAATGCCGAGGTGGATTGGGGGTGCTGGTTACGAAAATGCCATCTAAATAACTTAAATCTGTCTCGAGTTCTTCCCTTAGTAAAAATAGCAAATTAATTAAATATAATAAAGCTATCGATGTTGATCTACAATAAATAAATAATTTCATAAATATTGTTTATTTGTGACAACCCTGACCGATGCGTTACTGTCTAGACGATGTCGGATTTTACACGAGATCAAAGGCGTCGACCTACTGTATGATTTTTTATACTGTGCCTATACTATGTTATGTTAGCGGTGCAATTACCGGAGCATATACAAATTCACCGCGAGATTGACGTTGTTCTACTGTTTCTGCTCGTCTTATTTCATCGATTCTTTCCCTTTCAGATGCAAGATAACTTTCATTGTTTCTTTGTACCTAGTTATGTCTAGCTACTTGTAATCGTTTCTGAATGCTCTCTTGAGAACACAAAGTCACGATCCGAGTTCTTTGCGAACTTAAGCGTGACTCCCTTTCGGTGAAGGTCTCGGACTGTAATGAGAGGCATTACTCTCTTGAACAGCTGACAGCCGTATTTCGCGTTCCTCGATACTTTACTTGAGACCGCAAGTCGCGGTCCGTGTTCTTTGTGAACTTAAATGTGATTTCCTTTCGGAAAAAGTTTGAAAAAGAGCGACGTGCTCACGGTTAGCAGATAACGCTTCACGATCTTCTTCTGATTCCTGAGACCTACTAAGTCTCATCCTTTTCGCATTTCGGCTACGTAGCGAAAGGTTTGTTTTTTCTATGAGGCATATTCAAGAAAAATATCAAAGCAATAAACAAAACCAACAATACTTGTGACCGAGTAGTTTGCAAACTTAAAAGAATGGTGCGTCGAACAGTCTTTTATCACAACGAATCGTCTGTTCGTGGTCGCGACTCAACATTGGCAACACTATTTTTTTATATAGGTATGTATTATAAACCAGCGCTTGACCGCAATCCCACCTGATGGTAAGCAGTGATGCGATCTGTAACACTAACTGTAAAACGATTGCCAACTATTCAAACTCAGGAGTAAACACTACTTGTTTCAAATCTTTATATATATAATTCTGCTGTACGTGTGTATGTCATTGAACTCCTCCTAAACGGCTTGACCGATTTTAATGAATTTTTCTGTATGCGTTTGAGTGGCGCCCTGAATGGTTTAGATTCACAAATCAGCCCGGCAGATGGCGCTGATTGCTTGAAAACATGTGATCTCGGAAACAGCCCTAACGATTTCGCTGAAATTTGATATGTGGGGGTTTTCGGGGACGAAAATCGATCTAGATGGGTCTTATCTCTGGGTAAGCGCATGTTTCGAGTTTTCTCTTTCGCAATATTTCCCGCATAATATGGGCGCTAATTTCGCGCGGCTTGACATAGCCCCTGTGGCGTAGTCGATAGTGGTATGGTCTACTCGCGATGGCTGGTGTTCCTCGGTTCAATCCCGGGCAATCACAAGTCTTTTTTTTTTTTTAGACAAGTTTATAGTTTTTTTTTTAATTTTTGTAATTACTTAAAAAAATTGTACATAAAAACTAAAAGGGAAAAAATAAACAAAAATATTTTAATTTTTTTATTACTAAAATTGTACTTATGAACTAAAGAGAAAAAATAATTAGAAATAAATAAATATTTAAGATTTTTATTTAACCTTAAGAGACTGAAACAAGAGCTCTAGAGAGAGGTATGATATCTTTGTTACAAATGTAGATGACAATGCTTTCCATGGGTATATTCCTAAATCTGCTGTACCTGTGTACGTCACTGAATTCCTCCTAAAGGGCTGGTCCGATTTGAATGAAGTCTATGTATATAAATGAAAGTCGTGTTAGTTACTCTATTTATAACTCAAGAACTGCTTAACCAGTATGGCTCAAAATTGGTAGGGAGGTAGATAAGAACTGGGAGAAGGACATATCACATAGGATACTTTTTATCCGTTCCTGTTGTTCCTGTCGTTCCCGTGTGACGTGACATAAGACATGGTATAACAAAACGCAACTGACATGGAATAACAAAACAACTCAGTCAAAATATACAGTTAGCGGTTCATTTGTTAAAAATGGTACAAACACACTTTGAATGTTGATGCATTCATTTAAAGCAAGGAATATAAATACTCTCTGCCGGTTTAATTATTTAATAAAAGCCCCAAAGCAAACTTCAACTTCAAAATTTCTAATATTGTATTGCTGTGCCATTTACCACTTCACTACATACTATAAAACAAAGTTACCTTCTCTTTCCCTATGTCCCTTTGTATGATTAAATCTTTAAAGCTACGAAACAGATTTTGATGAGGTTTCTTTTAATAGATAGAGTAATTAAAAAGAAACGTTTATATGTATAATAACATCCATTAAATTGTGGAGAAACACTATCCCTCGAACACATGTGGGAGTGACGAGAGGAGGCATAACTCCGTTGCCGCGAAAATCGCAGTACAGCGGACAGAGCTCCGGCGGGACCTCATGGCGACATGGAAAGTGTGATTGTCGCAATCCAGCACTGAACACGCCACAATAGCGGCGGTAAGTCCTCTCTTTGAGGAGTAGCTAGAGAGGCGCCACGGCGTCCTCACCTTCCGACTGACGTAGGTCCTCACCGGACACGGCTGAATCGGGAGGTTCCTGTTCCGTATAAGGCGGGAGGAAACGCCAGGGTGACCACCACACATCGCCCTGAGGACACGGTGGAGCATATGGTGGAGGTCTGCCCGGCTTGGGTAGAGCACAGCCGTGTCCTCGTGGCGGCTATCGGCGGCGATCTCATCTCTCGCGTCCGACCCTGGTCCAGGCCATAGTCCGGAACAATAGTGCATGGCAAGCTTTACCTCCTTCTGTGAAGCAGTGATGCTGGCAAAGGAGGAGGCGGAGCGCGTGAGGGAGCGGAAATCCCACTACCCGCCGCAGGAAGCGCCCTGGTCGGGTGGCAACATCGGACTCCTGACCACCGTAGGCGCGGGCTTGCGGGCGGCGAGCGATAGGCAGCTCGCCTTCTGGTAAGAACCAGGCCCGGGTTGACGGCGCGTTGTGTTTCACACGCGCCTCAAAGAGATGTCAGCACACTTGACGGGGTCCACGAGGACTGTTCCACAGGGTTGCGGGTTGGTTAAAAAGAAACCATGGCACTGGCCGTTGCACAGGCAAGTGAAGTAACACGGGTGGGTTTTAGTCAATAAAAGTCTGACACGCCCTTCCGCTCCGCCCAGAGCGGAAGAAGTCATTGATGATTTCCCATCCTAACAAAAAAAAAACTGAAGAAGAGCAAGAAATTGCACTTGAAGAGCGCAGCCTTAGTATGGCTCGACTTCGTGCTTCTCACTCACCAGAGCATTACGAAGCACAAGAAGAAATTCATCAAATACTGATTTGAATCGGGCAGCGTTTCAATACGCATATAATATAGCGCAATGACGTTCGCATTGGGCCAATGGATGTTGTTTGCGAGTATTGTAGCACATTAAAGATTTCCGGAGAACCGCCAGGATTGTGCTCCCAAATAAAGAATCATTGAATAATAATAGTTATTTATTTAAAATTATCCTGATTTAAAAGTACTCATGTGATATTGCCTTTAGGCGGAACGAAGTTCGCCGGGTCAGCTAGTATCATATAATATCTACTTGTATCATTCAATTGTCAACATTAGTTCTATTTTTAATCTCAAGGTGTCGTTGCCAAGTACTATACTGAATTGCGTGTTGTAATATTTTGCTTCCTGAACTCAATTAATCATATATTTTGATAGAGTGAACCGATTTCGATGAAACAAAAACTAAGTTATACCTCAAGTTGCGTATAATTTTTGTATAATATAAACATTGCCTGCATTGAATTCGTAGATTTTACGTGATGCGCGCATAAACCAACATATAAACAGACAATTTCAGTCAGGATCGTTTTCGCAAATTCTTTATCGTCAAAAATAAATTATACCACCTTCTTGAATGAATTATATATGTATATAGCCTACTACTCTTATCTAACGACGTTGTTTGTTTTCGACAACCACGCGAACGAAGTCGCGGCACAGTACTACCATATAAAACACATACTACATACCTACTAATAATATGGTGTGATAGTGGACATCATTATTTATAGTATTGCAATTACCGCAAAATAAACTCTACTTTGCTTCGGCATTTGATACAAACCAACTTATGTTCCAGTTATATAACTGTGTAAACATTATAGAAGCTTTCTCAATGGGGCTCCGATCTCAATAGGATAGTGTCAAAAGAGTCTAATTAGAGGCCGGTTTACTACTTATCAGTTTAATAAATAAAAAGTGGAAAACCGGACAAGAGCGTGTCGGCCACGCTTAGTCTAAGTTCCATAAGAGTTAAAAAAATGGGTATTTCATACATTGAGTTGACATACCTACTAAGTACGGATCCTAAATATGGGCGCACTAATGACGGTGATAACTAAAGAAAGAGTTATAGATTCGTAACTTTTGAGTTTTTTTTATATTTCTAAAACTTATGCCCCTTTGTTCATAAACGTAGCTTAAAAGTTGACTAGTGACTAGCGACTGTTTCACCATACATTTTAGACGTTTGCACATCGCCTTAATCATCGTTTATAAAATAGAAGACCAATCTTGCGTCCGATTTCTATACACTGATTGTTCTCTGATTTTTCCTCTTGTAGTTTTAATATGTAATTGTTTATGTTATTAATTCAAAGCCTGTATTACACACTATGTAGCCAAGCATATTGTACGTTACGGAATTGTATCGCTGACAGAGGTGTTCGGCACTTGTACAGCTACACAGGAGCTAAACTTAGTATTCGGGAACACTGTTGGAGCTGCTGAACCTTGGACAAAACTATCTTAGCATTGTGTAGATTCAATTTCTTAGTATTGTATAATTGCATAGCAAACGTGTGAGCACAATGTACGAAAGTGCTGTAAGGCATTTTTGTTGGGTTAGTCTTTTTTATTGATTTGATAGTGCTCTGGCTGTTGAGAGTATGTCATGCTCACTCAAATGTCTCGCTGATGGTGGCGTGTGTGTTGGGTCATTAGGTTCCTTGAATATGGTTGAGCTGAATGATGCTGATCCATTCGTCATGTTCGTGAACGGACGCCGTCGGAGGGACTGGTCATCTCTTAGCTGCCACGGCGTATTTTAATTTCTGAATTGATTTTGTGTGTTTTCATAATGGACGCTCTCGGCGTACAATTTATTTCTGCATCGTTCTCACACGGTTGATTTCAACATGAATGATGTAATCAAATATTGTAACAATAGCTTGAAAATTTAAAAGAGTGTCCATGGAGTTTCTTGCCGCGTTCTTCTCCATAGGTACCTACTCTTTGGAATGGGCGACTAGCTTCATCTTATTGACTGACCGACCTTCTGACAATTCAAAAGTGCCTGTAACTGGTTTATTTGAAATAAATGCTTTGATTTTGATTTTGAATCAGTTCCAAAGTTAGAGGGAGCGACACATTTTTTGTAATTTTAACGATTATTTCCATAAATATTAACAGTATTAAAAATGATTCTAGTGTGGCGGCTTGGTAACCGCGATGTGCTGAGTCGCATCTTTAGCGAAATAAGGGGACGCGAGCGCCGGCTCGCCAGTCGCTTACAATACACCGCCCTGCCTCTACATGTACACAGTATATAGCTAGTTATAGTAAAACATTGTGGAACCCGAATTATAAGCATTTATTATAGTGAAGTCACATTTTATTTAATAACCTCTGGTAAACGAAGAACACGCACAACACTGGTGACCTTTCGACGTTTTTCAAATTAATTAATTCAAAATAGAGTATACGGCTCGCATAGAACGTACGAGGCAGTGGCATACGGACCGCGTGGTGCAAAGTGGACGCAACGTGTCAATCGGGTATAAGGCAACGCGTGTGCATCGTTTCTCCAAAATGAACCCACAGGGGATAACGGGACCTCCAGGTCAGCTCCAGTAACAGCAGCGGATATAGCGATGGTATGGTGCAGATGAGAGTTCCAGAATTTTGGAGAGAACTACCGCGGTCGTGGTTTTGCCAGTTCGAGGCAATTATGGCACCGCAGAAGCAGGGCGACACGCAAAAGTACGATATGGTGCTCGCAAAGTTACCTACAGACGTTTTACAGCAGGTAACCGACATCATCGAAGCTCCGCCGGAAACGGGCAAGTATGAAACGTTAAAAAAGCTTTTATTGTCCGTTTATGAGGAGAGTGTAGATAAACAATTCCAGAGATTAATGCACGAAACGGATCTGGGAACACAGAAACCGTCACAATTACTCAGGAAAATGTCAACATTAGCAAAAAAACTGCGGTCTGACAGAGGAGCTTAAAAGGTTGTGGTTGGATAAGCTAACTCCAAATGTACGCGCACTGTTGGCGATGGGCGAAGATGTAAAAATAGAAGATATGGCGAGGAAAGCAGATAGGATAGTAGAAACGTTGGGCAACGGCGAGGTCGCATCCATAATACCAAGTACGTCATCAAGTGACAGGGTGGCCGACCCCTTAGAGGAGTTGGCAAAGGAAATGAAGGAACTACGTGGAGAAATAAATGAGATCAGGAGGCGAAATAGAAGCACGGGAGGTGGACAATGGCAACAGCGTTCGAGACCTAAAAGCCGGACGCGGCGCACACCAGAGTCTCCCGACTGGCTATGCAGACATCATTACCGCTACAGGAACAACGCGCGGACGTGCGAGTCACCGTGTACTTGGGCCAAGAAGGAGCAGAAGCCGGGAAACTAGACGCGGTGCAGTCAGCAACGGTGGACGATTGTGCCGCGGGAAACCACCGACTTTGTGTGAAAGACTTCAAAACGGGAATTGTGTATCTTGTGGACACGGGTGCTAATGTGTCAGTGATACCTGTAAGTAAAGTGAAAACAAAGCAAAGGCAAGAGTGTAACTAAAACTTTACGCTGCAAATAACTCAGAAATTAAAACCTATGGTGTAGTGACTTTAGACTTAAACTTAGGTTTACGTAGAAGTTATAAGTGGTCATTTATAGTATGCGATGTAAAGCAGCCAATTATAGGAGCAGATTTTTGAAGGCACACCAATTAGTTGTAGACTTACATAATAAGAGGTTGATTGACGGTCTCACCAAATTAAGTAAAGAAGCAACCGTAGTAAAATGTTCCGAATTGTCTATATCTAGCATACAGCAAGATAACCCTTACAAGGATTTGCTCAAAGAATTTACAGAAATAACTAAGCCAGTTTCGTACGTAGAACCACCTAGTCATAATACTTATCACCATATAGAGACTACAGGCCCACCCGTATTTACCCGCGCTAGGCCGTTGCCACCACATAGATACAAAATAGTTCAGAGGAATTTAGGTTAATGCAAAATTTAGGTATATGTAGGCCATCGAAGAGCCCATGGGCGAGCGCGCTGCACGTCGTTGCCCAAGAAGGATGGCCAGATCAGACCCTGTGGCGACTATCGTGCACTCAATGCGATCACGAAGCCGGACAGGTACCCGATCCCAAGACTACAGGACTTCACTTACGGACTAGCAGGTAAAAAAATATTTGCCCGTTTAGATATAAATAGAGCCTATCATAATATCTGCGTTGCGCCACAGGACGTAGAAAAAACAGCAATCATTACCCCTTTTGGACTGTTCGAATTTCCTAGGATGACGTTCGGTATGCGCAATGCAGCGCAAACATTTCAGAGGTTTATGAACAATACAGTCTTACAGGGTTTAGAGTACTTAAATGGAGAACAGAAAGGAGACTGTTCGTACCTATTCTGTTACATAGATGATGTCATCATCGCAAGTACTAACGCAGAGTTGCTTCGTAAACACCTAAGGCTCGTTTTTAGCAGATTCGAACAGTTCGGATTAACTATTAACCTGTCAAAATGTTGTTTTGGTAAGCGTCAGATAGAATTTTTAGGCTACAGCGTCAGCTCAGAAGGAATTAAGCCCTTGAAAGATAAGGTTGACGCCATACACAGCTATCCGCGGCCGGAAACCGTCGAACAGTTGCGACGATTCCTCGGAATGGTAAATTTTTATAGACTACACATAAAACAAGCTGCGGAACATCAGTCCGAGTTAAATAAGTTTTTGCATGGGGCCAAGAAAAAGGATAAGTCTAAAATAACATGGGACGAAAAGGCCACGGCGGCGTTTGAGCAGTGTAAGGCAAGCCTACAAAGCGCCATTACACTGGCATACCCGGAAGACAAAGGTAGGTTGTCCCTAATGTGTGACGCATCTAATACGTGCGTGGGGGCAGTGCTGCAACAGGGAGTCGCCGGAAGGACAAAGCCATTAGGTTATTTTTCAAAGAGACTATCACAAGCCCAGCAAAAATACAGCACCTACGACAGAGAGCTATTAGCAGTTTACTTAGCTATCGTACATTTTAGAAACATGATTGAAGGTCGAGAAATAACTATTTTAACAGACCACAAACCACTAACGTATGCTTTTTCCAAAATAGGTACCGATCGAGAGACCCCACAGCGCACAAGGCAGTTATTGTATATCAGCGAATTTACGAGCGACATACAATACGTCAACGGTAACGAGAATCCGGTTGCTGACGCGCTATCACGGGTAGAAACCGTCGTATGCCAGACGCCTATAGACTTCGACGAAATCGCGCGGGCGCAGGAAACCGACGCTCAAATGTCGCGTATGTTAGCAGAACCACGAGGTAACATTGTATTAAAACAAATGCATTCACCGCTGTGTAACAATATGATTTATTGTGACGTTTCAGATAATCAGGTAAGACCATATCTCCCACAGCAATTTCGTAAATTGGCTTTTGATTCCATACATAACATAAGTCACCCCGGGATAAGAGCCTCACGTAAGATGGTAACAAAGCGTTTCTTTTGGCCAGAAATGAACAAAGACGTGACCAGATGGGCTAGGTCTTGCATTCATTGTCAAAGAGTAAAAGTACAGCGGCATACAGTTTCCAAATTAGGTAGTTTTCCGTTGACAGAGAGATTCCACCACATAAACGTCGACATAGTCGGCCCTTTGGCAACGTCACAAGAAGGCTATCGGTATTGCGTTACTATGATAGACAGGTTCACGCGATGGCCCGAAGCAATTCCAGTTACAGATATTACAGCGGACACAGTAGCTAAAGCCGTATACGAAGGGTGGATATGCAGGTTCGGGTGCCCCCTAACAATAACAAGTGATCAGGGAAGGCAGTTTGAGAGCGAAGTTTTCAAAAGTTTGCTAAATAGTTTAGGTATAAAAAAGACCCGTACGACAGCATACCACCCACAGGCAAATGGGATGGTCGAGAGGATGCATCGTTCACTCAAGGTTGCAATTAAGGCTAGGCTACAAGATAATAGGTCATGGGTCGATGAATTACCAACAGTATTGTTGGGACTTCGTGCGGCTTGCAAAAGTGATGAAACCGTGAGTTCGGCAGAATTAGTATTAGGACAAACATTACGATTACCCGGCGATTTTTATTGCGAAACCGAGAAGGCCAAAGTAGATCACTTACCTACGTTTGTAAGCAGACTTCGAAACGTCATAAAAAGTATGCGGCCTCAGTCAAGGGAAAACAGCGATTCGCGAAAAATATTCATTCACAAAGACTTGAATACGTGTTCTCATGTTTTCGTAAGAAACGATATGGTAAAAAGCCCATTAACCCCATCATATAGCGGCCCTTATGAAGTAATCAGTAGAGATAAGAAAACATTTTACATACAAATGGGTGATCGCCAATCAACTGTTTCCATAGACAGATTAAAGCCAGCGTACATTATAAGGGAAGAAAAGCCATCAGAAAATAGTAGTACTAATAATAATCAGTGTGAATCAGATATAGAACCAAGTGGGCAAGAAACGCTTCCGCCTATGCCTAAAGCCACACGCTGTGGTCGAGTGATTAGGCAACCGGTGCGATTTTTGCTCACTTGACAAATTAATTTAAGTATGTAGAACGTTGTTTTAAGGTGTTTGAAAATAAGGTGTGTACGAGTTAGATATATTTAGAAGCAAAACAATAGGCATCATTCGACTGTTGGAATGCTGACTAGTACAGAATGTTATGATAAGCAACATTGTGATTAAGACATACCATGTAACTTATTAGAATAGAATAGAGAAAAATTTTTTTGTAAAAAATTTTGAGAAAGGGGGGGTGTGATGTAGCGGCTTGGTAACCGCGATGTGCTGAGTTGCATCTTTAGCGAAATAAGGGGACGCGAGCGTACGGCTCGCCAGTCGCTTACAATACACCGCCCTGCCTCTACATGTACACAGTATATAGCTAGTTATAGTAAAACATTGTGGAACCCGAATTATAAGCATTTATTATAGTGAAGTCACATTTTATTTAATAACCTCTGGTAAACGAAGAACACGCTCAACACTAGTGAACCCCTATTCGTTTTCAAAGTTCCTTCAAACGATATAACACTTTTGGGTGGAAATGAAAAAACATCACACCCCACCTTCGTGGAAGGATCAGGGAGGTACTCTAAACATTTTTTTTTATTTTACCACTTTCTTGGTGTGATTGATTTACATATTGGTACCAAATTTCAAGTTTGTAGTGCTAACGTTCACTGAGATTATTTGCGAACGGACGGACAGACAAAGACAAGCTATAGGGGTTCCTGCTTGACTACGGAACAGAGTGGGGTACGAGTGGCAAATGTTAGCATCTTTTATATCAGAATGTTATGAAACAGATGGTAATTATAATTTGCAGTTATTTTAATTCATGATTATGTCTCTAACATCTCATTAAGGTATCTAGAGCATTCTTCTTCCGGCTTGATAAAATTAAAATACATTAATTCACTAACAGGCATAAATTAAAAGCACAAATTGTTTTTAATAACAAGCTTTTATTTAAATGGTTATAACGAAAACAACCTATAAACTAAAACTTTTACTCTTAACGGTAATAACGTCATTTTAAATATGATACAATTTATAAGTAGCATCTTCGCAACAGGTGGAAAAACTATGAAATGTAAATTAATAAATTATTATTTTCGGTTAATAAGTAAATTCTCTCGGTAGTAGGCATAACATCGGCTACCAGCAGAAGTTACCACCCACCAGACAAAGTCTTGCCGCCAAGCGATTCATCGTGTTCATGTTGTCTGGTGAAGCCGTACGGAGGACGGGTCTGAGCGGTTGTATTGCGATGTGTGCCGGGTACGATGCACCAAATGTTATTGTGTGGCGAGTTTGATCGCGGAGGGTGTTCAGATTAATCTCCCTCTTCCGCAGAATCGTTTGTCATGTTGTTGGATTTAACATTGCATCACCTCGCTCAACTGCCGTCTTCCTTCTTACTCACTAAGATTTTTAAGTGAATAGGCATCAACGATTGCATCACTGCTTACATACCATCAGGCGGGATTGCAGTCAAGCACTCTTTTATCATTATTAAAATAGTAATAATAATAATTTAACTTGCAAGTTATAAGTATGCTAATTAAAACGGCCATGTCTCAATTTATTCAAATGATATTACAAATAAGGACTTCTGGTTTTTAATTTAATTTAAGTATATTTTTAATCGTTTACCATTTTTTCCAATTTGGTTTTATATTTTGTTTGTATTGTTTGTATTTAAATGATAAGAATAGCTGGTCGCTCTGATTAACTCAGAAAGACAGTGAAATTCTGGAGCATGAACACAAGTTCCTGCTCCAGAATTTGCTTACTGGCACATTATATGAGTTTATATAATTTGCATTTTTTACAATGCATAAAATGCTGTCACACCCTTTATACCTGGGGCTTTTATTTAGGTAATAAGTATTTACTTAACTTAATGATACTATAAAACTTAATGATATTTTATTTTTTGTTTTTGCATAATGATAAATAATTTCATTGTTGTTGTTGTTTTTTTTTTGTGTGTGTTCAATACTGTACGGTCTACATAGTATTGTATAAAGTAAAGTCATGTGGTTTTTTTTTAAATGAACAGACAGCTGTGCTGCTGGGGAGTTTCTTCCGCCACTTCTTCTTCCCAGCGAAAGCACTAGGAAGTGTCGATGGGTGGGCGTTTCGGGGGACTGTCTTATGTAATATTGACGTTCAAAAAGTGCTGATTCTCACCCTAATTTGAATAAATGACTTTTGGTTTTGATTTTAAGCTTTTGTGGGGCGAGACCCTCGAGAAAAATGTGAAATCGATTACCATCTCCCTAGATGTCTCGAAAGTCTTTGACTGGGTATGGCACCTGACATTTTAAGTAAGCTTCCAGCGTACGGCATTTCCCTTGAGCTTACTGGCTGGTTAAAATACTTCCTGACTGAACGGACCCTCCGAGTTGTTGTCGACGGATGCTCATCGCAGCCCATATCGACTAATGGCCGGTGTTCCTTAGGGGTCTGTTCTCTCTGCAACTCTGATCCTGCTGCATGTCAATGATCTGCTGATGTCGGGTATCCATGGGTATGCAGATGACAGCACAGTTGTAGAGAGAAACCGGACGGAAGCTCGGGCTAGTAAGGAATCAATCCGGCCCGAAAGAAAGGCTATGGTAGAGCATAGGTACGAATGCTGAACTACAGGCAGTCACCGAATGGGGCAAAGCCAATCTTGTAGCATTCAATGCCGTCAAAACACAGGTGTGTCTTTTAACTCTCTAAAGAAGTCTGTTCATCTTGGCTCCTACTTTTCGGAATGTATCCTTGGAGCACGCCGACCACCTTTAGCTTTTCGGAGTTGAGATTTCGTCGAATCTAAACTTGGACTTTAAGTCTGAAATCACCAAACCGCATTGAGCAAGTGTGATAATTACGCTCTGTCTTGAGCGTAATCACCACAGCGTCACATCATCGTCATCCTTTATCATCATCATTATCAACCTTTTATCGTCCCACTGCTGGGCACAGGTCTCCTCTCATACAGAGAAGGATTGAGCATAATCACCACGCTGTAAAGTGCATATAACTTTAGAAAAGTTACATTGCTACTTGCCTGACCTGGAATCGAACCCGCACACTCATACTTGAGAGGCTGGTGTTTCAACTATCATTTATAATAAAATATAAAATGACCATTATTTTACATTTTCAGATTTTTTCAGCGGTCCGTCAACGTAGGCACGCGCGAGTTTCTAATATACCTATACATACCTACAAATAATATACCTATACATACCTACAAATAATATACCTATACATACCTACAAATAGAAAGGTTTTATTATATTTATTTGACATGAACTATTCTTTGATTAAGCCTTTATTTCATAAAGCTAGGTCAGGTACTTTTGAAGATATTGAGGTTTTCTAACTGACCCTTTTTCTTTGCGGTCCAGTGTACTCAATCACATCATAAGTACCTACAGGTCGCATATTCCGGTGCTAAAAACACCCAACTTGATTTGACGAAAGAAAAATATGGACAAGGCTTTCGGTACATGTAGTTAATATGTAAGCCACTATCTACAGGTTTTGTTTATAAATATTTGTAAAATTACCACCAGATGTCTTATAACAAGGTGTTTCTTCATTTTTGTAGGAGGAATTGATATAGGTACTACTAGGTATAGTAAGTATATAAATATAAACGACAGCTGTAAATATAACAGTCTTCGGTTGTTCATTATTGTCATACGTAATTATGTGACTCTTAAAACAAAATATTGTGTCCATATATTATTTCACAACACTAGGTGGGTGGTATATTGTAACGGAGCGCGCCGCGCGGCGCGCGGCGGGTCCCACAGACCGCGCCGCCGCGGACGGTGCCCAGTGGTTCCCAGACAGTTTACATAATATCGTCCAATCTCTCTTATTTTTTACAATTAATTAAGGCCCGAATCCTGCGGTAGTCATTTGTTGAATGGCAATGACGGTTTATTGCTTCATAAGGAATGCCTAATATAACGGTACCGCTAGGTTTAAGTAAAGAGTACCTACACCCTCGTGTGCCGAGACTGATGGGTACCGCGGTGTGAGTTTTTTAATCGGCATTTAGTTATTGTGATGTGTGACAGTGTCGGGTAACTAACTGATCGGATCTCTCACACTCGGACATTAGTTTTTAGTTTTGTTTCTTTACAAAACACCGTATCGCATGAGGGATTCACTCTGTGTGTTTGTGTGGGTGGTGCTACAACTAGACACACTCTCGACAAAATCATCTTTGGATATTCCACTGAAATTCTTGTTCTAAGTAAATATTTATCTACAATGTATCCGCATGTTCTTTATTTATTTATTTATTTAAAATAAGTACTGCCACATCACTAAAATTTAATATTTAGAATAGCTTAAACTGTATTAAGTATTCAATTTATGTGCATCATGAATTGTGACAATAGCGGTGTTACCACCACCGGACAAAGTTTTACCGCCAAGCGATTCGTCGTGTTCCGGCATGATGTCTGTAAGCCGTATGGAGGACGGGTCTGTGCAGTTGTGTTGCGATGTGCGCCGGGTACGACGCGCCAAATGTTATTCTGTCGGGAGTTTGGTCGTACAGGGTGTCCAGATCCACCTCCTTCTGGCGCAGCATCGCTGGTCGTGGTGTAGGGTTTAATATTGCATCACCTTGTTCAACTGCCGTCTTCCTACCTATTCACTAAGTTTTTAAGTGAATAGGCTTAATAAACAAGCGCGCTTTACCATCAATAACTGCAACACTGTTTACCATCAGGCGGGATTGCAATCAAACACTAGTCTATAATTAGTAAAAAAATTTATACCTAATGAAAACATACTTTGAAATTTAAATTTATCAAATATACCTATTATTTGTTAAATTTAAATTTCAAAGTATGTTTTGATTAGGTATCTATTTTTTATATAATTGTTGTAAGTAATACTTTGTTGCAGTAATAATTGTTGAAATATTAACCTTTAGCTACTGAGGTGGATTTAATTTCAGCCTCAGAGTCCCGTGTATATGTATACTTATATTTAAAAATCTTTAGGTTTTTTAGGGTTTGGTATTTAATAATTAGCTGTAGTGGATGTATTTAAATAAAATTAAATGATTTTTGTGTAATGTATTTATTTATAATTAACTATTCTTTCAAACTTTAGAAAACGCATAGCATTTTTTGGCAAAAATCACAAGAGATCTTAAATTACAAAGTATCAAATAAAAATATTTAAAAAATCAACAAAGTAACTTATAATCTTAATTTTAAATAGTCTTTCTAGTAAATGGCCCATAAGAAATTATAATAATATAATAGGAACAAAAAATAACAGTCTTCAAATTATTGTGAATTACACACAGTCTGGGCAAACTTGCTTTGCACATTGAAAGCATACATGTTTATTGCATGCATAACATATGTGTAGATTTTCTTTGAAGCTTCAAAGGATATGTGTGGCACCTTCTTCTTTTAGATTCTTCGTCGTCAACTTCTTGATGGTCAGGTACAGGCATATCCTCTCCCAGCACACGTGCCAAACTCAAACGTAACTCACGTGGCAACCTTTCATTCAACGTTCGTCTTTTCATTTGGGATAGCTCTAAACTGATAATTCTTTCATGAAAATTTCCCTTTCAGTACTCTTGTCATGATGTATGTCTTATAGCAAGTGACTATTGACTGAACTGATATCTAATATGCGATAGAAAACTACCGTTGACATCGACAGAGGAACATCGTCATCGTAGGATCTCTGTTCTTCCGGAACATTCTCAACCTGTTCTTCGGATTCCGACGCACTGTGCATATCTGACACATGTTCGTGAAGCTCCGGTATAAAGGTGTCCGAACCCCTACAGTCTTCACAATCTATCCACGACGTCACGGCTGTCTCAAAATCGTTGTTCCCTGGCACTACGGTCCTTCTATTTTTAGTTACATGTTCGTTATTATTATTACCGAGAAATAGTTTTCTCCCAGACGACGTACTGGACTCCATATTATAAAAGTTTTCAAATTACTGCAAAAAAAAAAACCGATAACTAAATCGATACAATTTACAAAAAAGTTACATAAATACTGAGGTGGGGTCTGAGAGGCCCACGAGAAGTTTCAAAATGAATCTACTTATCGAAATTGCGCGTGAAAACACGTGCACTGCCGTTGACCGCCTCAGTGCACCTAAACTCGAAGGTACTAGAAGCTACGCATATGTCGTGCCCCGGGGAAAGGAAGTAAATCACAATTTTAGTTTCTGGAGACCTGAGAGGCCCCCACGTCAGTAGATAAAGGTTAATATGAATGTATATTATTAATGTCACGTCATATAAAAAAATTACAATATTACATTGAGTAAGAATACGTCAGTTATAAAACAACAAATGATTAACGATTAAAAATTAATATCAATATGGATTTTTTTTTCTTGTTTTTAAATAAGAGAATGACACTCATCAATTATTTTACGAAGAGGTGCTTGCAGTCTCAAATTAGACTTTACAGGTGGGGTGTAAAAATATATTTTAGTGTCCCGCGAGGATAGGTACGGGGAAACCTTTCAAGCATAGCGCACGGTAGAAACAGCACCACCTAGAGCTTAGCTGAAGAAACACACAACAGTGAAAGAAAGTCTGCCGTATTCCAAGTGATAGACTTTAGCCTCCGTGTGGGCGCAGGCTAACAACTAACATGCGAAAGTATTGCTAACGTTCACTTCGCAAAGTTTCGCTATTCAGTGCATAGATGGCGATATTGGCGGTGGAGTATTTGTTTATTAATCCTATAATGGTTCCACTTGGACTTGTATGCCGATACAGGCGAGGTCTCGGTGAACGGGAGTGTACTCCATCAGGTGGGTTCAATGAGCATCACGATGTTTTCCTTCACCGTTTTGAAGAAGGAGTTATAATATACGGATATCCCACACAAAAACATTCTGTAAAAACTAGCCAAGTCTCGATGGAGCTGTTTGTTTATCTCTAAAAAGTAATGAAATCTAGACAAAGGCGTGCCAAGTCTAAGGTTTCTTACTGCGATTTATTTTATAGTTAATGTTGTGTGACTTGGCCATTGAGGGTATAGGTACAAGGGTACAACATGAGGTGCTCCATGGCACCATTGCACCAATCTGTCGCTATAACTGGGGGCCTAGTCTGCTATTTTATATAATTTTGTCATTCCAGCATGTTTCCATTGTCATTTTGCTATTAGCCCCTAATCTGCTCTATCATGAACATCGGTCATTGATTTCTTAACGGAATGGTCATTGTTGTATTGCCATTATTATAAAACTCGTTAGTAGAAATGAGTTTCTAAAAACTACTACCCAATTTGAATATGTCTTTAAGCAAGATTTTGTTAATATGTATTTTTAAATATTAATTACAAGTTTTATAAGCAGTCTAGAGTAGAAAATAGTTATTAAATAGCAAAAAACATTATTGTGAAACTATAAAACTAAAAATTTTGTTATCTGTTAAAGTCAAATGTGACATTAATACCAACTGACTGAGGTTTATTTTTTTTTTAACAGTTGGTGTTTTGATATGTATTTATTTTTGTTTATATTATTAAAATTATAATTACTACATAAAGAAAAACAAGAACAAAACAATCAGCAAATTTAGGCCGAGATATGGCTCCTGGCCACTACAGCCGCGTCAATAAAAGGCGAAGTGTGATTTGTAAACTCCAAGCTGCATCATCACAGAGTACTATAATTTTGTGCATCATCCTTCAAGGCTGGATGCTATTAAAGTCAGAAACGCTGAGTCGTCTTTTGCATGCTCAGACCATCAACGACTTTACTAAGTTCATTAATCGACAGAGCTCCATCACTGCAAAAATGGTTCAAGTTCACCGAGACATCTGTGTCAAAAAAGGAAATTAAGTACTGTTTATTATTCGTAATTCATCTTTATGAAAGTTTAGTAGAATAAACTTAATTATTCAAAATGAAAACTTCCACTCATTGGGTGTTTTATTTATTTATTTATACAACACCCACAATAAGAATTAAGTAGCTTTGAAAACAATATCATAACAATTAAATAAAAAACCCCCCGCTAAGCTTGTGTTAGATGTAGGTTTAAATCAGTAGTAGTACATTGGCCAGAATTTAAAATCTTTATGGCAACTACATACTAAGCGCTAGGTTACAAATTTCTATATATTTTCTATATAATTATTCTATATATTTTCTATATTATTATTATATTTTCTATATAATATCTATAGGTGTAACTTGGATTTTTTTTATTAAAATTAGTTTTGTTTTACAGAAACCCTGCAGAATTATAATGTCACCAGATTCTGAGTCACATTTCTGGAGAATGCAAGAGGTAAATTTGACAATTTATTAAAAGCTAGTTTAATTAAATATATTTTAGAAGAGATCTCCTAAAATATTGAACAACCTATAACCTACTAAGTATGTCCATATAATAATATAATAATAGTCCATAGAAGATATGTCTAGCAGTATGGGTTACAAAGGGATATAAAAGTAAATGAAACAGTGTTTATTAAAAAGAATAATAATTTATTTTAAATTTCTGTTTTGTGCAATACTGCGGTGGATCTGTAACAAAGAGTTAAATCATTTTAATAATAATTAGAGTATTTTCATACTTTCCTAGAATATTGAGGAGGGTTTACACTACATACCTGCTAATTTATTTTATGCATTTTTCCACAGTATGTCAACAAAAGTGCAGTGCTGCAGTGATCCCGATCAACCTTCAAGAAGATCCCGATTCACCCTGCTATGGTCTTGATAATTAGGGGCTCCTTATTGCTTTCCTCCTACATTAAAAGACTGATTATTGGTGTGTTTTATTATTTAAATGACAAAATGTCTTTTTTTGTATAATAAAACTTTTTGACTTAATGTAAAGTTGATATTTAGTTTATGAGAAAATAGATATATGTATAGTTATAAATAAATGTTGAATTTTAATAGCTATAGTGGTTTCATTTATGTTGCAGAAAATAGATATATGTATAGTTATAAATAAATGTTGAATTTTAATAGGTATAGTGGTCTCATTTATGTTGCAGAAAATAGATATATGTATAGTTATAAATAAATGTTAAATTTGAATAGGTATAGTGGTCTCATTTATGTTGTGAGAGGATTGCAGATGAATGGAATAAGCTTATGGGTGTATGTTTGGTCTTCTGTGAAAGAAAGTATGCGAGAGAGTCCACTGTTGCATGTTAGTTCTAGTAGTAGTTTTTAAGTTAATTAATGTAATTAACCTTGTACCATTTTAGTTAACTATAAATAAATAAAGTAACTAATAACAGTCCAACTATTATGTACCTTTACCAACATAGTTAAAAGAAATTACATACCTGCCGCAGTGTTCCTGCATAATCTTCATCAGGTTTTTGGCATGTTTGCAATATTTGTGGTTTATTTTTTAGTTTCAAAGTTTTTGTTCCTTCATTGATTGCAGTAGACATAGTAATTTGTGAAACTTTATGGAGGGCATCTTCAGCAATAAAAATTCTCATAGAACTTCGATGCATAAAATGCAAGTGCTATTAGAATCTGCAATAAAAATATAACATTAATCAATCTATGTCGTGTTTGTAGCTATAGATTACTATAAAATAATAAATCAATTGTCAAATTACGTTTCCTCACCTTAATTTCTGTCCATACGCTATCGATTCGATGCAGTCTGGCCATAAGGAGAATGAGTTCTTCAATTAACCCTCTTAATGAGACATATTCAAGGCGAAACGTTTTCACAAATTCCGCCTCGGGAATATCAATAAAGGGATTCGTATTCAAACTCGTCAAGCGATGAGTTCCACGTCTCCTGCTTATCTTCTTTCTCTAGCATCCACTGCGTTGGCTAGCCCAAGAATATTTGCTAGTAGTGAAAACATTCTCAAATATTCCACAAACACAATAGATATCACACTTTTTGTACAAAACCACCACCACCATCGAGCTGCCTCGCTTCGAAAAGCAATGTTTGTACAAAGACGTCATCGTAACAGTTCAATGATCAAAAGAACTGTCAAAATTTTAGCAGATTACCGTGTATGTCAGTCATTGATTTGTGATTTTTTACAAGATTACCGTTTTAAGCCATTTCGTTCAGTGATTGACCACTTGGCACGCCATTTTGTTAGCAGATTAAGGATTTTGTGAAAATCGGTCATTATGATATTAAAAGTCGAGCATTTTGACACTATTGCAATAGCAGACTAGGACCCCTGTTATCCATTCACAATGGAAAATTGCCACTTGAAAAACGTTGAAATAATAATTAGTCAATTCGTCCGTCGTCTTCCGTGGCGCAGCGGTCAACACGCCTGCCTGCGACGTGAAGGCCCCGGGTTAGCTCCCCGGCTAGGTCATGATGGAAAACGATCTTTTCCTGATTGGCCTGTGTCTTGGATGTTTATCTTTAAATGTATTTTTTATACAATATAGTATCGTGGAGTTAGTATCTCATAAAACAAGTCTCAACCTTACTTTGGGGCTAGCTCAATCTGTGACAGAAAAAATATTGTAGGCTTGTTAACCTGCACATTTAAATAATAATAATAATAATAAACGTTTATGTTTTCCACCACATAATTAAACATAATTTAAATACAAATAATACTTATGTATAGGCGGCTCTGAAACAAACAGTTTAAAACATTATTTCCAGTACTGACACATTTCTAATCATTGATAGAAGTCTGTGTGTACGTGTGTTTATGTTGGATCGGTGGTCGATTTGGTGCTCCAAAAAGAAGAAAGCAGAAGTCAGCATTGTCAATGCTTGTGTTGCACAATCAACAACAGCCTAAAATGAGTCACTGGCTTCCAATTACCAACAGCAGTATCATGCATAACAAACATAGGTAGTTACAACAGATAAAATACTACGTGTTTACAAAATTGACTTGTACCCACTAACGTATATGTAAGGAATGTCCAACGGCCAACTCACACAACAATAACTATAATAATAAAAAAATCGCAGTAAGGAACCTTAGACTTGGCACGACATATGGCTAGATTAAATTAGAAGACGTGTCCCACTACGCTGGATTTTTGCAATGACAGTCAATTTTTTTTTATTCACCCATAATAGAAAGGGACAGCCTCCGTGGCGTAGTGGTAGCGAACGCAGCCGCTGTGCAAGGAGGCGCGTGTTCGATTCCCGCGCAGTGCAAATATTTGTGTGCGTCAATATGAATATTTGCACTGGTCTGGTCGTGCCTCGGAAAGCACGTTATGCCGTTGGTCCCGGTTGCCATACGAACATCTAATGACAGTCATTATGGGTTGTTGGAGCCCTCAAAAGTCCAACAATTGGTCTACCTGCAATGCTTCGATGTCGCCTTTGGGTTGTGAAGGTCAGACGGCAGTCGCTTCACGGAAAATGTCGAAGTTTAGCCATATCAGCAGTTAGACCGGTAAAGCGGACCCCAGACTCAAAAAACTGAAAAGCTTTGAATGCGACTGGGATTGACGCTGAGATGTTGATGATGAATAGTAGAAAGGGGTACTTCATATCTCTAGTACAGCTGAGAGCAGCTGAGGGGATACTTAAGACCTTCGATTTTTGACATTAAATGAAGCGGCCTACCAAAATGAATATTTTTGTAAAGGAATTATGTCAATCTCTAATAGTTTGGTTGGACTCTTGTGTTTTATAATTAGGGTGACCAGGTACTCCAAAGTTTCGATTATACTAGCTTTTATAATTTTCCCTTTATGTGGCCATTAACCCTAACTTTGTACCAAATTTCAGATCTCTGAATTTATGGGAAGTACTAGTTTTATTTTGATGACCATGAGTGAGTGAGTGTCCTAGACAAGAAACTTAACTTTCGCTTGAATTCGGAACTAAATGACCTACAGACTTCAAATTTTGGATTCTAAGTATGTGATTATAGCTTACTAGGTGACGAAAATTTCTGCGTTCTGGTCTTATCCAGAAGTTCTCAAATAGGAACCTGAATAGGCGGCGAAATGTTTCGAGCAAAGGATGGTACGGCAGTGTTTGCTTCGCGCTCGACTGGGCGTGGGCACTGCCGTGCCCCCCGAATAGTGAAGCTCCTACTTGGATTCGAATTTATTAGCTACATGTTATACACATGTCGTAGCCGTTACTGTAGGCTTACCACTGCTCCCTTCTGCTGTATTTATTTCACACAACGTTACTGTAGGCTCACCACTGCTCCCTTCTGCTGTATTTATTTCACACAACGTTACTGTAAGCTCGTCACTGCTCTCTTCCACTGTATTTATTTCAAACAACGTTACTGTAAAACGTTACTGTTAAACATAACATAGGAGAGCTCGTACGTTATATTTATTTCAAACAACTTTTTCGACGCTTATCGCCGAAAAAATTTACATGTTGTATCCTATTTTACGTGTGCTGCAAACCTTGAACATATTTAAGCTTTTGTCAAATGATTTTTCCTGACGTACAAATCTTGCGATTTGACAAGAAAGCCCAGACCTATTAGAAAGCTGTCAAATCATCAAAAATATTTCTCGGACTTGTTCAGAAAATGTTACCTGAGGATTGAAAAGTCAGCCCTAACACATCCAATTGTAATGACCACACAGTTTCAAACATTAACTATGCCTCAAGATGTCAACACGGAGGCAGTGCCCGGCCGGCGGCGAGCCCGGGACGGCCGCCGACGGAAACGACCGACAAGCCGATTTACCGTAACACAAAAAATGTTCAGATAAGCCGACTTTCTAATAAACCCTTCTAGACAACCGAGCCTTCTTCCTTGTACATAATAAATCTTAAGGATACCAAATGAAGCGGTTCCCAATGTTTGATAATTGTGTTGAGATAAAGTATTATAAATTGGATACTAAGCTTCATTATAATAAATAGGGATTGTGGCGCAGGAAATATCAAGACATTTATAACTGTTCAGCTGTAGGAGAGGTGATCAATTATAGGCGGTGATGTTTATAATACTTTTATTGGTTTTGTTATAGTCGTTTAAAATAATTTTCTTTCTAAACCGTTGAATAATTTTGTATGAATTATGACAAATCATCTAACAAAGCCGAGGTCGTAAATAACTTTACAGGATACCGACGTGCTAAAACAAGAATGCGATTTAAAATATCGTCTTTTGTCACAATACTGGACAAAGAGAACATGATGAAAACTTAAAATTGTTAAACAAAAAGTTTAACACTCACTGGTCGATATTTTAATGTGGCCTAATAATCAGAAAAAAAAAAAAACTGGCCGGAGTGTGCCGGTGGGCTTTAGCATGGCCCCAGATTGATGCCTCTCAGTACTGCGGCTGCGCAGGCCACTTGTATCGGTCCTTTTTTACCTTTTATCTTTATTTTGAATATCGCCTCTCGTAATAAGGGCTCTGGACCGTTAAAAAGTTAGGGAATGCGCGACCCAGTGAATGAACTCAGTTATCCACGTGTTTTGAGCATACGTAGTATAATACGGTTATTTAACGACTATTTGCTCCTAATATATGTGGAATGCGTCGGATCATTTTGCCGTTATCCGGTTTCGATCTGATGATGATGTTGTTTTTGTATTTTTTCATAGCATGATATTTGTTTCGTTACATAAATAATGTCAATCTAAAACACATTGAAAATCATGGGGAGAGATGTCGCAGAGGCAGAAAAGTTGACCATTGTGTAATGTATGCACATACTCTCACACTTATTAGCCAACGTAGTAGCCCGTCAGCCGGCCGCGTGCTGCTGACCCTGCTGCCCGTGAAGCCTGTCTGCCGACTTTTTTACTCTGCTACGTGAGCTCCTCCACGCGTATTCTACACATACCTGTTGTCTCCTCTCTGACTAACCTGTCATCACCTCATGCACGTATCGAACCAAACATGTATTACATCACACCTACTCTACACATGACTATAGCCTGTTGACACAATCCCTAATTGATTTCGTCATACTTGTGTCTAATTTATTGATATGATTTTTGTCATTGTATCACAATTATACGAACCAAATCTATATAATACGAAATAAGATGATACTGGTAGATTCTATGTATACCTACGAGCTCGCGCGTTTTGCGTCCTCGTCAAATTCCAGGAGATTACTATGCTAATGGTTCTCAGCACGAATCAATAATAGGATAAGCAGACTGATATTGTTTCTGGTATTAAAATTACGGTATGGGAAACTTGCACATTATCATCGATACGTGTGTACACAGCGACTACTGTGATACTATTCCTTGAAAGTGGTTTATTTACCGTTTACGGACAAATTTAAATAACAAAAAAAAACAAGACAAAAGTCAATTTATGCCTTACAGAATCAAGTACGTTTCAGACGCGTTGGCTCCACGGGACTGCCTTAGTACTAATAATGTCGCCAGTAAAGTATAATTCGTGTAGTATTGTAATTAATGAAGTATTATAATAAATGTATTGTGTTGTATTGTAATGTAATGTGTATTGTATTGTAATTAATGAAGTATTAGTATTCATACAAAATTAAATGTCTGTGACTAACATTACTATATTAATTTAAGTATTTTCCAGATATAAAACGAACGCAACTGTGGAGTGTAATGATGTGCAAATCGGGTTTGTGTTGGGAGATTTTAAAAAGCGTGAATGAATTTTGTTAGGCCATACAATGCGGGAAGCCTCCCCGCGGCACGCAGCGCAGCAGTCGATCGCTCAGTCACTGCGCCAACCGTGTCACAGGTTATTCTGTAGTGAGTAGTTGTGTTAACAGGCGATGGTTAAATTAGAAGACGTGTTCCACTACGCTGGATTAGCAAAGCCAGTTGATTGTTGATGTAAGTAACAATAAACAATTTAATTCAAAAATTTAAATAAATAAATAAACGATAGTAGAAGGGAGTATCACCATATATCTAAGACAGCCGAAACCAGCTGAGGTTTCAAAATCAAAAGTCATTTATTCAAATAAGGCTGGGAATCAGCACTTTTTAAACGTCAATATTACATAAGACAGTCCCCCAAAACGCCCACCCATCGACACTTCCTAGTGTTTTCGCTGGGGAAGAACTAGCGGAACAAACTCCCCAGCGTCGTAGAAGTGGTAGCTGCGGAGGCGTATCGCCGGTCCGCAGCTACCACTACATAAACAAGCAATAAATATACTCGAACATTTGCACATGTATTATGCATTATTGATACAACGCTAAACCTTTGAGCAATAGTATAACCACAGTAGACAGAACAGTAAAACATCTTTATACAAACGTACCGCTCTCGGTGTGAATGTATGCGTGCACGCCACGCGCGGTGTCGGCACGCGATTTCACGCATACGCTGGCATGATATAACTGGAAATAACGAGGGAGCAGTACGAGCTGTGCCGCATGACTGTGAGCAAGCGCGTAAGTTACATGACCGATCGTCAACTCTCGCCGGCCACTTACATTAATTTTATTTTATTTTGGGACAAATCCCGCCACACATTTCCCACCCACTGCAATTCCTGAAAGTCAGAATCAACAGTGGAGACCGCCAGAAAAACGCCGAGCAATCAAGCTCGACGAGTCCCCGAGAAACGATTCAACTGTCTTGGATCCCGCAACGAAATTAATCAGAAAAGAATAGCGGAGGAGTAAGAAAAAAGATATTTTTTTCCACTCCCCTCCATAACAAGCAGGAGACAGAACAGAACTAGGCTAATCGGCACAAAGGGACATAATTGCAACTGGGAAAAGCCCAGATTGCCAAGCACCACGGAATAAAATTTGATTAAGTTAATGGGTCCTAAGTAGGTATGTGCTGTTACAATTGATTCCAATAATTGGTATGGCAAAAGCGCCTGAACGCACTTAAATTGCTTCCAGTTTCTACAAGGTCCGTATAATAAACGACTCCGGATGTAACTTGTACACTATCCAACATAATATTGCGTTCATTCTGCCAAAAAACACACTCCCACAAGATGTGATGTGCGGACTGTTCAAATTCACAGTGCGATGTAGAACATTGACACAAAGGCGAAGGAACAAGTTTAAAAGAATACAGTTTACTTTTAAAGTTGCCATGACCTGTGAGAAATTGGGCAACGAAGTGGTCAACCTCCAGCGATGTCTTAGCCAGCCGATCGCCAACGGATGGAAAGAATAGATGGCCCTTGATGGAATTATCCCACCTACTTTGCCATTCGGATAAGAGGTCCTCCCAGACGTCAGTCGGAGGTTTAAATAATCTAGAAATTCTATTAAGGTCGCGTTGTGTAACAAAGTTAGTGTCCATGGTCTCCCCTCTCGCGGAGTAGTACATTGAAGCACGCCGCTGTACTTCAAGATCGACTGGAAGTACACCTGCAAGTCCGGGTAAGGCTTCAGTACTGACTGTTCTATACGCCTTGCATAAAAATATCAATGCCAAACGTTGGCTTTGAAGCAGTTTACGTCGTGCCGCCCCTATGCTGGCCCTATCGGCCCAAACAGTACAACATAGCACATACATCCTAAGTAGGTAGCTCCATATATAGTTTTTAAAGTTAGGAATGATAGACCCCAAGTTGCTTTGGATATTCTAGTTAGAGCATAAAAGTTCCTTTTAGCTTTTTCGCCAACTATTTTTATATCATGATCGATAAATGAAAAATTCATTTCTAAGGCCATACCAAGGTAGCATACGGATTGCTGTTTTTTATCGGAAACGTTATTAAATTTAATAGCAGGCAATGATTTAAGATTACCTTTTAGTAGAAGTTGATAGGCTTTATGCGGTGCAAACGCTAGGCTGTTACGATCACCCCACTGAGATATTAAATTTAGGCAAGTATTGGCCAAGTTCACAAGTTCAGCTCGGGTACTTGACTGAATGAGCAGTAGGCCATCGTCCGCGTAACTAGTAAGTGAACAGCCGCAAGGAAGCGGGTTCGCGAGGAAATCATCAAAACCCAAATTCCATAAATAAGGACCGACAACTGAACCCTGAGGACATCCCATGGTTAGTGCTTTAGTACTAGAAAAATGACCGAGCTTAAGTACCGCGGAACCGTTTATAAAGTACGAGTAAACGAGATTATATATGTTTTTATAGCAACCGCGGGTTTTTAATTTTAACAACAGCATAGGCCACCAAGGGTTATCAAAAGCTCCAGAAATATCCAGAAAGATCCCAATTACTTACTTGTGTTCAGATTGGTTAACGGTTCTTCTGGAAAGCGCCGCGTCGACTGTAGATTTACCTATGGTGAAGCCATATTGATTACTATGAAATTTTGAACCGTTCGGTAGTAAACGTGGAACGATGAGGCGCTCAAGAAGTTTCCCCAAGGATGGTAGAAGAGCGATAGGTCGATATGACTTCGGATCATCCGGTGGTTTTTCACCACACTTGGTATTATTGCAGCAATGCATCGGTTGTATACAGTTAAGATGGCATCACCCGCTGTTTTACACGCTTCTTTAATCATCCTATTAGATATTTTATCTTCACCTGATGATTTGTTGACCGGTAGTTTACTACAATATTTATAAATTCGTCATTAGATGGCACGTCTGACATTGATGATTCAGGTGGCACAGGAGCCCACGCTCGAATCTGTTGGTGGTAGTCGCTATCGTTAACCGGTGAATCATCAGGGATAAGTGTATTAATTAGTACTTCTGTTGTTTCCTCTATGCTTGTGGTATGCTTATTATTGACTTTAATGTTTTGAACGTATGAAATTTCGACCGATCTGTTAGCTTTAAATTCTTGATATAAAGGAGAGCATGGACCCTCCCTGACAAGTTTTTAACGATTATCCGCAACATGTTACCCTAAGAATTTTCCACCGATGCTTTGTAGCGTGACTTGGCAACTCTAAAAGCATTTAAAGCGAACGTAAGAAGATCTCCAGTAATCTTTCGGCTCTTGAGTTTATTTAACTGTCTACGCGCTCTGCGATATCTTTTACGCTGTTCAACTAAATAATCACTCCACCAGTCACATCTACGAATATTGGTCATAGATCCGCGACCAATGGCGATGTCACCACAGTAGGTAAAGGTTTCTGACATAATGTCAGCACTTTCTTCGGCTGACAGCCCGTCCCGAGTGAATTCTTTGGCGTGACACGCAAAAAGCGAGCCAAAAAATTCCCTGTTCGCACCTTTACATCTATATCTGAAATTACCAGGAATATGAGACGGACCCTGAATATAACCAGGAACAAATTCGTACACGATCAGGCGATGATCACTACAAGACGCGTCTGGTAGGACACGCCACCTATCCAAACGTACGTCCTCACTAGAAAGTGTGACGTCAATACAAGATTCGCCCATTTGCCTGCAAAAAGTAGGTGGTGCATCAAGGGTATTATGAATCGATAGGTTCATCTCAGCAATGAAATTCTCAACAGCGCAGCGTCGTTCGGTATCGGTGGCCCGAACCTTGCCATACCAAAGAGACGATGACGCGTTCACATCCGCGCCAACGATAACTTTGCAGCCCGCGAGTGACCGCAAGACATGACGGAGATTATATATGAGGAGTAACAGGATCTGAATATTGAAAGTAACAGCGTGTGGCGTCATGAGGTCACGTATAGACGTTACCGTAAAGTTAGAAGACCGCACTACATAAATTCCGGCTCGCGCCCTGCAATATAGTTGCACCACCCTGTGACGTAAACTTGAGTTTTGAATGAGCACAAGGTCTAAGTTGTAGTCAATAATTAATTTATCTAATTCTGATGTCGCCACCTTATCGTTGTGGAGGTTTAATTGCCCTATGTTTAGACTATCCATCTTAATTAGTAATTAGTATGTAGGATAAGTTGTTCGAGTTTTAATTTATAGGTACCACACTGTTCAGACCCGCAACGATGGTCACAAGGTTTTTTAAAACGTTTACACGCCGCGCAAACCGGGGTAAAATTTAAATCGTCCTTATTCGGGCAAACATTGGTTTCGTGAGCCTCGGAACCGACAGCGCAAGTTGGTGATTTATTAGCGCAATGCTTTTTCACGTGACCGAATTGTTGACAATACGCGCAACGAACTACCTCGCTATCATCAACAAAACGGCAAGTGGCCCAGTCAATAAATAATTTATCCTTGGTAGACACAAGATGTTTACGAACCTCAGGTTAAATTTCAATTCCTATCCATTTCCGACCGTTATTGGTAGAACGCCTACGGACTATTTTCGTAGATTTAATGAAATCGTCTTCTTTTATTGGCAACTCATTTTTAATGTTTTGGCGGTATATAGCTTGCAAAAAATTGTTGTCTTCCATAGAGGCGGGAATGTCCTTAACTAATAGAAGGGGGCGGCGATCCTTTGGTTTTTCTAAGCGAAGACCCGCAGACTTTATAGCGTCCACCGATTCTAGTCTTTTCAATTGGTTTTCATTTGCTACGCGCAGTACAAAGCCCGATTTGGCGGTTTTTTTAATACCGACTATTTGAAACCCATCGTTAATCGGTGTAATCGCCTTCAAAAGAGCCTTTTTAGTGGCGGAAGATGACGCATAGTCAGCTGATCGCTCCTGGGTCAGATAGGCGACGAGACAAGGTAGAGGTACTTGAGATTCAATAGCCGGTTCAATTTTAGCCAACCGCAGTTTCAAAGAATCTGCGACATTTTATTGTCCTCATTAACGGTTTTGGCGCAGGATTTTAATTTAATTATTTCTAATTCGCGCTCGGTATTAGCAAGCTTTGTTTCGTTACACGCAGATTTTAAAGCTAACAAAGGCACGATAATTGTAGAACCGTTATCGTTAACCAGTTCATTGATTTTAGCCAGGTACACCGACGCCCCGAAACCAAATCGTAATAATTAGCACTGTTCGCATTGCAATCATTGGAAATATTTAATGTATTTACAGTAGGCGGAGGACTTTTTAGGAGAATTGGGTGCAGTTTGTAGGCGCTTCGACCTATTATCTATTAATTTGTCGGTCGGAGACATTTCACAAAACAAACGCTCTGCGCCGGTCTGCGGCGGCAGCGATCTGAGTGTCTTATTATTTCTGCGGAAAATATCTCCGCCACGATCAGGCGGGTCATCATTGTATGTTGACATACCTAATTAATGAGCAAGAAAACAAATCTAAGTTAACTAAAAGAAAAAATTAAAACTGTCGAATAGAAAAAAAGAAATACGTTACAAAAAAAGCACTCACCGAAATTATTTGATTTACAGTAATAACAAAAACAAACACTAAGAATAAACTTACGATACTAGAACTATACACAATTTCACAACCTAGAAGGAAATCGATATTCGTAAATAACAGAAGCGTATTAATTTCACACCACACGACAAGGGGGGCGATGGGAAGTGGGTTTCAGACAGTAAACGTCTGACACGCCCTTTCGCCCCTCCCAGAGCGGGAGAGGTCATTTGATGATTTCCCATCCCAAACAAAAAAAAGGGGCTCCCATACAACAATCGTGATTTTTTTTCCTTTTATAAACGGAACTCTTCGTGCGCGAATCCGACTCGCACTTGGCCGGTTTTTTTTTTCAAATACCGGTTTTTGGTACAAATATACGGATTTTAGCTGGAAACTCTACCGACCTCGCTCTTTCACGTTCGAGACCACCGAGCCGGACTTACTGATCTGGCTCTAACGATCTCTGGATTCTGTCAGTTTTTGTATTCGATGGTCCCCACAAAACTGTCGGTTTACTTGATACAGCACTAGTATATTCACAAAGTTGTGGCTTGTTCATAGCGAGTGTGTGTGAGCAGCACGCTAATTACGTAACACGTTATTAGTAGCAATGGGTTTCATATTGACGGTTTAACCACATACATTGCATTTTTTACTTTGTTGGGCAAAATATCTTTTTCGAACGTATGGAATACTGCCAATCCATTGTTGGCAAAATGCTTTAAATTGGTTCAAATTGAGAGTGTGTTACTTAATTAGGGTGATTAATGGTAGATATGTTGGATTAACTGTATTGTGACTATTTACCGTTCCAGCAGGAATACCTAGAGTTGTGGTGCAGAGAGAACAGATCCTTGAGGAACAGCGGCCATTAGTCGACATGGGCTCCGATGAACATCCGTCGTCAACTCGGAGGGACTGTTCAGTAATTATTCAGGAAGTCTTTTACCCAGCCAGTCAGGCCAGGGGAAATGCCGTACGCTGGGAGCTTACTGAAAAGGTCAGTGTGCCATACACGGTCGAAGGCCTTCGAGACATCTAGGGAGATGGCTATCGCTTCCCCATTCTTCTAGAGGGCCTCGCCCCACAAGTGAGTAGCATACACTAGCAGGCCCCAGTTGACTGACTTCAGTGAAACCCGTACTGTCGGTCGCTGAGGAGATCCTTACCTTCCACGTAAGCCAATAGGTGCGAGTTCAACACACGCTCCATAATCTTGGTCAGATGACCTCACTCAATCATTTCATTTTGTACATAGACTGGCTGGTTGGTGAGCTGAGTACGAATGTGGGCGGTTGTTTTGTGGATAGAAAGATTATTAACAACTTTAGCTATGGTGAAAGAAAGTTGGTGGCTATGTGAGAGGTATTCGGAGTCTCATAACTTGAGGTATAACGGCATTAAAAGTCAGGTGTTAGTTTTTAAAGTTCGTATTAGTACACCCAAGAATATACCACTGGTGACGTTACGTGGAACATCTTCGTGGGTAGTTCATCATCATCAACCTTCCATCGTCCCACTGCTGGGCACAGGTCTCCTCTCATACAGAGAAGGACCGAGCGCAATCACCACGCTTGCTCAATGCGGGTTGGCGATTTCAGACTTAAAGTCCAGGTTTCCTCAAGATGTTTTCCTTCACCTTCAGTCATTGGTGTCCAAGATATACTTAGAAAGTACATATAACTTTCGAAAAGTTACATTGGTACTTGCCTGACCTGGAATCGAACCCGCGCCCTCATACTTGAGAGGCTGATGTTTTAACCACTAGGCCACCACGAGCCACTCACTTTAGTTACTCAATTAAAATACCTCGGTCATGTGGTCACAGATCGTCTAGTGGATGATGATGAGATATCCTAGTCAGATACGTGGCGTAGCGGCAGCGAACGCGGCCGCTGCGCGAGGAGGCGCAGTTTCGATCAGTGCAAATATTTGTATGCATGAGTATGTGTATTTGCACTTGCCATACGAACATTTAGTGGCAGTCGTTACGGGTTGCTGGAGCTCTTAAAAGTCCAAAAATTGGTCTAACTGCAATGCTTTCGGTATTGCCTTCGGGTTGTGGAGGTCAGACGGCACTCGCTTCACGGAAAATATCTAAGTTCAGCCAAAAAGCAGCAGTTAAACTAGTAAAGCGGACCCCAGACTCCAAAACTGAAAAGCTTCAGATGCGACTGGGATTAACGCTGAAGTGATGATAGGGCCGTGCGTTGAAATTGGCCGCAGGTTTGCGCTGTGCACTGAGAAGGTAAATACTGTCAATATTCATTCACTTATAACGCTCTACTAACCGGTAATATACGTTGAGTGGACTTTTACAGAAGCCGTAAGCGGCTGTAAAAATATATAGAAAAATAGTTTTATTTTGACAACAATGGTCCAATGGAATGGCTAGTACAACAATAGCTTATCAACTACGGTTAGTTATGTTAAATTAAATTACATTAAAATCAAAATACAGTAACATTAAACTAAATGAAATAACATTAAATTAGATTAAACTACATTAAATTAACATAATCATTCCTGCCTCACGCACGAGCAACCGTACTTATACACTATGTAACAAAAACCCTGTTGTTCTTTTCGGGGACATATATATTTACTTACAAGCACATCATTAATGAAATTATAATTTAAAAAAAGCAATTATTGTCTAGTCGAGGGGTCAACATCAAATAACTATTAAAATCGACACATTCGACAAAATGTTTAGAATATCTGATTTTATAAGTTAAAGAGAAAAGAGTTAAATGTCTTCTTCATGCAGAACTGCAAAGGTAAGAAATTGGTTAAAGATTACAAATATTAATAATTAAATATTTATTTTAATTATAATTTTTGTTGAACAAATTTTTATAAACGATACCTTTTATTACATCCGTATACCGATTGTTAAAACGAAGACAGAAGGAACAACATGGTTTTTGTTACATATTGTACACATAAGTATCGGTGCATCGTTAAAGTTAAACCTTCCAACTCAGGAGGAGTACACCAGCTGCTCCCCTGAGCTTGACCCCAGACAATATCATATGACACAAGTGTAATGCCCTTGAGAGATAAAGGAAGCATGCCTGCTTCTTTGACCAAGAAGCAGGAATACACTGGAGTACCCCTCTCCTTATAGTATTGGACCACAGAAATCGTATGACTTGTTATTACGATTTCTGTGTATTGGACCGTCTGCTGTAGGCAGTACTCTCAGTGGAAAGTTTTATACAGGTAGGCTAAGCAATATCATATAGCCATCACTGCGTTTTGTAACTGTTAACTTATTTACTTAATTATCTGCATTGCTTCCTAGACATAAAAGTTATTTCCATTGCTTCCTAGATATATATGGAATAGCCAGGAAATAAGCACTAGACGACGGTCCGTTTCTCTTTCTTATCACATTCCACTTATACACACATCAAAAGTGTCTAGGGATCAACATATATTTTTGCAATAACTTTTTTCCTGATTGATATTAATTAAAATTTTCTTTAAGGATTCATCAAATAAAGTGTTTTCGTTTGTCACAGTAACGATAAACCAAGTCACCTTTGCATTAATAAAGAAATTTGCCATTTTCCTAATAAAGGGATATTTGACATTTGAACCACTAACACAAAAGTTCGAAAAAAAGACTGAAATAACAGTTTTCTCTAAAATTTTATTGGGTAACTTAAACAATTAATAATCCGTGTTTCTACCGCGAACACTAACAACACAAGAACATCGGTTTGGCATACTCAAAATGAGTTCATCCAAATCACGCTGTGGAATGGCCGCCCATGTTCGTTGCAACAACAAAAAAAGGTCTTCTTGCGACTGGATACCCTCCATATTCGGCAGAGCTCTTCTCTGTAGCATATCCCATGCATGCTCAATCGGGTTCAAGTCTGGCGACTGAGCAGGCCAGGGCAGGACATTGATGTTAGCTGCGGCGAGAGTCTGTCTTACAACTCTTGCGGTGTGCGGTCGTGCATTATCATGCATTAACTGAAATAAGGGACCGATTTGCACTTGTAGAGGAACGATGACGTCTGATACAATCGTTTCAGCATAAATTTGAGCGTTGAGGTTGCCTCTGATCCAAATCAACTCAGTTCTTCCGCCGATCCAAATACCCGCCCATACCATGATGGTTCCACCACTATAAGGATGGACTTCCTGGCAGGATTTTAATCGCTGTTGGCGTCCAGGGGTTCTCCAGTGTCGTATACGTCTTGTATCCGGTCTCATACCAAAACGAGACTCATCAGAAAAGCACACGAAACGCCATTGTTCTTCTGCCCAATTTCTGTGTTCAAGAGCCCATTGATATCGAATCCTACGATTGTGATTAGGTGGCATTGCGTGAGCTAATTAAGTTCCCTGAAGAGGATGAAGCCTCACGGCTAACATCATGGCGGAGCTCTTCGAGTTAAGATTTGAATGTATCGGTCTTGTCTCCGTGTGGTGCAGCGATACCGTCCTCCATGGCGCTCAGCCACGGTACCAGTGCTTCGGTAACGTGTCCAAAGTCGACTGATAACACTCTGACTTGTATTCAGAGCTAAAGCCACAGTACGTTGCCGGGAACCAGCTTCTATCATTCCCACGGCTCTGAGCATTTCTTCCCTGCTTAAATGACGTCGCCGCTCCATAATAACGTTGGTTTTAATCAGTAGTAGGGAAACAGTAGCACTAATAATGTCTTCAATGCGTTGTATGTTTTTATAGGGAAAATATTGACAGCTGATTTTCATCTTTTACTCGAATTTGATTCACAGTTCCTGATTCAAATTATGAAATGCACCAAAAAGGATCCATATAAATTTATAAAATCATAAATTTATTACAAAGCCACATCTCAATCTCAAGAAATTCGCATAAAAATGCTTGATCCCTAGACACTTTTGATGTGTGTATTTGCATCGTCTTGTCCAGCGTTAACGATTTATAATAATAATACGAACCCAATGACGTAGTAGTTTAATATTAGTAGTAAATTATTGTTCATGCTAGTTCTGACCCCATCCACTCAGGAAAAGAAAATCTCAATAGCCCAAAGTACACCGCCATCTATCATGTAATTTGGTTACTAATTTATACAAAATAGACGGGTTATGTATGTTTAATTTTTGGTGCTAATTTTGGATTGCGTGAACCGATTTTAATAATTATTTTTATATTTGAAAGAAAATACGTTCAGGATAATAAAAAAGATAGCAAAATATTGCTTGCATATACGTTTAAGGCGCGTCCGTGAGCAAAACAGTTTTTAGTAGCAAAAACGGTTTTTAAGTAGTTTTTCAGAACTTATAAAAACCATTATTGACGAGCTTTCGAATTCGAATTAGTGTTACACTTAATTATTCTTCACTCCTAATTTTAGGCCTGTTGATGTTCCCTTCCTGATAAGAACCACTTATCGATAATTTTCTCACGGCTCACCTCACTTGACTAATCATTATTTACGACCACCACTTATAAGCTTTTAAATATTATTTAGAAGTTTTAATTTTTTTTTTGTATAGTAAGCGAGCGATATGAGTTCCCTTGTAAAAATTAGTTAAGTATAAATAGTTAAGACCCTTGTGTATCAAGTCAGTCGATTACAAGAGTTCACATCGAAACATCACACCGTGTTTTATTCCGCCACGTAACATATTGTAACTTGTAATGTTTGTATAGTTATAACAGTACCAACACGCCGTATACTCGATGGGATTTTCCATCAGCAGAAATGATTTTAATAACCTTGTTGTCTTTTGCAAACATTAATGTACACCCCGCGGTTTAGGTTATGCGTTGTCTGTTATAGAAGAATTATTCACTACATTTGGATATAAAAATATAATCGCACAAAGTGAGTATTTGCGCGTAGTTAGGAAGGTTGCGTGCGCGCGCGTATGTTTCCTGTACTTAGTACGCCGCGCTCGCGCCGGTGAAACTTATGAAAATGCGGCGCCAATCAGGGAAATACGGTCGCGAAAGTGATTTACGAGTTCAACCAAAAATTACATTGATGAAAGACTTTTAATACGTATACTGTGTTTATTTTTAATATATATTAATATTGATATTCAAGAATTTATTTATTATTATTACAGTTATTTGTATGAAAGATTACGCGGTAATAAGCGGTTTACGATTTACGAGGTATTAAAAAAAACTACTTACAAGATCTCGTAGAAAACAATAATTATCGTTGGTAGTTTTTACAGTAATGTACATCATATGTCTTTTTTAGGTTTTTAATTTTAGAAGTTAGAGGTGGGGGGGCAATTGTTTTTACTTTGGAAGCGTTTGTCACGCAAACTATTCGGTTTAGAAAAAAAATATTTTTGAATCCTCGATATCAGTTTTGAAGACCTATCCATAGATACACCACGCGTACGTGTACGATGAAAAATAAATTTTTGAGTTTCAGTTCTAAGTATGGGGAGCCTCCACCATTTATTATTATTATTTTATTTTTGCATCAAAACTTTAATACGGTTCACAGAACACATCTACCTACCAAGTTTCAACAGTATAGCTCTTATAGTTTTGGAAAAAAATGGCTGTGACATACGGACAGACAGACGGACAGACAGACATGACGAATCTATAAGGGTTCCGTTTTTTGCCATTTGGCTACGGAACCCTAAAGATACTTGGATGAGAGACCAAAGACAGCTCCAGAACCTAAATCTAGAATCTAATTCAAAGTTTAGTCTTAGCAATTTGATTTTAGAATGACATTAACCCAGAATACCTACTCGATACTCTTTTTATTAAATAGTTGATCACTGAGGCGTGGCCCCCACCTCAACTGCTCTAGACAACAATTTTATAGTTGCATGGGTAATAAAAACGTTCAAAAATTGGTCACAATTACCCTGGTTACTGCCACGTAACATTTTAATAGCGAGTTCCCATTTAGTGTGGGAATAACAGGTGAAACTCTGGTGAGAAGAGGGCACTTACTTATGATACTCTCGGCTCCGCAGCACTTATGTAAGCGATGGCCGATAGATATGGGTTCGTGTGACCTCTTGACGCAGGGTCGTTGAAACTGTTCAAAGATCTTTTTATATAAATTAAGGTTTGGATCAGGCGTTCACCGCTTGTTTGATGTTGTGCTATTTCTCAAAGAACTTAAATGCGTTAAATTAGCTACCTATTCTATTATTTGATGAAGTCGTCTTGGGCCATAAGCTTTGCTTTGTCGTAATTTAAAATGTGCAAAATAGTAATAAAGTTATTGTATTCACAAGATATAAATAACATAATAAGCTTTTAATATGTTATTTATATACATATAAATACATAATTGTATGAATGTATATATTTATTGTCTTGTATTTATAACATTTATCATTATGATGTATTTAATAAAACTAGGGAAACAATTAAAGTAGGTGCGAGTTGCTACAAGTGTTCCAAACTTTTTTCCGCTAACAATATAGGTATATTATGTACATAGATTGGTATTTGAGGAAGCTAAGTGTTGCTTTGTTTTATAAAGTTAGAGCGCTGCCTGAGTTAGTGCGGTTGCTTGATGGACAGTAAGAGTCAATCGCTAGAAAGTGGGAAGCCCGACGTTTACACAACAGGTGAATGTACGCCACGGAATATTCTTTATGTGGGTATGTAGGTTACTGGAATGTTTTATCTAAATCGATTATTAGTGGTACATTCATCAAATATCTTTCTGGCATGTCCTTGGCTTCGATAGCTTTTTTTGTTAAGCTTTCGGTTTCGGTTACCACGCGAATATCTAAGACCATGGTCGTCATACTCAAAAGAATGGTAGAATGAGAACGCCTATCATGTTATGTTTTCACGACCCTAGGTTAAGTGGTATTTGGTTGCGTTCGTCAGGAATATCTAAGAAAGCATCCTCTCCTCTACTTTAGGATCCCTGTAATGTACTGAAAATAATCACATCACGACCCTTGACTGCCTAAAAAATGGCTAAAACATTTCAAACAGCGAAAGCACTAGGAAGTGATGAAGGACGGGCGTTTTGGTGGGACTGTCTGTCTTGCGTCACTGCTTACCATCAGGCAGGATTGCGGTCAAGCGCTGGTTTATAATATGTAAAAAAAAAAAATGGTGATTCTCAACGTAAGTTGAATTTTTTTTTTTAAATAAATATAAACTAGTGCTTGACTGCAATCCCGCCTGATGGTAAGCAGTGATGCAATCGTGGATGGTAAAGCGCACTAGTTTATTAAGCCTATTCACTTAAAAAACTTAGGAATAGAAAGGATGACGGCAGTTGAGCGAGGTGATGCAATGTTAAACCCAAGACCAACACGACCAAACGATGCTGCGCTAGAGGGAGATTGATCTGGAGACTCCCACGGCCAAACTCCCGACACAACAACATTTGGCGTATCGTACCCGCCACACATCGCAACACAACTGCTCAGACCCGTTCTCCGTACGGCTTCACCAGACATCATGCCGGAACACGACGAATCGCTTGGCGGCAAGACTTTGTCTGGTGGGTGGTAAATTACCTTTGATTTTGTTTTTAATTACGTCAGCGTTTGAGCGCTAAAAGCTTTTTTAGGTACATTTTTGAAGTGTACTTATTCACTTACACTTAGAGAGACAGAAACAGAACCAAAAAGTACATCCACATCAAACTACAGTTTTTAGAAAAGTTCCAAACAAAGAAATCAAGATCAAAAGTTATTTATTCAAATTAGGTTGAGAGTTCAAGGAAGAGCTACAGTAATTGTTATACTTCTAAATGAACAGCAATTTTATTACAAAAAAAAAAATATATATATTTTCCACCTTCTGTGACAAAAAAATAACTCATTAAAACTCTCATCCTGAGCTGAAATCTCATCAACTTACAATAGTGTTTCAAAATAGTACGATAATTTACCCAAAATCACTAAAAACCGCCAAAGTTAGTCAAAACAATAAACAAAAATGTGTATTTAACAAATGACAGCCCTTGAAGTGGTAACAAATAAATAAAATTTTATCAAACGGCCGTCCGTCCCACGGAATACCGGATACGACACACGACGCGACGTTACGTAACGAGTCACATGTCTCACCCGGTACGACACAGTACGACAAAGTAAACGATTTGTAATACCAGCGCTTAATGCGACCCTACACAACTGATGATAGTGTATGCCGGATGTGAAAACGTTTTAGCTGCCATTCTATAAGTAAAGCTTCACATTTAAAGAGCACAGCTTCGATCTACGACCAGCCCGAGCCGGTTTGTTCGCTTGTCAGCCTCTAATAGGACATAATACGACTCAAGAATGTAAACGACCCCGGAAATTATTTAACACGTGAAAGTGACCAGTTTAGTTTAGTTTAGGCCTATCTCTATTTATCTGATGGACTCTGTTCTTAAGGTCCCGATGTCGTTTTACAATATTACTTTGTTTATTATAAAACAGTAAGGTTGAAACATATAATTAAGTTTATCAATGAGGAACTTGAATTATTCAAATAGCAACTTACACAACTGAACAATCGAGTAGAACAACTTGGTTCCCTCACTTATACTATAGAAGCAGAAGCATGTATAGAAAAATACCTATTGTTTTAAATTGGCATTCCAAACAGAAAAAGCTCCATTCTCCCGACAAACATGATCTTATCAATAAAAAGGGATTGTTTAAAAGAAATTTATTATTTTTTTAGTCTCATCTCAACAAATGACCACTTCAACTAAAGAATGTCTCTGTCTTGGTGACAAAAGCGTTCATGAATAGATCAGCTCGACCCAAGTGTCGCACATCACGAGTGCCTGAATGCGTAGTGCAGCGAAGCGTGCGCAGACGCAAGTGCAAGGCTCCCCCTGTCCACGGTCACGGACAGCTGCCGTAGTTAATAGCAATGCTACGTAATCGTTCCTTATATCTTCGTATTTATCGTAAGCAAGAAATTTATTCAACTTTTTTTTCTAAAGGAAATACCGGTGAGCCTATGATGTAAAGGTTTAAAAAGTATTGTTGTGCAACGTGTTAGGTTTAATTTTTAAACAAATATAAATATTGATTAACTAATTATGATTAAAGAGCACCAGAATTGACGAAACAGGCCACAAAGTTGGATAGGAAACCTGCACCCTTAATCGATAGCCGATAGGAAGCCTGCACTCTAAATCGATACGACACATGTACCCTACTCCGATATGACTCCTACATCAAATTGGATAGAATTCCTGCCACAAATTGGATAGTATTCCTGCACTGTATTTAGATAATACAACTGCACTGTAATTGGTTAGTACTCAATACTCAATACTTTTGTTTTCCACATGTATTCTTTGATGATAATTACTTAAAATTAGTTCATGTGGACCCTGTCGGGTACAACAACGTAAGTGAAGCTAGGAGAGAGGAAGCACTTTTTTACACTCTACTACGTTGCTTGCTAACGGGTCCGTGCATGCTCGCGTGCGTGCGTGCTCGCGTGCGTGCGTGCTCGCGTGCGTGCGTGCTCACGTGCGTGCGTGCGTACGTGTGTGTGTTTGTGTGTGGGTGGGTGCGAGTGCGTGCGTGTGTGTGCGAATGTGTATGTCTATTTAATTTTGTGTCTTTATATTTCTATCATTGAGGTATTCGTTGACAGAGTAGTAGCACTTATTTATAAGAAATTGTCTAAATTTTTTTAGAAATATATTTATTTTATCTTCTTTTTTTATTTGTGCGGGTAGTTTATTATATAGTTTAATAGACATCACATAGGGACTTGTCGAGTGCATTTTTAAGCGTGAACGTGGCACGTTTAGTTTAGAACGGCGTCTGAGTTGATAGCGTGACTGGTTGTCATCTCGTTTTGAGTATAGCTCTTGGTGTTTCCGAACAAATTTGCATGATTCTAGAATGTAAATACAGGGAAGAGTTAAAATATTATGTTACTGAAAGAAAGGTTTGCAACTGTCTGTTTGCTCTATGTTTACAAGGATCCTTATCAGTTTCTTTTGCAGGATGAAAAGTGTTTGTACATCTGTACTGTTACCCCAAATGGTGACACCATAGCTAAGCCATGCATAAGCGTAAGCATAGTAGGTGGTGAGCGCTGTTTCGAAATTGGTAGTCTTTTTTATTTCACGGAGGGCGTAAGAGAATATTGCAATTTTTGAGTGAGTTTTTTGTATGTGTGGTTTCCGGTTTACGTGTGTGTCTATAACTAGTCCGAGTAAGGTAAATTCATTAACGGTTTCTAATTTAGAGTTGTTGAAGATGAAGTCTAATGTTAAGGGCGTTTTTTGGTAAGGGTGGAAAGTTATTAATTTCGTTTTGGGGTAGTTTATTTCTAGATTATTATCGGTCATCCAGTTGCATGTTTTGGTAAGTATGGAGTTAAGAGTTTCATCTATATTTTCATTGTTTTTGCATGATACTAGACTAGATATATCGTCTGCGAATAGGACGCATGGGCCTTCTATGGTCGTAGGTAGGTCATTGATGTAAAGTAAAAATAGTAAGCAACCTATAACGCTCCCTTGAGGAATTGAGGCGTAAATCGCTTTTCTGTTTGATCGAATTTTTTCAATTTCGTTATTAGCATGGTTAAAGAATTCTATTTCAACTAACTGTTCCCTATCTTTTAAATATGATTTTAGCCTTTCGTGGACCTTTCCTCGTATACCTATTCCGTATATTTTTTTAAGTAATATACCAAACTGTACCTTGTCGTAGGCTTTGGTCATATCTAGTAATATTCATATTGCATATTCCTTATTATTTATGGTGTTAAGGGCTTCTTGGATAAATTTATAGACAGCTAAGGTGGTGGAACGGTTTTTCCGAAAGCCATTTTGGCTTTCATTAAAAATATTGTATTTTTCGCAAAATGCATAAATGCGGTCACACACAGATTTTTGACGCAGATGGCAAAAGGGCTATTGGGCGATAGTTGTTTGGGACGGTTTTAGAACTTTTTTTGTGGATTGGTTTGATTATAGATTTTTTTAATAAATCGGGGAAGGGACCTTCCTCAAACGATTGATTCAGGAGCAGGTAAAATGGTAAGGTCAGTTCGTTAGCGCATTGTCTTAGGAGCATTGGCGGTATATCATCGATCCCGCGGCTGCTTTTATTTTTTAGGTTTTTAATTATTTTGTTTACCTCCCAAGCGTCTATTGGGCCAAGAAACATCGTGTTCTGCGTGGGATTTAGTACAGAGGTATTCCCGAGTTTTGTACCAGGTAAACTTGTGCTGCTTTCTCCAATGGCCGCAAAGTAATGTAATGTAAAATAAAATAAAAAACGTAATTAAAGTAATTAAATAATAAAAAACTGTATATAACCGATGCATTGCTGAAGGCGTTTTTCCTCGTAAATGGCGACGCGGTTTCATACGAATAATACCAAAGTGTGGTGATAAACCACCGGATGATTCGAAGTCATATCGGCCTATCACGCTTCTACCATCTTTGGGGAAACTTCTTGAGCACCTCATCGTTCCACGTTTACTACCGAACGGTCCAAAATTTCATAGTAATCAATATGGCTTCACCATCGGTAAATCAACAGTCGACGCGGCGCTTTCTGTCAGAAGAACCGTTAACCAGTCGGAACACAAGTACGTGATTGGTATCTTTTTGGATATTTCTGGGGTTTTTGATAACGCTTGGTGGCCTATGCTGTTGTTAAAATTAAAAAACCGCGGTTGCTATAGAAACATATATAATCTCGTTTACTCGTACTTTATAAACGGTTCCGCGGTACTTAAGCTCGGTCATTTTTCTAGTACTAAAGCACTAACCATGGGATGTCCTCAGGTTCAGTTGTCGGTCCTTATTTATGGAATTTGGGTTTTGATGATTTTCTCGCGATCCCGCTTCCTTGCGGCTGTTCACTTACTGGTTACGCGGACGATGGCCTACTGCTCATTCAGTCAAGTACCCGAGCCGGACTTGAGAACTTGGCCCATACTTGCCTAAATCTAATATCTCAGTGGGGTGATCGTAACCGCCTAGCGTTTGCGCCGCATAAAACCTATCAACTTCTACTAAAAGGTAATCTTAAATCATTGCCTACTATTAAATTTAATAACGTTCCCGTTAAAAACAGCAATCCGTATGCTACCTTGGTATGGTCTTAGAAAGGAATTTTTCATTTATCGAACATATAAAAATAGTTGGCGAAAAAGCTAAAAGGAACTTTTATGCCCTAACTAGAATATCCAAAGCAACTTGGGGTCTATCATTCCTAACTTTAAAAACTATATATGGAGCTACCTACTTAGGATGTATGTGCTACGGTGCACCTGTTTGGGCCGATAGGGCCAGCATAGGGGCGGCGCGACGTAAACTGCTTCAAAGCCAACGTTTGGCATTGATATTTTTATGCAAGGCGTATAGAACAGTCAGTACTGAAGCCTTACCCGTTCTGGCAGGTGTACTTCCAGTCGATCTTGAAGTACAGCGGCGTGCTTCAATGTACTACTCCGCGAGGGGGGAGGCCATGGACACTAACTTTGTTACACAACGCGACCTCAATAGAATTTCTAGATTATTTAAACCTCAGACTGACGTCTGGGAGGACCTCTTATCCGAATGGCAAAGTAGGTGGGATAATTCCATCAAGGGCCGGCACCTCCATCTGTTCTTTCCATCCGTTGGCGATCGGCTGGCTAAGACATGGCTGGAGGTTGACCATTGCGTTGCCCAATTTCTCACAGGTCATGGCCAGTGACGGATTAACCCTTAATCAAATTAAGCAATTGCCTAGGGTATCACGTCTGGGGGGCACCAGAAGAAGCACAAAAAAAGTTCGTCCTTAGGGCATCGCGAATCACATCTCACTCTCACGTCACCAAAAAAAGTTTCTAAGACTAATTTGAAAATTCGCGTGTTTTAAGTTGACATAGAGTCCGACTTAGAGTCATAACCCCGCTCCCGCTTGCCCATTCGCTGTCCGCTAGTGCATTCGGCAATTCGAATGTACCGGAATTCAAGTTGTGATTGTGACCGATTCTAGTTGACATACGGATATTTAAAGACAAGATGGAAGTGTAAAAATGAATAATGTAGATGAATGATTGATGAGTGATGGTGAAGGGCGGCCCCTGGTGGACCGGCGGCAGTTACGGAGGAGCGGCCCTGGTGGACCGGCGACAACAACGGACGAGCGGCCCTGGTGGACCGGCGACAGCAACGGACGAGCGGCCCTGGTGGACCGGCGACAGCAACGGACGAGCGGCCCTGGTGGACCGGCGACAGCAACGGACGAGCGGCCCTGGTGGACCGGCGACAGCAACGGACGAGCGGCCCTGGTAGACCGGCGACAGCAACGGACGAGCGGCCCTGGTGGACCGGCGGCAGCTGCAGAGGAGCGGCCCTGGTGGACCGGCGGCAGCTACGGAGGAGCGGCCCTGGTGGACTGGCGTCAGCTACAGAAGAACGGCCCTGGTGGACCGGCGGCAGCTACACGAAGAACGGCCCTGGTGGACCGGCGGCAGCCACAGAGGAGCGGCCCTGGTAGACCGGCGGCAGCTGCAGAGGAGCGGCCCTGGTGGACCGGCGGCAGCAACGGAAGAACGGCCCTGGTGGACCGGCGGCAGGTACAGAGGAGCGGCCCTGGTGGACCGGCGGCAGCAACGGAAGAGGGACTGCCCCGGCGTCACCAGGCCGGCAGCAGTCGAGGGCTCCGGCGGCAAAGGGCCAGGCAGCTCCAGGCGCACCAGTTATATAGAGACTGGCACAGCAAGAAACACCCTAGAAGGGCTCTCGAGGCAGCGTTTACTGGAGACCTACTTTTAAGAGGCTTGTTTGGAAGCCAGAGCTCGACTGACCACTGCTCTGCGATGATTTCTAAAGAAACCTCGGAGAACGGTTAGAGGTCGAAATTTAAAATATTCGAAAATATGGACGAGGAACGGTAAATAATTTTACCATAAAAGAGTTCGAATAACAATTATAAAATAAAAATAGCAGACCAACAAGAATTTTGATGAGAAGGTTGTCATAGATACATCATCAACAATGTTGTCAAAATAATGAAAATGTTCTGTAACAATGTAAATATAAATGCCCACAGGCGTGGATTACTTAGGGCATCAAGTAGTCTTAATCCGTCACTGGTCATGGCAACTTTAAAAGTAAACTGTATTCTTTTAAACTTGTTCCTTCGCCTTTGTGTCAGTGTTCTACATCGAACTGTGAATTTGAACAGTCCGCACATCACATCTTGTGGGAGTGTATTCTTTGGCAGAATGAACGCAATATTATGTTGGATAGTGTACAAGTTACATCCGGAGTTGTTTATTATACGGACCTTGTTGAAACTAGAACTAATTTCCGTGCGTTCAGGCGCTTTTGCCATACCTATTATTGGAATCAATTGTAACAGCAAATACCTACTTAGGACCCATTAACTTGATCAAATGTTATTCCGTGGTGCTTGGCAATCTGGGCTTCTCCCAGTTGCAATAATGTCCCTTTGTGCCGATTGGCCTAGTTATATTCTGTCTCCTGCTTATTATGGAGGGAAGTGGCCGCAAAGTAATTATTAAAAATGTTGGCTATTTGTTTAGGTTCGCATATAACTTCGCTATTTATATGTAATTTAATATTATTATGCTCTTTTTTAGTTTTTATTAGTTCTCTCATTTATGATACTCCACATAGTTTTTACCGTGTTGTTAGATTGTTTTATTTTATTTACATATTGAATCTTTTTTGATTCAGTGACTAATTTTTTTTAGTATTTTTTCGTAGTTTTTATAATAGTTTGTAATGATAGGGTTCTTAGTTTTAAGTGTAAGTATTTTTAATAGTATTTTGTTTTTAGACGAAATCTTGATGCCTTTCGATAACCAATACTTTTTAAAATTAGTTTTAAGTTTAACTTTACATTTTGGTATACAATTGTCAATAATATTTATTAATGTATCGTGAAATGCTTTATAGTTCTGATTTAAATTTTGTTTTTCAAGTAAGATTTTTTTCCAACCGAGTTCATTTAGTTTAGACTTAAACTTTAGAATATTTGTTTTGTTAAATAACCTTTTTTTAACAACCCGGGTTGTTGGTGTAGCTAACTGTAGTGTTGGTATGGTGATGTGTATAGTCGTACCGCTGTGGTCCGAAAACCCTAGTTCCTCTAATGTTGTGTGTATTTGATTTGAGTTAGTGTTTGTGAATATCAAGTCTAGACATGTGGATTCTCGTCGGTGTTTTTATGTGTTGTGTAAATTTATATTCTAGCATGAGATCTAGGAATTGACTAGTCTTTACATTTCTCTCTAAGATATTTATATTAAAGTCTCCGCCTATTATATACTAAATTTAAAATACTTATTATTTATGTAGTATTCCTTCACTGTATTCAGACAGTACACCTGCACTCTAATTGGATAGTATTCCTTCACTGTATTCAGACAGTACACCTGCACTCTAATTGGATAGTATTCCTGCACTGTATTTAGACAGTACACCTGCACTCTAATTGGATAATATTCCTGCACTGTATTTAGACAGTACACATGCACTCTAATTGGATAGTATTCCTGCACTGTATTTAGACAGTACACCTGCACTCTAATTGGATAGTATTCCTGCACTGGTATTTAGACAGTACACCTGCACTCTAATTGGATAGTATTAACGCACTGTATTTAGGCAGTACACCCGCACTCTAATTGGATAGTATTCCTGCACTGTATTTAGACTGTACACCAGCACTCTAATTGGATAGTATTCCTGCACTGTATTTAGACAGTACACCTGCACTCTAATTGGATAGTATTCCTGCACTGTATTTAGACAGTACACCTGCACTCTAATTGCTTCGCCCGCGTGGAATTCGGTTATAACGGGTTTTTTCCCTCAAGAATATCAATTTTTTCAATAAAAGTTAGCCTATGTCCTTTCTAAGGGTCTAAAGATTGTCTGTGCCAAATTTAATCAAAATCGGTTGAGAGGTATAAGCGGGAAAGCGTAACAAACAGACAGACAGAGTTACTTTCGCATTTACAATATTAGTATAGATTACGTACATCAGTCGTCAAACCCACTGCTAGCTCGGATAAAAACCCTAGAGCTAGGCTTGCCCGACATCATACCGAGGATATCCTGGACATGTACGAGACGACTTGTACGAGATTACGATTGCCCTTAAACAGCTGAAAAACAACAAGCCGCCGGGTGAGGACGGAATCACAGTGAACGTGGCTAAAACGAAGGTAATGTCGAATGTCCAAGTTGCGCCATCACCGGTTTATGTTGGGAGCTCCATCCTTGAAGCTATCATTATCATCATTTCAGCATGAATCCCAGTCGCATCCGTAGCTTTTCAGCTTTGGAGTCTGGGGTCCGCTTTACCAGTCTAACTGCTGATTTTGGCTAAACTTCGATATTTTCCGTGAAGCGACTGCCGTCTGACCTCCACAAACCGAAGGCGATATCTAAGCTCGATATCTTTGAAGCTATGTATGTAGGTATATCTGGAACAGCTGATCCAGATCGAGAGTTCCGGCTTCAAGGACGAGGCGTTTCGACGTTTCATATATTATGTAGCAATATTCACCGTAAATATTTAAGCCATACGACTCATCCTATATCTGATGAAACATTCAAACCTGTCGATCACGGAGTAGTTCATTGTCTTGTAACGGATTAACTTTACAAGAAAAAAAAAATTAATATTTAAATTTTGTTTAAATCTAACTGTTATATATCCCCAATTATTAATTTGTTATATGTGTAACTACTATAGGCCAAGAACGGTGAAATCACTCAGATGCTAAATTACAATAAAAATATCACCAAAACATTCTGTAAGAAACTAGCCAAGTCTCGATGGAGCTGCTTGTTTATCTCTAAAAAGTAATGAAATTTAGACAGAGTCGTATCAAGTCTACGGTTCCTTACTGCGATTTTTTTATTATTATAGTAAATGTTGTGTGAGTTGGCCGTTGGATATTCCTTACATATGTAAGGAATATCCAACAAAATTGACTTGTACCCACTAACGTATATACGTTAGTGGGTACACCACTAACGTATATACGTTAGTGGGTACAAGTCAATTTTGTTTACACGTGGTGTTTTATCTGTTGTAACTACCTATGTTTGTTAAGCGAGATAATAGCCCACACTGGTATTGGACGCTAGTGGCTCATTTTCAAGAATTCCACCATACCTCCACACTTTGCAAAATTATGGAGCGTGTATTGAACTCATGCCTCTTGGCTTACCTGGAAGGTAACGATCTCCGCAGTGACCGACAGTACGAGTTTCACCGCAATCGGTCAATTGGGGACCTACTAGTGTACGCCACTCAACTGTGGGGGAGGTCCTCGAGAAAAATTGGGAAGTGATTGTCGTCTCTCTTGATGTCTCAAAGGCCTTCGACAGGGTATGGCATGCTTGCCTTTTGAGACTTTTAAACTTCCAGGATACGGCATTTCCTCTAGCCTAACTGGCTGGGTAAAAGACTTCCTGCCTGAACAGTCCCTCCGAGTTGTCGACCGATGCTCATCGAAGCCCATGTCGACTAATGCCGGTGTTCCTCATGGGTCTTTTCTTTCTGCAACTCTGTTCCTGCTGCATATTAACGATCTGCTGATGCCAAGTATCTATGGGTATGCAGATGACAGCATAGTTGTGGAGAGATAGCAGCCGGTTGTTCGGGATAGTAAGGAATCAATCCTGTCCAAAAGAGAGGCTATGTAGAGCCTACGAATGTTGCACTAGAGGCTGTCTCTGATTGAACAAAGCCAAACTTGTAGCATTCAACGACGCCAAAACACAAGCGTGTCTATTTACCGCCAAAAGAAGCCCGTTCACCGTGGCTCCTACTTTTCGTAATGTATCCTTGGATTGCACCGACCGCCTTCAGCTTATGAGAGTTGAGATTTCCTCGAACCTTAACTTTGGGCGGTTCATTCGGTTCAAGGCCAAAGTGGCTGCCATGAAACTTGGCGTTATCGCAATGGTCCGGCAGTACTTCACAGTTCACAACGGGACAGCTTCTAATGTTATACAAAACACAGGTCCGCTCGTGTATGGAGTACAGCAGCCACATTTGGGCTGGTGCTGCGAAATGTCACCTGGCTACTTTGGATTCAGTGGAGAGGCGTGCGAAGAGGCTGATTGGCGACCCAGACTCAACTCGAAACGGTCTCCAAAGCCTGGAGCAGAGGCGTGGAGTAGCCAGCCGTTCGGTCTTCTATAGGATGCATTCTGGTGAGTGTGCAAGGGAATTGCATGATTTAATTCCCCCATCTCCGTTCCACCATCGGACGACCCGTCGTACGTCGAGTTTCCACCCTTACGTTGTTGATACCACTGCGATCCGAACGAAGCGTGTCGCTTCCTCTTTTATACCGCGTACATCGAGGGACTGGAACAATTTGCCAGCGACGGTGTTTCCGTCACACTACAATTTGAGTGTCTTTAAGGCTAGAGTGAAGATACAATTTGAGTGCTTACCATCAGGCGGGATTGCAGTCAAGCGCTGGTTTTTAATTTATAAAAACAAAAAAACCGCACTACAGGCCTGGCTGCAATGCCAAAAATGTGTTGTCACAGAAGCTCTCTTTGTCGTTGCAGTCTAATATAATCAGATTCATCCGCTAACTATTCAGCACACACGCACACATACGCGCACACACATGCACTCATTTATAGTTTAACTCAGTAATGGTTTGAATTTTTATTACAAATGTATGACGGCGCGCTGATTATTAAGACCAGTAAGAAAGATCATAACTCGAATTAAACAATATTGTTATAGTCGACTCGATTCGGTAAAATTTAAATTTGAGCGGGTGACACCGAATAGAGTAGTAGGCGTGGCGACCCGCGACTGTCATATGGTCATATCATTGACAGCTGCCGACGGAAAGCACGCGCTCTAACCTATTGGCTCTTATCTGTTTTAATCTGAGATTATCATTGTAATCCCTTAATATTAAAGTGATCTAAGTTTCTGTACAGTTAAAATAACACGAATCGAACATCACACTATAGTTATTGTTCAACGTTTTCTCGAAATACCACCCATAATGGATGCTCATGCGGATGAGAAGACAACTCAATTATCCGGAACCTTTGGCCATGCCTTCCTGACGGTTTTCCCCTACAATGCCACCTGAGAATTTTAGACTTCGGTGGAGGGACGCAAAGAGGCTAATTAATTATTGACCTAGATTTAGTTAAAAATAATCTCTAAAGCCAGAGAGAGTAGCCAGCTTGGCGTTATGCTATACGATGTATTTTGTAAAGTATGCGCGGGAATTATTGTCATAATTTCGCTTTCACCATTCCACTTTTGGACGACCCATTGTATGGAGAGTCTCTAACTTACTGTTGATTACACCACTACGATCCAGACGATACGTTTCGCCTCGTCTTTTATACCGCGTACATCGAGAGACAGGAACAGTTTGCAAGCGGCGGTCATTTTCTACTATTTGTAAATAGGCTATACCAGCTTTCAATTCCAAACCGCAAGATACTTGTAAGTATATGCAGACGACACTGCGCTTAACGTAAGTGGAGAGACCTGGGAATGTACTCATTACGCCGCTGAAAAGGCTCTTGGTATAGTGGATTGGCCCTCATTTAACCTACTTATATTAAATGTCTCTAAAGCTCACTCCAATCCTTTCTCAGCTAACTCTGCTACGCAGCCTATTATGCCGGACGTTAAAGCCCATAGTTGTCACCCTTCGCTAACCAAAGGGTTCTAGGGTTCTATGTATAGTAGGGCAGTTACAAAGGTAACTGCCCTACTATACATAGAAGCTCTTGTGTTAAATACTTGGGAGTGCATATTGATAACACACTGAGTTGGCAAGAGCAGGTCGGTGTGACAGTTTCGCGGGTGTAAACTAATGTTCGTTATGAAACAATTAACAAGAGTAGTTACTAACACAGTGCTAAAAACTATTTATTTTGCCTTGGCTCAATCACTGCTTACCTATTGTATATCTGTCTGGGGCGGTACTCTTAAAACGTATCTGCTTCGCCTTGAAAGGGCACAAAGAGCTGTTTTGAACGTCATGCTTCACAAACCTTATCGGTACCCGACTACCCAGCTGTATAAAGACATATCTGTAGTCCCTGTACGACAAATCTGTGTCCCTAACATCACTTTACGTGTATACTCAACATTGAACGACAGCCCAAGGTCACTAGAACAAAATAAAAGACGATAAGATCCTACATGCGGCATGCCCACATGTCTCAACCAAAACCGAAGCTACCCGTATCTTAGCAGTCACCTTTATAATGCCATAAATAAATCCTGCAACACATATTCTTTACCTAGATTTAAATGTAAAGCTGTAGTTACTAGTTTTCTCCAAAAGTTAACATACGAAGAGACTGAAAAACTCTTTGCAAGAAAAGATTGGTAACGTACCTACATAATATCTTAGGCCTAGGCCGCACTACGGTTTAACCGCTGCGGTTTTTAACCGCGTGAATTTGTGCCCCTAGAATACTAAGTATTTAATGCAAGCAGCCGCACCTGCGGTTTTTTCCCGCGACTGATTTTAAAATCATGCTTTGCTACAAAATGCTCGCGGGAAAAAACCGCGCCAAAATTTGTAATCTATAGAACTTAGTTGACGCGCACGCACTTGCGTTAACCGCGGGCGGTTTTTTGGTCAGTTTTCGATAGACCGTCTTGCAGAGCAGAGCGTTGGCGCGCAATTTCAACCATATCATGCCCCGAGTCGGAGTCTGTTTTAAACGAAACAGAATATGAAAGTTTATCTCAAAAAATCATCGTGGAAGTATAGAAAAAACCAGCTTTATACGACACTACTTTGCGTCAATATAGCGATAGAAATAGCAAAAATAAACTTTAGTAGGAAGTGTTGTAGTAAATAATTAGATGACATTGACGGAGGCTGAGAGAAAAAAAATAAGTTTATTTTATTAGTGTTTATTTATTTCAAGATTATATAATGTATTACCTTTCCGCACGCGGCTTCGCCCGCGTGGAATTCGGTCATATCGCGCTTTTTAGATTTCCCTCGGGAATATAATTTTTTTTTTAAATAAAAGGTGGCCTATGTCCTTTCTCAGGGTCTAAAGATAGTCTGTGCCAAATTTCATCAAAATCGGTTGAGACGTTTAAGCGGGAAAGCGTAACAGACAAACAGAGTTACTTTCGCATTTATAATATTAGTATGGATATAAATATTTAAGAACTCAAATTGCTGTGAAACTCTTAAGGTCGAAATGAAGCTGGCTACTGACATCCTATAATAATTAAAGAAATTATCAGGATGGTCTCTTAAGCTTTGATACTTCTTATGAAAGAAACCTTTCTCAAATGTTATGTGTGTATGTAAATAAATGTACTGTGCGTAGGCACAGTAAGTCGATGGATCCAATATCTACGAAATTTGTGTTGACGTCTTTTTTTTCTATTTCTTAGTATCAGAGCAACAACACATACTGCTACCTCGAAATTCATCCTCAGACTGCGGGTCGTTTCGCGGTTTTTAATCGTGGTGTGTGCGTCTCAAGCGGTTTCGCGGTTGTAGCGGTTAACCGCTAGCTGAAAAAGCCGTAGTGCGGGGCCTCAGCCTTAAATCAGATGTAAATTGCTCCAGCAATATTTAGAAGACGTCCTGCTCGTGCGCTGGTGGCACGTATAACACGCACCACATCATGATTCGTCTCCGCGTCCCACACATAGTGTCAATACTTCAATAGTGTCAATCTGGGGGAAAGCGCGCGCGCGACAGTGACAGCGAAGTGAAGCGAGTGGACAAAATGATCTTGTGTTACCGTCTACGAACCGTTCACCTCAAGATAGCATAAGAGAAGAACATGAGTTGCCTTCTAATGTAAGAGCCGCTTCAACTATCGATGATAGGTGGTAGGCCATAATTTCGGCTGCCGGCAGAAGTTACCACCCACCAGACAAAGTCTTGCCGTCAAGCGATTCATCGTGTTGAAGTGATGATGAATGATGTCTGGTAAAGCCGTATGGAGGACGGGTCAGAGCAGTGGTGTTGCGATGTGTGGCGGGTACGATGCGCCAAATGTTGTTGTGTCGGGATTTTGGCCGTGGAGAGTCTCCAGATCAATCTCCCTCTAGCGCAGCATCGTTTGGTCGTGTTGGTTTTGGGTTTAACATTGCATCATCTCGCTCAACTGCCGTCTTCCTTCCTACTCACTAAGATATTTAAGTGAATAGGCTTAATAAACTTCCGCGCTTTACCATCAACGATTGCATCACTGCTTACCATCAGGCGAGATTGCAGTCAAGCACTAGTTTAAAATGATTAAAAACATAAAAACACGAATGAAGCGCTACTGTCTCTCCCATGCCTGATTTAAATTTTGATAATAATTCATTAGTTATCCGGGTTCCCGTTGATGAAACTTCAACAGTATTTGATATTTTTAATCGAGTATTCCCGCCTGAAATATTTGATTACGCCTACGGACTTAAAGTGATGCTTCGAAAACCTTATCGCAATCTAACAACTCAGCTGTACTCAGATTGTAAAGTTCTAACAGTTCGTCAACTCTTCGTATTGCAATCCATACTTAGAAGACACGCCAGTGTCCTACCGTCTGATCCCAATAAACGAATGACGACGAACGAAAAAAAAAAACTAAAACGAAACAATTGTAACTAAATGATCAATTACAAATCTATACTAATATATGTATGTATAAAGCCGAAGAGTTCGTCTGTTTGCTTGAACGCGCTAATCTCAGGAACCACTAGTCCAATTTAAAAAATATTTTTTTCGTTTAATAGCCCATTAATATAACGTATAGTTCGTATAAAGGTGCATGTGAGTATGTGTGTGTGTGTGTGTGTGTGTGCGTGTGTAACGCGTGCGTGGGTGTGTATATTTGTATCTGTGTGTGGGTATTTAACAAGGGTTCATCCAGGTGCTTGTAGCCCACCTTGTCCTGCCATACCCACTGTAATTTGAAAACATCGAAAGAGTCAATCATTTTTAAAATAGAAAGCGAGGCGCTTCTTGCCGGCTGCTCTCCATGGAGACGTCCTATTGGGACCGTGCACCCAGCCTCAGACACATCACAAGTGTCCCTGTTGGTTTATGTGAAATAAAATAAATTAATTGTATTAAAGTAAAGATTTTTGTTAGGTAATGCTGGCAAAGGAGGAGGCGGAGCACGTGAGGGAGGGGTATCCCAGCGCCCTCACGCCACTAGCCGCCGCAAGAGACTCCCTGGTCGGAAGACAACATCGAACTCCCGGCCACTGTAGGCGCGGGCCTGCGGGCGGTGAGCAGTGGGCAGCTCGCCGCCCAGTAAGGACCGAAAACCGTGAAGAAACCGTGACGGCGGCGCACAGGCAAGTGAAGAAACAAGGGTGGGTTTTAAATTTCGATGAAATGAAATGAAACGAAATCGTTTATTGATGTTGACACTTCGTTGTCAGTGTTGATGAAACCTGTACCATTCGACCAGGCCATCCTGGGTTTAGAAATGTGTTTTATATTGTACCTCTGCAATGCCTAGGTCAGCCTCTTGCCTCTACACTGAATCCAAAGTGGCTAGGTGACATTTTACAGCGTCAGCAAAAATGTGGCTGCAGTTCTCCACACACGAACGGACCTGTGCTTTGTACAATATTAGAAGCTGCCTCGGTATGCAGTATTTATTTCTTTTTTTAGTATCTTAGCATCGTATGGTGTCTCCTTGTGAGTTTTGAGCATGATATGTAGAATGTATTATTTTGTCACTGATAGTAGATTACATAATTCGTAAAGCTTTTTAGTAGAAAATATTCTTTTTTTGAAGTACATCACTTTAATTATCACTCTCTGGGCACGTTCTAATTCAAAAAATCTAGATGTCGTTGCTCCTCCCCATATAGTTATGCAATATATCAAAACAGACCGGACCAACATTAATAAATTTCGTTGATTGTCATTATTTTTATTTTCATTTATTCTCCCTGGTACAACATATCTCAACTCTTTGAGTTTCCGGATCAGTTTCCGTACTCTGCTTATGACTTGTTCTGGTTGAAGATGCCAGGAAAGACGCTGGTCAATGTTAACTCCTAGATACTTTGTTTGGTTAAGTTGTTGGATAATAGGGCAATTGGTGCAAGTTTCTGTAGTAGTGTCACACATATGGATTCTTAAATTAAATTCTTTTTCTGGTTGAAATTAATTATAAATATTAAAACATATGAAGTTGGTTTTGCTAGTGTTCAGAGTGAGAAGGTTTTTTTAACCAAGTTGTAATAAGAGCTAAACCTTCTTTTGCACAGTTTTTAACTTCATCCCATGTTGTACCTGAGAAGACGACAGTTGTATCATCGGCGTATGAGAATACTTTAACATTATGGATCCTCATGTTGCAGAGGTCATTAATGTAAATTAAAAAAGGTGTGGGTCCTAGTACACTTCCTTGGGGTACGCCGTATGACACATCTGCATCCTCACTGACAGTTTTAATAAGGTTCACTTTTTGCATTCTACCGGAAAGATAGTCCTTAAAAAGTGCAAGTGGTATTTCACGAATTCCAATTACTTCAAGTTTGTGTAGAATCATGGAAGTAGATACGGTGTCAAATGCTTTTTTTAGATCCAGAAAGGCAGCCATACATTTGTTTCCTTGGTCAAGTTGTTCGGTTACTAAAGAAGTCAATGCTTTTAAAGCATCTTCAGTTGACTTTTTTTGTCTAAATCCAAATTGGGAAGGTGACAGAATTTAAAATTTATTTAAATAATGCAGGAGACGAGTATTTAACAATTTTTCTATAATTTGCCAATGAACCGCCAAAAGTTTAGGTTTGTGGAAATCTTAACTTCCAAAAGCTGAAGACGTCGGTACACTCCAAGGATACATTCCAAAAAGTAGGAACCAAGGTGAACGGCCTCCTTTTCGCAGTAAAAAGACACGCCTGTGTTTTGGCGGCATTGAATGCTACAAGATTGGCATTGCTCCATTCAGAGACTGCCTGTAGTGCAACATTCGTACGCTCTACCATAGCCTCTCTTTCGGACCGGATTGATTCCTTACTAGCCCGAGCATCCGGCAGGTATCTCTCCACAATTGTGCTGTCATCTGCAAACCCATAGATACCGGGCATCAGCGGATCGTTAATATGCAGCAAAAACAGAGTTGCAAAGAGAACAGACCCCTGAGGAACACGACGGCATTAGTCAACATGGGCTCAGATGAGCATCCCTCGACAACAACTTGGAGGGACTGTCAGGAAGTCTTTTACCCAGCCAGTCAAGCCAGGTGAAATATACGCTGGAAACTTATTCAAAAGGCCAGAGTGCTATACCCCGTCGAAGGCCTTCGAGACATCAAGGGAGACAGCAATCGCTTCCCTATTTTTCTCGTGGGCCTCGCCTCACAAGTAAGTGGCATACACTAGTAGGTCCCCAGTTGACCGATTGCGGCGAAACACGTACTGGCGGTCACTGAGTAGAACGTTACCTTCCAGGTATGCCAAGAGGCGCGAGTTTAACACACGCTCCATAATTTTTCAAAGTATGGAGGTTATCAAAATCGGCCGATAGTTTGTAGGACCGGCACGACTACCCTTTTTGAGCACGGGCTGTACGTTGGCAAGCTTCCATAACTTGGGCACTATACCAGTCCCAAATGAGAGGCGATACAAGCGCGTCTATACAGGAGGCAATTCGCGCACATGCCTTAAGAACAGTCGCTGGTATACCATCTGGACCACTAGCCTTATTCACGTCCAGACAACACAGTACTCTCAGAACCTCCGTGTTCCTAATGCGAACCTCCGGCATTGAAGTTCCGCAATGAGGTAATTTAGGTGGAGTAGCCCTGTTAGTTACTGCTCAGGATCGAGCTTGTTGGCGTGCCATGAAGGAAGCCTATGTCCAGCAGAGAACGAGTAGGGGCTGATGATGAGTGAGCCCTGTCACGCACAATGGTCCGCTGGAGGGACTGAGTGCGGAAACCAAACCAATACATAGAACATAGAGTGAGCCCTGTTAGTATCATGACCCCAAACTAGCGGGGGTAGTGTGGACATAAGTTCGCCTCGATCGATTTGGCAAGGGACCAGAAAGATCTGCTACCGGATGGTAGCAGAGAGCTTATTACCAATATGACTTATGTGGTCGAAGCGCGCCTTCTTGAACGCGTTTTTGTAGGACTTGGCAGCAAGGTTAAAGGCTCTCATCTTTGAGCTTACATCTGGAGCTCTGCGGTCACGAGCGTCAACCCAGGTGAGAAATGCCGTATGCTTACACTGTCCAGCTTGGACATAATAGGCATTAAACCATGAGCGAGCTGAGCCACCGACGGGTACATCACTGAAGGGGATCAAATACTCCATAGCTTGACGCACCACATCGTTTATAGTGTCCGCACAGCTCGACGGATTGTCAGAAGAGAAGCAGACCTGTTGCGAAGGTTAAGACGCAAAGGAGTGGCACATCTCATCCCAATCTGCAGACTTGTATCGCCACTTTCGCTGTTCACCACGTGAGTCGCAATATAGTGATGAGCAGGACGATACAGACAGTGGTCTGAAGTTCTCAACGGTGAGGAAACTGTTACAACACATCTGTCCGGATCAGTGGTCAGCGGAAGGTGCAGACAATTGTCAGTTTGACCAACTACATCAGGCACCGCCGCACGCTTGCTCTACCAGCTAGGAAGGGCCCGTAGCAGCCACACACATGCTACACAATTGACTGATTTGAATGAATTGATTGTGTTAGTTACAGTCCATTGTTTAGTATACATTGGACTCCTTTCTTACGTGCAATATACAAAGTTCTCTCTATTCGAGTTTTAATTACGTAACACGACCTACGCGCTACATTGGCGATATTTGCCGACGTGATTCAAACCGACATGATTCTAACCGACGCGATCTTAAACCGACGTAATTCAAACCGACATGAGACTAACCGGCGCGAGTCTAACCGTCGTGATTCGAACCGACGTGATTACAAGACCGACGTAACTTCAACACCGACGTGATGATACCCGTGATTAGCACATTCTAGTGGCTTCCCACAAGCGGGTCTCACCACTAGGATTTCAAGAGGCTATATTCACGGCATTGTAACGTTACACCAGCAGAGTCTACTCAGGATGGCGACCAGCAACGCACCACAGGTAGGAGGGCGAGTCGACACGCTCACACTACAAGTACAAGTACGGCTGTCTGTCTGACTTTTGGCCAGCGTATCCCAGACTATGGTTACTATGGTTGGACTATGGTTTACGCACTTCGAAGTAGTAATGGCGCCACAGAAGCAAGGTGATGACGCGCGCTATCAAGCAGCTATTGCCCGACTAGGCCTGGACGCGCTTCAGCAAGTAAGTGACATTATAGCTAAACAGCCCTCTGTGAACAAGTATGAAACCCTGAAGGCCAGACTCATCAGCGTCTACGAGGAATCTGAGAGCCGGCAGCTGCAGAAACTGATGGATGAGATGGAACTCGGAGATCAAAAACCCTCACAGCTATTACGAAAAATGCGGGAACTAGCCGGACAGAAAATACCCGACGCACACAGGCGGATTTTCAAATGTTTGCGGTCAAAACTCCACTGGTCGAAGTTAGCCATAATAGTCACGTGACTGGATTTTTTAAATCTTATTGGTTCTTTTAATCCAATGACAGCCATCATAATTGCAACATTTATCCTCCATAAGAAAATGTTACTTCTGCAAGAAAAAGATACTAGTGCGCTTTACCATCAACGATTGCGTCACTGCTTACCATCAGGCGGGATTGCGGTCAAGCACTGGTTTATAATATGTAAAAAAAAAAAAGATGCTACCCAAAAAATATATCCATCAGTAAATCATCTGTAAAAATTTCTTTACAAGATTTATTAGATCACACATTGAAGAGACTTTTTTCATTCACTACATGAAGTTATTTCCTCATTTCCTAAAAACCAACTTGATACAATCTCTTTGATTACGAAATGGGGATGTGATGGAACATCGGGACAAGCTGAATATAAGCAGCTATTTCAGGATGAGACGGTTTCAGATTCAAGTATTTATTTGATTACTATTGCTCCGATACAATTAGAAGTAGACAACATAGGCGAAAGTAGTAAAACAATTATTTGGAGAAATCCGACTGCATCTTCACCAAGAAGTTGCAGACCATTAATGCTTCTTTTCGCCAAAGAGTCGACAGATTTGATTAAAGATTGCGTCAAATGCATTGAAACTCAGATAGAAACATTAATACCAACAAAAATAGAATGCAATAGTACTGAAATACATTTGAGACATTAATTTAATTTTGTGTATGATTGATGGAAAGACCGTCAATGCTATAACTGACACTAAATCAAATCAACGATGTTACCTATGTCATTTGATGTCAAAAGACTTCAATAATATATCTCTTAATTTATATAAAAATATTGTTAACAAGGATTATTTAAATTTTGGAATATCTCCACTACATGCGTGGATCCGTCTATTTGAATATTTGATTCATATGATGATGATGATGTTCCGACCGATTTCGGCCACGGCGACCACTTCGACTACTAGCCGATGATTTGGCGCTCATGCGCCCGAAGATGGCATATGTAGACTATCTTGGCGGCGAAACTTCGTGCACACTGAGGGCACGTAAGCACGCCGTCGACGTAGTTGTATGTGATGGCAGCAGGTGGGCGGGCCTTTAATTGGTCGCGTTTGGCATCGAGGTCAGCTTTGCGCTGCTCCTCAAACTCGCGAACTTGTCCGTACACCATTCTGCGCCATTCTGACCGTTTTGCTACCAAACGCTCCCATTTAGAGGGTTCTATATTGCACCTCTTTATGTGCCGTTTTAAGACATCCTTGAACCAGAGGAGTTGTCCGCCATGCGTTCGCTTGCCCTCCTCCAGTTCAGAGAAGAAGATGCGCTTCACCACCCTTTCGTCCGCCATAAGCGATACGTGCCCGCACCACCGAAGCTGCCGACGCATTAAATAAGCCTTAACGCCACCAACATTGGCTCGTCGCAGGACTTCGGTATTACGCACTCTGTCAGACCATTTGTTCTTCATAATGGATCGGAGACATTTAAGGTGAAAACGATCTGGAGTACGTATGTGGTGACGGTACACACACCATGTCTCAGCGGAATATAGAAGGTTTGGCAGCACAATTGCCATATATACGGATATTTTCGTAGCTAGCTTAAGGTCATGTGAGCAGAAGACCTTGGAACACAACTTGCCAAACGCTGCAGCTGCAGCTCCGACTCTACTGCTGATCTCAGCATCAAGGTCACACTTAGAACTTACTATAGTAAGTTTCGTTGTCTGGGAATTCATGTAAGTTATAGACTACCTATATGTAAGTGGCAAATTCGAAGTGCAGAGAATAAGAATAAATTAGATATTAGAAAAAAACATATTCAGGACGAATTTTGAAAAAAAAAATGGGTCTCATAGTAGACAAACCTAAGCCCGGATTTGGAAGTAGCAATGACGGAAATACTGCAAGAATTTTTTTTCATTGTTACGAAGATTCAGCTGAAATTACAGGTATTAACAAAAATATAATTTATCGCTTTTTTAGAATCCTTTTGGCTCTTACAAGTACGTTTCCAGTCAATGCACAGAAGTTTAATTTTTTTTGTTGGAAATCAGCTGTCGTGTTTATTACACATTAGGTATCCATGGTTTCCCCTACCAACAACTGTACACAAAATTTTATTTCATGGCTATAAAATAATAGAAAATTGTATAGTTCCTTTGGGTTTACTTTCAGAAGAAGCTCAAGAGTCTAGAAATAAAGACATAAAAATGTACAGAGAAAGTTATTCTAGAAAATTTAGTAGAATTCAAAACATACAAGATGTGTTTAATAACCTTCTAGTATCATCAGATCCTTATATTACAGATATTTCGAAAAAACATTACAAGAAAGATTTTAAAATAAATGAATATCCAAAAGATTTAAAGTATTTATTAGATATGTAAGAAAAGACAATAGTTAAAAATATTACAAACTTGTGAATCGAAGTTAAATAAAGCTCCAGTTTAATTTAATCCCGTTTTTTTTTCGATTCCTTCAGCTTTTCATACTTTGGATTCAATCTATAAGTTTTGACCAAAATTTAAACAAAATCCGCCTGTGTGCGACGGTACACTGCGCATCATGTGGATTAAGCTACTTCCACCCTCAGTACGCGCTGTTCTCACCGTAAGCGACATAACCGATCAAGAAACGTTGTCGCAAGTGGCAGACACTGTCATGGACAGTATCGCGCAACCTAACCAGGTCGCGCAGATTACACACACGAGCGGTATGACTGCCTACATGAACAAATAAGGCGGTTATCTCTGGAGCTCGCTGATCTCAAGAACAGTCAGGAACACAGACCAAGATCACACAGGCCATACGACAGACGGCGTTCAAGATCGTGTTCAATAAGCAAGGAAAATAGCAACCGCAAGTACCTTACCTGTTAACCCTTAACTGTTATTATCATCGCAAGTTCGGTAAAGAGGCGCATAAATGTACGCGCCCGTGCAATTTCGATAGCATCAGCGCCCAGTCGGAAAACTAACCCCTGCGTTGGTTGAGGCGGCAACTGACGCGAACAACACTTCTCGCCGCCTATTCATAACTGATAAGAATTCGCGTCTGTCATTTCTTATTGACCGGCGCAAACGTTTCCGTGAAGCCGAGGACAAAAGACGGCAAAGCAAAACAAACCGATTTCTGTTTGTACGCGGCAAACAACACGATTATCCCAACGTACGGAGAGAAAACCCTACAACTGGATCTCAACCTACGACGGCCGTACACCTAGAAGTTCATCGTCGCTGCAGTCAGCAAACCCATCATCGGTGCAGACTTTCTGAAACGTCATCAACTTCTTGTCGACATAGCCGGCCGACGTCTCGTCGACAAAGTTACCAATCTGACCGTCAGAGCATCAGTTATTCATTCCGCCGAACTCACAGTTCGAAGTATCGACATGGAACAGCCATATCACCAGCTCCTCAGCAAGTTTCCTGACATCGACCGTCATGCACGAAGGATACTCCCAAACACAGGGTAGAACACCACATCGAAACTACTGGCCCACCAGTGTACAGCAAGTGCAGACCTCTTCCTCCACATTGCTACCTGCCCGTGAAGAAAGAATTCGAACTCATGATGCAGCAAGGAATTTGCCGACCAAGCAAAAGCCTTTGCCGTGGGTGGCATACACTAGTAGGTCCCCAGTTGACCGATTGCGGCGAAACCCGTACTGTCGGTCACCGAGGAGATCATTACTTTCCAGGTATGCCAAGAGGCGCGAGTAAAACACACGCTCCAAAACATAGGCGTGTCTTTTCACCGCCAAAAGGAGTCCGTTCACCTTGGCCCCTACTTTTCGGAATGTGTCCTTGGAGTGTTCCGACCGCCTTCAGCTTTTGGGAGTTGAGATTTCCTCGAACCTTAACTTTGGGCGGTTCATTGAGTCCAAGGCCAAGGTGGCTGCCAGGAAACTTGGCGTTATCGCAAAGGTCCGGCAGTACTTCACACCTGGGCAGCTTCTAATGTTATACAAAGCACAGGTCCGTTCGTGTGTGGAGTACTGCAGCCACATTTGGGCTGGTGCTGCCAAGTGTCACCTGGCCACTTTGGATTCAGTGGAGAGACGTGCAAAGAGGCTGATTGGTGACCCTGATCTAACTCGAGTTGGTCTCCAAAGCCTAGAGCACAGGCGTAGAGTAGCCAGCCTTTCGGTGTTCTATAGGATGCATTTCGGGGTGTGTGCGAGGGAATTGCATGATTTAATTCCCCCATCTCCGTTCCACCAGCGGACGACCCGTCGTACGGCTGGTTTCCACCCTTACGTTGTTAACACCACTACGATCCGGACGAAGCGTTTCGCCTCCTCCTTTATACCGCGTACATCCTGGGACTGGAACAATTTGCGAGCGGCGGTGTTTCCGTCGGACTACAATTTGAGTGTCTTCAAGGCTAGAGTGAATAGGCTCTTAATAAACTAGTGCGCTTTACCATCAACTATTGCGTCACTGCTTACCATCAGGCAGGATTGCGGTCAAGCGCTGGTTTATAATATGTAAAAAAAAATAATTTTGCAAAGTTTGGAGGTGATCGAAATCGGCCGATAGTTGATAGGATCGGAACGACTACCTTTTTTGGGCACGGGCTGCACGTGAGCAAGCTTCCAGGACTTGGGCACTATACCAGTCCCAAATGAGAGGCGATACAAGTGCGTCAATACAGGAGACAACTCGGGGACACATGCTTTAAGAACAATCGCTGGTATACCATCTGGACCACTAGCCTTATTCACGTCCAGACGACACAGTACTCTCAGAACCTCCTTGTTCCTAATGCGAACCTCAGGCATTGAAGCTCAATAAAGTAAAGAATATCCCGGGTAGCTGAGGTATGCCGCATCAGACGGACATCTGATCTGGGTCTCCGTCAAGAAAAGTAGATGGGGCTTTTCAGTCTCAAGGTGGTAGTGTACTGCAATGAGATTGGAGTGCAGACCTCTAATATTAGAGAGGTGCACTTTAAATGAGAGGACGTGCGCCCGCTGTGCACACCTACTTTTCTTTATTGAACTTTTCATTTAAAAAAAATTGAGTGAATAGGAAGGAAGACGGCAGTTGAGTGAGGTGATGCAACGTTAAACCTCACAATGCGACCAACGATGCTGGGCCAGAGGGAGATTGATCTGGAGACTGCGGGGACGCCCGAACCCCCCCAGGGATCGCCATCGGGTCCTCTCGTCCGGTCGCCAACCGGCACGATGGGGCCAACCTGGGATTTTTCGCAGTTGGTGGGGCAGCCTTTCGTATGTGGCTGGCACACTACTTGGGCCCCCAACTACCTGCGGTCGGCCAGCGGAGCACCGTGCTTCGGATCCCGCTACCCTCCAGGACCAACCTCCCGACACAACAACATTTGGCGCATCGTACCCGGCACACATCGCAACACAACTGCTCAGACCCGTCCTCCGTACGGCTTCACCAGACATCATGCCGGAACACGACGAATCGCTTGGCGGCATGACTTTGTCTGGTGGGTGGTAACTTACGCCGGCGGCCGATGTTATCGCCTACCACCGAGAAAACCTACCTAGACCTAGGGTGATCCCAATTTCGGTTACTTTTTTATTATTTTGTTTGATTTTTTTTTTTAATTTTCGAGTTATTTAAAAATATCAAAATTAATATGATTAGTGGGCACTATCCCTACCCGTGTGTTAATTTAATGTCGCCGTTGTGGCATCACGTTGTAGAAGTTTGGCAAAAATAACAAACTGATATATTATGGTCTTTCGGTTCGGCTCATGACATTGGAACTGCGAACGGCATATGACGAGATCCTTTAGCCCACGATATTAACAAAGTGACACACTGTGTACAGCAAACACTAGGAGTCCAGGTTTTGTCCAAATTTTGCACCAGAATACTAAAATAATTATTAAAAGAGTTTTTAACCAATGGTGTCAAACTACGACTTTGACTTTTAACAGTACCTAAGTTGACCGCAAATATAACTTAAATTACCAGCATGGTATAAACACACTCTTAGTATTGTTACGAATGGACCTTTTGTCGATGGCATAAGGTTCAATATCGCGTGACATGCAGTGTGTCACTTTTAAGCCCTATTTCCCCAGATCTAGACATTTTCTAGGCACAATATAAAAACGCATTGCTAGACTTAGGATGGCCTATCGAATGGTACAGGTCTCAACAGTTTTGTCAACAACGTGTCGACAACGAAATTTCTAGAAACCCGTTTCCGGGAATTACCGTAGGTACTTACTTGGTCGGTGACCTCGAAGTTATGCCGTATTATTATTACGTCTAGAGGATTCTGGAATGTTCGATCAGCTGGCCTATATACAGCGCCGTGACGCCGGCGCAGAGTCAGTCTGAATTCGACTAGCGATACGAGAACAAGCGACAGTTAAGAAGCGATCTTAAAGAAGACCTACTGCGACAATTACAACGAGAACTTCGAGTACTACGTGAACTAACATCTGTAGCGTTATTGTGTGTTTACAACACGGACTCCGCGGACATAAGGGAAGACTTCGGTGCAACGTCAGCGACATTCTACTTGTCATTGCCTACAATCGACTGTACCTTCGTTGCCAATAAACTTCGTAACCCTTAACCGGCATTTTAGTACCCCCAGCCCGTAACAATTGGTGTCGGAAGCGGAATGCCGGTCACGCCAAGGGAAGACGAAAGAGTACGCACGCGACGACAAGCAGCGATGGATTTGGCGCGTCAAGAGGAAGAATCGGTTGGTGTCCCTGTACCCGGAGTAGATGCAGCCGTCGTAACACCGATGAATGTGAGTGCACCCACTACCACCACTATTCCGGGAAACAGCGGATCCGATTTATCAGCGTTACTGTCTCACTTGACTGCGCAAATAAAAGGCATAGTAGAAGAATCCCAGGCAAAATCCCGGGCAGAAATCCAGGCACAAATAAAACAATCCCAGGCAGAAACCCAGGCACAACTTAAAAATGTAGCAGCATCCCAGGCAAAATCCCAGCAACTAGTATTGGAACTAAACGGAAAGTGGGAAAAAATTAAAGAAGAGGTGAACGAGCTTAAAATAAAAGCAACACAACAAGACGCACGTATGGACCAGCAAAATATGCGCATAGACAAACAAGAAGCGCGTATGGACAACCAAGATACGCGTATAGACAAACAGGATGCTCGTATAGACAAACATGATGCGCGTTTTGAGGCACTACACAGCACCATCATGGGGTGTGAGAAAGAAATAAAATTACTCCATGATAAGGTACAGAAAGGAGGCATCAAAGGGATGATACCTAGTGCTTTGCCGACGTTCCAAGTGCCTCATTTTGACGGAACAACGTCATGGGTGGCCTTCCGCCTTCAATTCGAAAAGGTCGCAAAAGGCAACAACTGGGACGACGATCAAGCTCTAACGGCCCCTATGCTTGCTTTGCGTGGTGATGCCGTACGAATCCTCGAGAATGTTTCCGGCGATCGCAATAGCCTAGCCTGTCTGTTAGAAGCGTTGGAGACTAGATATGGAGAGAATCACCTCGAACATGTCTACAGGGCTCAACTCCGCGACCGCACACAGAAGAGCAATGAGGGTCTGCAACAGTGGGCAACGGAAATGGAACGTATGGTTCGGAAGGCGTATGCATCAACACCGGGATTGATTGGCGCTACTACTCTACGATTCTTTACTGATGGAATTCGAGATGCAGAAGTCAGGGCTGCTGTACGTCTGGGTCACCATCAGACCCTGAAGGCAGCTTTGACGCATGCTCTGGAGGTGGAAGCAGTACGCCAAGATGGCCAACAACTCGACCGTATTCGTGAGGTAACTGCACAAATAAAAGCACGACGAGGACCAACTTGCTATGAGTGCGGCGAAAAAGGGCACATTCGAATCGATTGTCCCAGAAAGTCTAAGGGAAGAAGAACTTCTTGGTCACGTGAAGAGGCCGCGGTGATGGAGTGGCGCAAGCGCGCTGCGAAGGTCGAGCTCGAGCGCCCGTGCGAGCGAGTCGAGTGGCGCGAGCGGAGCGATCGGAGCGGGCACCGCGAGCGTCCCGCGGAACGAGAGCGGGAACGCGTCAAGGACCTTGAGCGAGACCGAGACCGGGAACGCGAACGTCCCGGCAAGCGAGAACACGAGCGCGAGCGGTCGGGCGGAAGGTCGTGGAGTGACGCAGACGCAAGGCGGGGCAAGGAAGCCGAGGACGAGGCGCGTAAGAAGAAGCGCCTCGAAAAAAAGGCAAGACAAAAGGACCGCCGTCGCCAGGTTACTTCAGAGAGTAAGGACCGAGGTGAAGAAAGCAAACAGGAAAAGAAAGAGAACGTAAGGATTATCCAGGTGAACGCTTTGGACGAAGACTGGAGTAATCAATCTTTGGAAGACGCACAAAAGGAAGATAGTGACTTGAAGACAGTAATCGAATGGAAGAAACGTGGCCCTTTGCCCACTTGGAGTGAAATATCAGCGCGTAGCCCAACAGCAAAAAGTTACTGGGCTCAATGGATAGCCTAATCATTGATAACGGAGTTCTCAAGAGGAAATGGGAATCACCCAGCGGACAGGAGGTCACCTTACAGATAGTTGTCCCCTGCGATAAAGTCGCGTCAGTGCTAAGACAGGTGCACGACGGAGTATCCGGAGGACATCTAGGAGTAAAGAAAACCCTGGAGAAGGTGAGGAAAAGATTCTATTGGGTGCATTGCCGCGAAGACGTAGAGGACTGGTGTAGAAAATGCGTAGCTTGCTCCTCGGTAAAGGGAGCGCAAACGAGAGCCAGAGGTCGGCTGAAAGTGTACAATATTGGTGCACCATGGGAAAGAGTTGCTGTCGATATAGCTGGGCCATTCCCTGTTACTGAAGAAGGGAATAGGTATATCATCATCATGCAAGACTATTTCAGCAAATGGCCAGAAGCTTTTGCAGTACCTAACCAAGAAGCTCATACAGTCGCCAAAAAGCTAGTTCACGAGGTGTTTTGTCGATTTCGCGTTCCCTTGGAGTTACACTCTGACCAGGGTAGAAACTTTGAGTCTTCACTATTTCAAGAGGTTTGCCAACTACTCGGGATACATAAGACTCGTACAACACCATATCACCCTCAGTCAGATGGAATGGTCGAAAGATTCAACCAGACGCTAGAGAATCATTTGGCCAAAGTAGTGGAAGAACACCAGAGGGATTGGGACCAATGCATTCCACTCTTCCTAATGTCATACCGCTCTGCAACACATGATAGCACAAATTGCACACCGGCGAAAGTCAACTTCGGCCGAGAAATTAGACTACCCATAGATGCACTAACCGGAACACCCCCTGATACTCCCATCCTAGCCGTCGACTATGTGGCCGACCTACGGCGTAAACTAGATGGAATTCATGAGCTAGTGAGAGAGAGCGGTCTCAAAACCAGCGAGAAAATGAAGATCCGATACGACCGCAAGGCTAACGTACCCGGATTTGAAGAGGAAACTTTGGTATGGTTACATAATACCGTAAGGAGAAAAGGAAAGAGTCCGAAATTTCAAGCCAAATGGGAGGGTCCGTACACGATAGTAACCAGGATAAACGATGTCACCTACCGGATAAAGAAAGGACCTAGAGGGAAGCTGAAGATCGTACACGTAGACCGCCTAGCTCGCTATTATGGATCAAATCATGCTCGGGACGAGCATGACTAAGAAGGGGGCAATGTTACGAATGGACCTTATGTCGATGGCATAAGGTTCAATATCGCGTGACATGCAGTGTGTCACTTTTAAGCCCTATTTCCCCAGATCTAGATATTTTCTAGGCACAATATAAAAACGCATTGCTAGACTTAGGATGGCCTATCGAATGGTACAGGTCTCAACAGTTTTGTCAACAAAGTGTCGACAACGAAATTTCTAGAATACAATTACAAGACAAAAAGACAATTACAACGAGAACTTCGAGTACTACGTGAAGTAACATCTGTAGCGTTATTGTGTGTTTACAACATGGACTTCGTGGACATAAGGGAAGACTTCGGTACAACGTCAGCGACATTCTACTTGTCATTGCCTACAATCGACTGTACCTTCGTTGCCAATAAACTTCGTAACCCTTAACCGTTAATTTTAGTACCCCCAGCCCGTAACAGTATGATCAATTCATTCAGAAACACGTCGATAATCAAAATTTTCAGAATCGAGTAAGACGATGTTTTATGAAAACTGAGCCTGATATTAGGTCCTAACATAGGAAATTGTCGTTTTGTCGTACTGGCCACTTTTATCTTAAATATCTCCTCTTTGGTTTAGAAGTCCAAATTCAAAGAATAATGCCAAGTCTCCATAGGAATTTTGGCTCAATATTAATTTGTCCTTAACAGTGACTGTTCCTATGTTTATTTGTGCAGTTTAATGCCAAAAGTACGTCTGTGACATCCACTTTTATATTGAACTTGTAAGAAAGAAGTTATTCAGACATTTTAACATTTTAAATGGGAGGTTATGTATTTTTACGGAGAGAAAATTAAACAACAAATAAACTAATGAACAGTTTTATTATTTTTCACCATAATCATTCATTATCATCATCATCAATTTCATTATCAAATTCGATTAGTAATTGATCAAGAAACTGTGCAGGGGGTTCAATATTGTTTTGATGCCGAGCCCAACCTAAATACCATAAAATGGTCATAATGTGGGAACAGCATCCCACAGTTCGTTTGCCTACCATACAATTGCAATAATATTGATTTATTGCCTCTCTCCCATTTAAATTGTTATCAATCAAATATGTACAAAATATTCTTTTCTTCTTATATGGCAACTTTGAATTTTTGCTCTGAAAAGCCAAGAGCTTTGAGAGAGAGACAGATGTTCTCTTAGATTATTGATTGTTACCTCCCAGCACACTTCTATCATATATTGGCCATTAAAACGAATGTGCTCACTATAGATCAGATGCCAATGTATACAATTTTACAATGGACTTCCAGAGGTGGTTCAAAATCTGAGCCTGAATAAATTCAAATCCTTCATTAAACGTAAGTTGTGTCAGAAAGCATTTTATAGTGTGAAGGATTATATTGAGGACAAAAAGGCTTGGGGTTGAGCTGCGTCCGATTTCTATACACTGATTATTCTTTGATTTTTCCTCTTGTAGTTTTAATATGTAATTGTTTATGTTATTAATTCAAAGCCTGTATTACACACTATGTAGCCAAGCATATTGTACGATACGAAATTGTATCGCTGACAGAGGTGTTCGGCACTTGTACAGCTATACAGGAGCTAAACTTAGTATTCGGGAACACTGTTGGAGCTGCTGAACCTTAGACAAAACCATCTTAGCATTGGGTAGATTCAATTTCTTAGTATTGTATAATTGCATGGCAAACGTGTGAGCACAATGTACGAAAGTGCTGTAAGGCATTTGTTTGTTGGGTTAGTCTTTTTTATTAACTTGATTGTGCTCTGGCTGTTGAGAGTATGTCATGCTCACTCAAATGTCTCGCTGATGGTGGCGTGTGTGTTGGATTATTAGGTTCCCTTCAATATGGTTGAGCTGAATGATGCTGATCCATACGTCATGTTCGTGAACGGACGCCGTCAGAGGGGACTGGTCATCTCTTGGCTGCCACGGCGTATTTTAATTTCTGAATTGATTTTTGTGTGTTTTCCATAATGGACGCTCTCAGGGTACAATATTTTTCTGCATCGTTCTCACACGGTTGATTTCAACATGAATGATGTAAACAAATATTTGTAACAATAGCTTGAAAATTTAAAAGAGTGTCCATGGAGTTTCTTGCCCGTTCTTCTCCATAGGTACCTACTCTTTGGAATGGGCGACTAGCTTCATCTTATTGACTGACCGACCTTCTGACAATTCAAAAGTGCCTGTAACTGGTTTATTTGAAATAAATGATTTGATTTTGACTTTTGATTTTATAATAAGATTGAGCCTGACAGAGTTGGTAGGTACCACAAGCTATTAAAATCAAATTGTGATACTCAAGCTGAGGAAACTCAGTGACATTACAGTTATCAACATTTATGTATATTTGAGATCCTTTCTTCCGTCCTTCTTTTATTATAATTATTTTGTATGATTGTATTAGTTTGGAACATTTTTTTGTTGGATGATTTCTAGTATAGTAGAGTGGTAGATTTTATGGTAGCATCAAACCTGTCTGTGAGCAGTGGTCGACGATAGTAACAGCTCGAGTGCTCGAGTTTTGCTTACTGGTGTTGATACAACAGAGGCTGTTGATGGTTGATAAATACTTGATGATATGGGGTGTTTAAGTTCCGTTCAACAGAACGGTAACTTCTTTGCCAACATGGGTGATAGATCTTATCTGTTGATCAAAGCTGTAATAAAAACAAAAATATCTTATTGCAATCAGAATAAAACATATCAACCAGCAGCAACACATAAAATCATTGAAGGATATTGCAGACCTGTAGTGGTGCAATCTGTTGCTCCAACACGCGTCTGATAGTGTATTCTCTTTCTGAACGAGACTTACACGCAATGGATGACCGCAACAAAATACAAAGATTTCGATGCACAATTGATTCAGTTGGGGCATTGCTGCTTGTTCAATTATTAACCAACTGTAATAACAAACAACACTGTCATTTGGAATCTAAAACAAACAAAATACAGTTATGTTACAATTCAACATTTAGCTCAGCTAAAATAGTTTACATTCTGTTATTATGAATCGTACTTTACCTCAGAAAGTGAAGTCCATTCCCGTAACAATGAACAATTAAGTATCGTCACAATTAACACAACATAGTTGATGGAACATTGTCACAAAATGTGTGGTGGTATGGTATGAATATAAAACAATATGTCTGTTTTCAAAAAAAAAACAACCGAACAGTTTACTCCATTGATATAACAATGTCAATAGCAGGGGGGCACACTTAACCCTTCATCATTTTTTACAGTCGACAGCGACACCTGGCATCTGGGGAGTGAACAACTTGGCAGCCATCTTGACCCAAGGGTCAAATAAACGTCAATGACAAAGTAATATTTTCAGTTTCAATTTTCATGAAAGAAGTAAGATGGCGGTTAGAGAATCAAACAATTTTATTTTATATAGACTTGTGTTGAATTAATGTAACAAGGGCACGTGTTATTGCCAAAATTGTGGTTCTCTTCATGACGACAGGATAAATTACCATGGTTATGTGTTGTTACAAAATAATATACATATCGACGCTTGAAAGGCAATCATATCTAAGCATACATACAATGTACGTAATTTTTTTTTTTTTTTACTTCACCTGAGTCTTTTATGAATATTTAGGTATGGGTGTGAACTTTTTAATTTTATTATTCTAAAAATGGATGAATAAATTGATAATTTACGGACTACGGCAGGTCAATCTACCCGAAACTATCAAATATTCCTAATCAATTTTGAACCTTAATAATTTAGAAAAAAGTTGAAAATGTAATAAGGAAATCTGATAGATTGTAGTAGCTTGATATGCTGTCGTCTGTACCTTTAAATAAATAAATATCTATAAGAAAGCAGAATTTAATGTTATTGTAAATACCCAATAAAAGCCACTTACTTATTATATACACAATGACTAAGGGCACATTTATTAATTGTTCCGAAATTTATGGTCACCCTACATATAAACAAAATAACTTGTATGTGATTACCGCAAAAAAATTACTTAAAGAATGATATTCCGCATCCAGGTTATTACTCAGTATTGCAGCCATTAATGGCACCCTTTTTCACCATCTTTTCTAATCGAAACCGTTGGTTTCAAACAAAATTACAAAAAATAAATACGGGTAACACTAAGAAAGGTACAGAGGGTTACTGGGACGCTTTCTCCCTGAGGTGTTATTTCCGATCGACCTTATTGCTCTTGCGATAGAGTCTTCTTTTTACCCGACTACGGCAAAGCAAAAGGAGGGTTATGATTTTGACAGGCTATGTATGTATGTATGTATGTATGTATGTATGTATGTATGTATGTATGTATGTATGTATGTATGTTCATCTGTTCCCTCGTAACTTCTAAACTACTTATCAGAATTCGACAAATGATATATCATTAGAAGCGTCTTAATTGTCCGCTGGTTATAGGCTATATGGAGTTCCACAAAATCTAATGTGGCGCCCTCTAGCGGACAAAACATACAGAATAAAAAAATAAAGTTAAGATAAATATGCCGTGTTTGGTATCATTTGAAAGCGCTTTACTTGTACATTGTGAATATATATATATTACTAGCATTTGCTTGTGACTTTACCTGTATTCATGGGCTGATTGCATATAATTCACATCTTTTCGTTCATAGTTTCTTTACTACTTATCAGATTAAGACCACTGCAGTACCATTAGAAGGGCCTTAATATTCTATTGGTTATGAGCTATAAAGCTTGTCACCAAATTTACTATTACGGCCTCTAGCGGACAAAAAGTTCTATGTTAATATAAAATTAAAATAAATATACCGTATTTGGTATCACTTGAAAGAACTTCACGAGTACTTTATGTTTGTACATAATCCCGAGTAATGCTTCGTAGAAATTTGAATGTAAACCAGGGCTTGGTAAATGGAGCGATGGGAGTGGTGAAAGCCTTCGAATGGCCTGCTCTTCGGCGCGATCAGTTAGAACAGAGAGAACAGCCAAGCGCGAAAGAACTTCACGAGTACTTTATGTTTGTACATAATCCCGAGTAATGCTTCGTAGAAATTTGAATGTAAACCAGGCTTTGGTAAATGGAGCGATGGGAGTGGTGAAAGCCTTCGAATGGCCTGCTCTTCGGCGCGATCAGTTAGAACAGAGAGAACAGCCAAGCGCTGTTCTCATACAATTTGACGACGCATCTATAAAAGCAGATATTAACGGACTTAGCAGAATCGAGCCTTGCCTTACTGAATTTGACGATGTGAGGCGGTCTGGGCAAATTCTGCGTAAAATGCTCTCGCCGAGTCTTTCTTGGGGTTGTACTCAGTGGCGTGCCTAGGGTCCACCGATAACGCAAGCCCATGATACGTTTTCTTACCGTTCTTTACAAAACAAGATTTTGTGATCCACATCACCATATTCTTCGCTTCAAGAAGCCGGTGGTCTAACGACGGCGAGCTAATCAAAGCACACTGAAGGCATGATATTGCTAGGCAGAAGAATAACACGTTCCAGCAAAGACATACCCTCGGCGGCTTCGAAAAAAGCCTTTCTCTTTTCATTGTGTTGAGCGAAGATACCTACCTACAATCCCTACATATATTCATAACGGCGCGTGTCCAATTGCAAACGATCTAAATATGCTACAAAGTTATGGGATTTCGAAAACATAGAAATAAAAAAATAAAAAAAGCTTTTACTTATATTCTAAATCAATGCGTCTATCTTTCTTTAAAAATGATTTTATTACGTCAGAATAAAAAGTTGGTGAACGTTTGATTTCTACTAAAAGTTGCTTTTCGATCGCGATCATCGAAAGATCAGAAAGTCGCTCTTGGGCCTGTGAGTTCCGTAAGTATGTGTGAATACGCTTTAGCGTAGAAAATGCGCGTTCTGCGGAAGCTGACGTAGCGGGAATTGTTACAATCAAATGGGCAAGTTTACAATAAAGTTTGTTCGAATGGGAACAGCCCGCAATCCAATTAGTTTTATAAACGGATCTATTGAATTTCCTTTTATGAGACTTACTTGTTTGAGCTTAAATCCGGCGTAGGTTTTGGCGAAGATATGAGGTTATTTTTCTCTGAAAAACTTAAAGAATTTACCTTTCCCCCGCTTAGCAAACTATAAATACACTTGAAATCGTCACAAGGGACATAAATATTATCGGTATCCGACGGATTTACACTCATTTTACACAATCAATTCAAAATTAAACTTCGAAAAAACAACAAAGAGACTATTCAAATCGTAGCTATGTTCATACAAATCAAACCCAGTGTTGCCGTTCCATGAATTTTAAAAGCGCTTAATTATCTGAAAATTCTACCAGATATGAAAAAAATATAACAAAAAATAAAACCCGCAAGAAAGTGCTAAACTATTTCACATGTGTAACACGGCCAGTTTTTTGTTTTATACTAGGTATTTTTTATAAACGCTTGAATTACAATGAAAGAAATATTTTTTTTTTGTCACAGAAATTTCTTAACCCTTTTTTTTCACTTGAATGAGTCAAAAAGCGAATGTTATTGAAAAAGTATAATACATACTAAAGTAAGTATAGTATATACTCGATGTATTTAACCATAACTTTATCACTCATTCATATTTAATATCAACGAACGTGAAAGACGAAGAAAACTACTTATATTCAGTCCATGAATGAGCCTATTTAATAATCTATTATACCTGGGACTCCCTCGTGTAATATATTCTATTTCGGTGACATCAGCCCACAAACTTAAAATAAATGAAAATTATCGTACTTAACTACTAAAAATCAACAAACTAAAACGGCAACACTGATCCAACAGTGCGTTGTGTACAACGTCAGATGCAAGCCGTGCTTTATTGAGCAGAATCCAGCCATATAAAATGTCAATAGTTATATGTATACTTATGTTACTAGATACTTCATATTACGGAACGAAAGAAGAGTGCATTGCAAGCGAGGTTAAACCTGGCTTGCACTAGGTTAGAGCCCGCAAGTGCGAGTGAGATAGATATTGAGCCGTGACCTTGTGCGACCCTGGGCGCGTGTTCAAACTGAGTTGCGCTATGCGTTGTATTTTTAATTACGTCTACGTAAATTTAGTTTGAAAACTATTTTCTTCTGTTTACTGTTTTTTTTTTATTTTTGGGGGTGAGGCTTGGAAGGCAAGCCGGGCATCTGGGCTTGTATGGTAGGCCCGCCACTGGTTGTACTGTACATAAATTACAAGGTTGTACTCTAGATAAAGCAGTTATCGATCTAGGAAAGTCATTTTTGGTAAAGGATAGGCCTATGTCGCTAGTAGAGTCAAAACCATAGAGGGATTGTTTATAAGTGTCTTGGGTCATAATGAATTACTTAAAAATCCACATGACAGTCGATCGTTATCAGAATTAGATAGATTAAGAAATCTTCCCAGGTCCTCTTAATATCTGAAACATCCAATCTATTTATACTAACGATCTCATCCACTAATTCATGATCCATTCGCTGCCATCAACGCAAATGTGCGTCGCCACTACGAAGTACTGGGAGCTTCATACGGGAAAACCGTTGCTATACGCGCTATGATCCACGTGCTACGAAATAGAAAATAGGATATCTCTACATATTACTATACGCCGATACATAAGTCAAAAGAGATGTCGTATGTTAACTACTTAGTTTTTAGTTCGTCAATTTAACTTTTGTTAATATTATGCGCCACAAATACACTTTAACACCAAAATAGTACAAATAATAAAAAGTAAAAGAACTAAAACCCAACTACTAAATTTTCATGTTGGAAAGGCGTAGTCACACGTTGCATATACGTAACTACCGTAGCACTTTGATAACGTGTGACTGCGGTTTTCCAAACATGAAAATTTATCTCTACATAGTGAATATTGCATACTTCAGAATAGTATTGTATGACATTATTGTCAATTTACAACGAAGCCATCTTGGTAGACTCTACTGTGTCCATTTGCTTACAACTATATTAGCAACTTTGTTCAGTTCAGTATTCTGAAAATCTTGTTTTATACTTTTCAGCGTCGTTTTTTGTCGTAGTTGGGTTTTAGTTCTTTTACTTTTAAATAAGAGACTTATGCAAGTTCACATTCAACTTAAGGAAAAATTTCCTTGGTTTAGACACGCGTGCAGGGTTGCTATTACAAGACGATTATGTTATCGATCGCAGATGGAAAATCGATTTCTAATGATCTATAAAACTATCAACTGTAAAACACGACGAAAATATAAGAAAAGATGTTAAAGTAGAAGAGGTGTTAAATAAAAAGTATAGTATTTCTATTTAGAATTATCTAAATAATAAAAAGTGTATTTAAAATAAAATTATCGATTACAGTAGCAGGATTTTATTTATTTAGCGTTATCGATTAAAGTGGCAAGATTGGCAACATTTTTTTTTAATCTAAGTCATGAAGTTAAGAACTTAAATTAATGACTTATTAAAATGATTTGCTATTGGACAAGTTTCCGTAAATATCTTTTTAAGTTTTTATTTTATATTTAAATTGTTGGAGAACGAAGAACTATATGAAATCGTGAGTTTAATTTTAAAAGTTGTGTAGTAGGCCTACACAACTCGGTCGGACAGGGTTTTCTTTACATATTGTATATACTTGTATTTTTCTTCAAATTAATTTAGTAGTATTTAAATGAAAACCTATTTTTTTCCTTTTTATCTATATAGCGTACATAGTGGTGGCCCAAAATGAAACATCTCCTTTGGTTGTAAACCACCCAAAGATTTGTAACCGACTTCAAAAAGGAGGAGGTTACTCAATTCGACCGTATACATTTTTGTTTGTTCACGGATAACTTCGTCGTTGATGAACCGATTTTGATAATTCTTTTTCTGTTGGAAAGAAGATATTTCCAAGGTGGTCCCATGATAAGGACATCAGGATCTGATGATGGAAGACCAGAGAAATCAGAGAAATAAGGGGTCATCCATAAAGTACGTCACACATAAAGGGGGGACAAAGTGTGACATGGTGTGACAAGAGGTGGGTGTGAACATCACTAGGTGGGGCACTAAGGAAGTGAACACCTGTGACAAGTGCGGGGGGGGGGTGGTCTCAAAAAATCATGAAATTCGACGTACTTTATGGATGGCCCTTAAAGGAGAACTATCAAAAATCGTAGGCATGACTAGTGCATTTCTTAGTATTTTCATTAAGTATTTTAAGGCACTGCAATTTAATTAAGGTCTGGAGTAGATTTGATGATGGAGCCAGGAGACAGTCGAAGGAACTCCTCAACAATTCACAGCAGCTACCTTGTGTTTGGGCTTGATTAATTTGTATTGATAAGAACTTTACACCTAGTTAGGTTGTGACTGTCATAAGAGCTCTGATGATGAAGACAAAGGCCAGTTCCAGGAAGTCCTCAACGGTTTACAGTAGTTACCTTGTATTTGGACTCAATTCATTTATATTAATGAGAAATTTGCATCCATATGGGTTATAATGAAGGTCTGCAGTAGATCTGATGATGGAGCCGAGAGACAGTCGAGGGAACACCTCGACGATTCACGGCAGCTACGTTATCTTCGTGCTTAATTAATTTGTATTCATAAGAATCTTACGTCTAGATAGGTTGTGACTGTCATTAGGGAGCTGATGATGAAGACAAAGGTCAGTTCAGGGAACCCGTCAACAATTTACACTATATAATTACCTTGTGATTGGATTCAATTAATTTATGTTGATGAGAAGTTTGCATCGATGTGGGTTATAACCAAAGTCTGCAGTAGATCTCATAATAAAGACCATAGACAGTCGAAGGATGTCCTCAACAATTTACAGCGTTAAAGTTTAACGTTGGACAACCACTAGCCACTGCCACTCGCCACGCTGATGCGACAATCAAAAAAATCAAGAAATTGAGTCGCGTTATCGTGTCATCTCTAGCAATGCTCATACATTCATTCAGTCCGGTCCCCAGAGTCATTTTATAAAAATTGAGTCGGGTTATCGTGTCATCTCTAGCAATGCTCATACATTCATTCAGTCCGGTCCCCAAAGTCATTTTATAAAAATTGAGTCGCGTTATCGTGTCATCTCTAGCAATGCTCATACATTCATTCAGTCCGGTCCCCAGAGTCATTTTATAAAAATCAAGAAATTGAGTCGCGTTATCGTGTCATCTCTAGCAATGCTAATACATTCATTCAGTCCGGTCCCCAGAGTCATTTTATAAAAATTGAGTCGCGTTATCGTGTCATCTCTAGCAATGCTAATACATTCATTCAGTCCGGTCCCCAGAGACATTTTATAAAAATTGAGTCGCGTTATCGTGTCATCTCTAGCAATGCTCATACATTCATTCAGTCCGGTCCCCAGTCATTTTATAAAAATTGAGTCGCGTTATCGTGTCATCTCTAGCAATGCTCATACATTCATTCAGTCCGGTCCCCAGAGTCATTTTATAAAAATTGAGTCGCGTTATCGTGTCATCTCTAGCAATGCTCATACATTCATTCAGTCCGGTCCCCAGTCATTTTATAAAAATTGAGTCGCGTTATCGTGTCATCTCTAGCAATGCTCATACATTCATTCAGTCCGGTCCCCAGAGTCATTTTATAAAAAATCAAGAAATTGAGTCGCGTTATCGTGTCATCTCTAGCAATGCTAATACATTCATTCAGTCCGGTCCCCAGAGTCATTTTATAAAAATTGAGTCGGGTTATCGTGTCATCTCTAGCAATGCTCATACATTCATTCAGTCCGGTCCCCAGAGTCATTTTATAAAAATTGAGTCGCGTTATCGTGTCATCTCTAGCAATGCTCATACATTCATTCAGTCCGGTCCCCAGAGTCATTTTATAAAAATCGTTTCAGTGGTTTGGAATTTAAACCAAAATTACGGGTAAAAATTCAAATAGAAAGGGCGGTATTTGCTTGCTAGCCCGCATGCAGCTGAACAGTACTTTTTGCAACTAAAAATTGTTAAATAAAACTTTTTTTACAAAAAAAGAAACCGTCTTCCACAAAAAAAAAAAGTGTAAAATAACTATACTCTGTTTTTTAATCTCGTAGACTAAATTGACACATGCAAATGTCAAATTTACATTATTAATTTTGTATTATTACGTTTTTAATAAGTACCTACACATTATTTTAGGATAACTTAATGTAAAAAAAGATACTTGATTTTATGAACGCTAAGTTTCGGCACTATTGCACCTAATTGCAATAAACTGCCAACACTCGTAATGTCAGTTTAGTCTACGAGATTAAAAAACAGAGTATAATTTCGGAAGTCGGTGGCAAATATGAATACACGTCATGTTCATGATCATGGTGTCTTTTTCACTTTGTAGTGATTTTTTTTTTTGTGGAATTCGGTTGTTTTTCTCTAAAAAAGTTTTTATATTGATTCCCGTCATATTGTTTTTTTTAGAAAAGGCATAAACGAACTACCTGAGATGGCCGAAGTGCATAGATAGCAATGGAACATACTTTGATTAAATAAATATATTATAATAAAAAACTTTTACTCCTCCCATACAAAACGCCAATTTCATATGTAAGGACCTAATATATGCGGGTAGGTAGTAGTAGTATTTGAAAATAATTCTTGATTTAGTTTAACAGATATACTGCTTATCAGTGTCTGATAACTAGTGAGAGAATGGACTGTAATGGAGATTATTTCTGATGAAAACACGTATATTTTTAATTACAATGTTGTATTCGCAAGCTATAAAGGCAGACTGACTTGACAGACAAAATCAAATCTATCAAAAACTACTCGTAATTTAAAAAGGTATAAAAAACATATATACAAGGAGGCCGGTGCCTGCCAGTAGTCAATAGTGTCATTAGTCGATTGGACAAGTGGCCGTTACATTCAAAGTCGAAGATATATTTTCTTTTGAACCTTCGGCAATACGAAGAGTCTTATGATCGGTTCCCTGTAGGATGCTCCAGCATTTTTATTTTTCTCATACCTACTGACTGCAGCAAAACGAAGAGGAAGGAACAAGAACCTAGATTGGTTGAACACGGTCAAGCGCTATTAGCATGCTTAATTATGAATAAAAATGATGTGAGGAAAAGTGGCAAAATATGGATTAGCAACATGATCATATCACAAGCCGACAGCGACGCAGCAGAACTGCAGTGTGGTGTACAGTGTAGAGGGCGGAGCATGTGTGCAGTGCAGGACGCACACACGGGCTGGTCGGGGCTCTTTCAGGCGTGAAAGTGAATGTTATAAATAATCAGGCGCACCGCAAACAATTATCATATAAGCTTGAAGGCCAGTGTTGTTTCGTCCAGTGCAGTCATTTCAAAAATAAATTGCTAATTAAGTAAAACTTTATTGAAAACCTTTGTCTCGTCTGTGATCAGAAGTAGCGGCAATGGATTGGTTGAAATTGGTCGGTATCTCGTGAATTCAGTTGATACTGGAGTATGTAGTGGTAGTGACATGAGAGAGCGAACTGTGTCTTATCATTTTGTGATAGTGATCCTCGAATATTGTCGACGCGTACCTCCCTACGTGTGCGCTGGGAATGTGACCTATTGCTATGAAATGGGTGAAGTTCTTTTTTATTGCATCATAAGCGATATTATTTATTTAAAAGAAAAAAAAAACTACTGTGAGATACACATAAAAGACAAGAAATAATTTTGCATTATTTTTTTAAGTCTATGGTAAATATCATAATGTAATTTCAGTACCTATTTACAAATATTAAAATGATTAGAATTATGTAAAACTGTAACACTACAAAAACATTGTTTATTTTTTTTATTTTTAGGGACTTTTATACAATTATTGCACATGCCAGTCCCATCAAAAACATTGTTGCAATACTTAAATTATTGAGTCAAGGGCGCGCTCGCGAACCTTTAGGTAACCTAAGAAAGCCAGCTCTCTACCTGAGCTGGTGTTCAATCTACTTTCAAAACATTAACATTATATGTACAATAGTTGATTCTATATTATTACAAATTCCATCATCATCTCAGTATATAATCCCAGTTGCATCCGCGGCTTTCGCATTTGAATCCGGGGTTTGCATTTCTACTAATACGCCTCCATTTCGTACGATCTTTGGCATCCCGTGGTGTGAGATTGTTGGCACGCATGTCATCTCTTACAACGTCAAGCCAGCACTTTTTTGGTCTACCCCGCTTGTTCCGGCCCGGCGGAGGCGCCATGGCAAGACATTTGTTACCCACGTAACCAGCCGGTTTACGTAAGACGTGACCGTACCAGCGCAGGCGACTCTCTTGCAGTTTGTCTGATATGTCACGGTTACGGAGACTGCCACGGTTGTCTGCTATTACAAATTCCATATTTACCCTAAATGATGATCTAGATTGTCCAATATACTAACATATAATGATTATGAGTTATTATTCTTGCTGTAAATAATCACTAAGAATTCCAATAGAATTTAATTCAAAATAATAACAATTTTGATAATCAAATCAAATTTATTCAATACGAGTTGTGAGAATATAAGTAATTATTTTTTTTTATTGATCCATATTTCAGGCATCAAGGCCCATACAAACATATACAATAGGTACTATATTATCAGAACTTAAAATACTACAAATACATATAACATTATTAAATATACCTATTTACACGAAGTGGTGATATACAACACCTTTTCGGCTAAAACTCATCTTTAGGAACTTCTCGAGATGATGTGTCGGAACGCGTACCACGAACGACTTGAAATTCGTGTCGTGATGCGGCTCTAACCTCTCGACCCTCAAAGTCCAGTTGGTCTTGATGTGCAGAAACTCCACGATCTCCTCAAACTTCGTAGAGTAGTGCAGCCTGGAAACATACTTACAGCAGCGTCGTCGGTACTACTGGACGCAGCAGCATGTTGGGTCCTGTCAGAGCTGTACCGCACTGGTTCCAAACAAGGAAGCTTCTTCTTGCTCTTCTCTACCTTAATGAATCCATCCTTCGAAAATATTCATTTAAATCACATGCTGTAAAGAGCAATATAGATTTATAATAAATCAACATAGATTTATATTTGAGGTGTTAAATTGGATAAGGATTAATGCTGTATTGGTTAAAATCACTTCGAAAATTAACCGGTATTTGTCGTAAAAAAGCAAATGACAAAAAAAAAATTGTGGGATATCCATAAGAAATATATCACTCGCTATTCACTTTTTTGTAGACCTTTCCAATGTGTACAATATTTAGTGCATTATTTTGGTAAATCTCGTCGGGTTCAGTCTGCGTTTCAATACAACGCGGAAAAATGTAATTGATTACGACATCACATTAGAAACCTCAAACAGAATAGTATTTTTCCACTATTTAATGGATGTTATTATACATCCAAACCTTTCTCTATAATCACTCTATCTATTTAAAGAAACCGGATTTAATCATACAAAGGGCCATAGGGAAAGAGAAACTGACTTTGTTTTATAATATATAGTGATAATCACTTGTAAAGTTCTCATCGCTCTTAATATTTGTTATAATCTGTCGTCAGGATTACGTATTTGCTCTATCAAGGATCTTTCTTAATTTTGTCAAGTTCAGCACCTAGCGACTTAGTGGACAAATGTTATGCTATTAAGACTGACGAGCTCTGCCGGCACACAGTTCATTTGTATTTTAACATAATATAATAAACAACGTTATTTATTGTTTATGCGAAACCTGAATATAATTTGTTCACAATAAACAACCGAATCAATTCCAATCATTTTTACACCATATTATAATATTTTTCCCAAATAAATTAAAGGTATAAATTGTTGCAGTGTGGTTAGCGAGCGCTCATGGTACATCATAGTACTCCGAGCACCATTCGTTCGCCTGACCAGAGAGTGGGCCATATTTTTGTTAGGACAGCCAAGTAGGATAACAAACTCATAACTTTGTGGTTTTTCATGATATCTTTTTGAAATTTTGTACATAGATTCTTTAAGTACTTAAACATACTGGACACGTGTTTCGGGTTTCGCATAAACAAAAAATTTTGTTGTTTATGGCCATCAAATATTACAAATGATTTGTACCGTTATGGATTCCCAGATCGGTAGGAATCCATCCTTTAGGTATCAATATATTTATGTTTATGGCCATCAAATATTACAAATGATTTGTACCGTTATGGATTCCCAGATCGGTAGGAATCCATCCTTTAGGTATCAATATATTTATGTTTATGGCCATCAAATATTACAAATGATTTGTACCGTTATGGATTTCCAGATCGGTAGGAATCCATCCTTTAGGTATAAATATATTTATGTTTATGGCCATCAAATATTACAAATGATTTGTACCGTTATGGATTTCCAGATCGATAGGAATCCATCCTTTAGGTATCAATATATTTATGTTTATGGCCATCAAATATTACAAATGATTTGTACCGTTATGGATTCCCAGATCGGTAGGAATCCATCCTTTAGGTATCAATATATTTATGTTTATGGCCATTAAATATTATAAATGATTTGTACCGTTATGGATTCCCAGATCGGTAGGAATCCATCCTTTAGGTATCAATATATTTATGTTTATGGCCATCAAATATTACAAATGATTTGTACCGTTATGGATTCCCAGATCGGTAGGAATCCATCCTTTAGGTATCAATATATTTATGTTTATGGCCATTAAATATTATAAATGATTTGTACCGTTATGGATTCCCAGATCGGTAGGAATCCATCCTTTAGGTATCAATATATTTATGTTTATGGCCATCAAATATTACAAATGATTTGTACTGTTATGGATTCCCAGATCGGTAGGAATCCATCCTTTAGGTATCAATATATTTATGTTTATGGCCATTAAATATTATAAATGATTTGTACCGTTATGGATTCCCAGATCGGTAGGAATCCATCCTTTAGGTATCAATATATTTATGTTTATGGCCATCAAATATTACAAATGATTTGTACTGTTATGGATTCCCAGATCGGTAGGAATCCATCCTTTAGGTATCAGTATATTTATTTCCACATAGCTCAAGGTTCTGCCTCTGTTACAGTTCACACTTCTTGTGGCCGCAGCGTCAGTGCAAATCACGGCAGAAGCACCTAAGTAAGTTTTTTCTACATTCTAATTTTAGTTATATTCTTGCTTGCATTGCTTCTTCCTTCAAGTGAGCATCAAGCCGCTTGACTGTCGCGTGGCTCACCCGTGACTGGCTGTTGACCTTTGGCTCGGCTGACATAATACAATGTGTTCACACTATCCTGCGCACTCTGAATTAGGTTCAGTATGACACGATGTTTATCAAATACACTTTCCTACTATTTGTTCACTTAGTTTCGCTTGCGAGTCCATGTTGAATTATAGTTAGTTATAGTCAATATTATACTCTTGCTACAAATGTGTGTTGACTTAATTAAAAACTAATTAACATGATGAATGACATATAGTAGGCTGGCGAAAGTGCTTATTGGCTGAGCGTGTTCAAGTGTAAGCATTGTCAATGTCAGTGTGCCGGCGATTGCTTAAATTGTTATGTTTCACCGCTTAGCGATAATTGCTTGAACGTTGAACTAACTCCAACCAGGCGCATCATGAGCTCCTGCCTATTAGAAAGTGCAAGTCTATCATCATCGGTATCGTATATTACACATTACAAAAAATAAATTAATGACACAAGACGAATTGTGAGTCGTATGTCGAGTGTGACGGTGTGCGCATAGGAAGCGCCGGGACGACGACAGCGCGACTCCCGCCAGCGAAAGCCGCGCTACCGAGTCACGCGTCATGCCATTGACACTACACTGACGGAACAACAAGAAGCTAAACTCTGCGGCTCAACATGCATGCGATCGATTACTTCACCACAGAATACCAACGCTATAAATTTTCTTGTTGCAGGAAAAAGATCCGCATACATCTACCACAAAAGGTGAAACACATCCACCACCACAAGAAGATCTACATAACGAATCATCCAGCGTCATCCCAGTATGCACCGGCTTTCATGCCGAGCGCTGAAGGTGCGGTGGCAGTGCCAACCAACGTCGCCATGCCAGCCGTTGCGAGCGTGCTGCCCCTGAACTCCGTGGAGCACTACGACGAGACCCCGACACGCCTTCCCGGGCTGTCGTCGTCCGCATCCAAGCTGTTGCCCCTGTACCGCGCGCGTGGTTACTACGGGCCCAGCCCGCATGACTGGGACGACCAGGAGTATGACCTCGCTCCTCCACAAGATCCGACGGACGGAACATATATACCCACGGCCTTCTCAGCTCCATCAGCGTCTCCAACTGCACCACCCAATTATCCCCCGAAGAGAATTAAAATAGTAAAGATTAATGAGCCCTCACGAAAAAAAGCCAGAAAGGTAAAGCCGAAAAGAGTTTTAGTACGAGGTAAGCCAGGTCAAGCAGAGGAAGAACATCCAGTGTCAACATTCCATGAACATTTTTATTCAGATTTAGATGGTTCGGGGACTATCAGGAAAATAAAAAAGCCACAGCGAGTTGAAAAAATTATCGATGGTGATACCGAACACATACACACCTACAGTGAGGAGCATATTCACAAGCTCGTGTATGAGCCTGAAGGCAGCATGTCTGCGCTTGCCGCTTCTCACCCTCTTATTCCTCTGAAGAATTCGCAAGCCCTGTTAGCAATCCCGACAGATACCCTAACAGGTTTCACAGCAGTAGGCTCCATGGGAACCCCGGGACATCTAGAATACACTGCTTACAATCCGCGAGAAGTTACTCACGATCACATATTCCATGATCATGGCGAGATCCCCTCCGATGTGGATATAACTAAGGAACACATGGCTTATCCACCGAGAATGACTTATAATAGTCAGGGTTTACGGATTGGACTAACTGGAAACAAGGGACTCAAAAGTAAATATTCACACAAGTTTTTGAAACATCAACCTAAACCGACTCATTTACCAGATTTTACATATTACGAAAATATATATACCCCATACCAAAAGCTCCGTAATCATAATCCAACGATTCCAGCGCCTTATGAGCCTGTTTCTGAGCAGAGTTTAGAGGATTACAGGCCTATTCCCCATTTCAAACTAAAAGATAAGGGAAACATCAAGACTCGCAACGTAGTACCAGCACTATATTTTGGAAATGGAAAACAAGTGTCTGACTACCGACTCCAGCAGGCCAGTGTCTCGGCTCCTTATTCCGTGTCCAACACCGTCGTGCATGACTACAAGCCGAACCCGGGACTCGCAGTCGATACGGTAGGCTTGTCTAAATTTAATAAAAACATATACAACTATCCGAATCACTATGAATTCGATTCGTATGCTTCGTCATCGTCTAGTTTATATGCCCCTGATAATGCCGCTCTAAATTTTCAAGTAAAAAAAGGCAAAAAACAATCTGTATCCACCCAGAAAATTCACTTTGGTGGGTTAGACCATCAGACAACGGTAGATCACTTAGAAGATTCCGGTGTTTCAGCGACATCACTTACCACGGCCAACGCGGGCCCTCCGACAGCCATAGGCAACTACAACACCTATGCTCAGCCTAAGCCATTGGAGACAGCACCGTCAACAGCTTTTACTATACGAGAAAGTTCTCCAGTGCATCCGTACTACTCCGCGATGGCAGTGAAGGCCTTACACGGAGACCAGCTATCATTTGCTGAAGCTTCTAATGACAATTACCAATACGCTGAAGCTCCGTCTCCATCGACCACTCCTTACGTGCCTACAGTGGCAACGACCACCGCATCTCCGCAAGATTATTATGACATACAAAGTGAGGACATCATCACAACCGAAGCTACAAGTTATGAGACAAGGCCTAGGAACACACACATAGACAAACATTCTGGCGTACTAAATCCGCATATAGAACATAAGCCCAGGTACAAAATTTTAGCTTTGCAACCGAGTGAGACGCACGATGCTGAACATTATTACAAACACAGTGCTGACGCGTCGAGTACCACGGGGAAACTCAAGTACGGGGACAAAATTTAAACAGTAACGAACAACTTAGTGCTATTTAATTGTGTACGCGTACTTCGTGATTTAAGGTCTGAGTGTTTCACCGAAAGTGAAGTGAGTTTCAGTTTGTAACTATGTGAATATTTCTATTATTTATACTGTCTTCGTATCTAGAATCTGGCTATGATCTTATGCTATTAGTTAATAGAGCGCGAACGACGATGGTATACATGCATTTTATACGAAACCCTAGGCCAAGTTAAAATATAAAGTAATTTTAATAATAATGAATTTTATTTCTTATAAAATCTATCAATGATTCCAGATAGTGTAATATTCTTATTCGCTCAAGATACTTGTTGTCTAAAATACAAGCGCCTAACCAACACATGATTGTGTTACTCAAGGTAGAGATAGTTTGCTACTGAATTTGTACAGGTGCTCACGCATTGCGATCACAGGTAAGTTAATACTTAGTATTTTATAAAAAAAAATATCTCGTAAACGTATTTTTAAAAGAAAGGCAGTTGAATTTACCTACACAATATTTTCACGTACCTACTCTAACGGATAAACCTGCATTCCCTGTGTAACAAGGGAAAAAAGCAACTTAAGATAAAATTTTAAAGATAAATAATAAGCTGCATAAAAATGTCTCCATATTAATAATTTTTACCGAATTTGATAATACATTGATTAGGCTTAGTCGTCGTCCATCCATAGTTCTAAGTAACCAGTCCACTTGAACCATCCAAACCACAAAAAAGATAAATACAATGGCCTCGATTCCCGCTCTAACAAAAAACTATCAATAAACTGAACTAGTCCCTCGTTCACAAAACTATCAATAAACTGAACTAGTCCCTCGTTCACAAAACTATCAATAAACTGAACTAGTCCCTCGTTCACAAAACTATCAATAAACTGAACTAGTCCCTCGTTCACAAAACTATCAATAAACTGAACTAGTCCCTCGTTCACAAAACTATCAATAAACTGAACTAGTCCCTCGTTCACAAAACTATCAATAAACTGAACTAGTCCCTCGTTCACAAAACTATCAATAAACTGAACTAGTCCCTCGTTCACAAAACTATCAATAAACTGAACTAGTCCCTCGTTCACAAACTATCAATAAACTGAACTAGTCCCTCGTTCACAAAACTATCAATAAACTGAACTAGTCCCTGCTCACAAAACTATCAATAAACTGAACTAGTCCCCGTTCACAAACATCAATAAACTGAACTAGTCCCTCGTTCACAAAACTATCAATAAACTGAACTAGTCCTCGTTCACAAACTATCAATAAACTGAACTAGTCCTCGTTCACAAAACTATCAATAAACTGAACTAGTCCCTCGTTCACAAAACTATCAATAAACTGGAACTAGTCCCTGTTCACAAACTATCAATAAACTGAACTAGTCCTCGTTCACAAAACTATCAATAAACTGAACTAGTCCCTCGTTCACAAAAACTACTGAATAAAACTGAACTAGTCCCTCGTTCACAAAACTATCAATAAACTGAACTAGTCCCTCGTTCACAAACTATCACAACTGAACTAGTCCCCTCGTTCACAAAACTATCAATAAACTGAACTAGTCCTCGTTCACAAACTATCAATAAACTGAACTCAGTCCTCACAAAACTATCAATAAACTGGAACTAGTCCCTGTTCACAAACTATCAATAAACTGAACTAGTTCAAACTATCAATAAACTGAACTAGTCCCTGTTCACAAACTATCAATAAACTGAACTAGTCCCTCGTTCACAAAACTATCAATAAACTGAACTAGTCCCTCGTTCACAAACTATCAATAAACTTGAACTAGTCCCTCGTTCGCAAACTATCAATAAACTGAACTAGTCCCCCGTTCACAAAACTATCAATAAACTGAACTAGTCCCCCGTTCACAAAACTATCAATAAACTGAACTAGTCCCTCGTTCACAAAACTATCAATAAACTGAACTAGTCCCTCGTTCACAAAACTATCAATAAACTGAACTAGTCCCTCGTTCACAAAACTATCAATAAACTGAACTAGTCCCTCGTTCACAAAACTATCAATAAACTGAACTAGTCCCTCGTTCACAAAACTATCAATAAACTGAACTAGTCCCTCGTTCACAAAACTATCAATAAACTGAACTAGTCCCTCGTTCACAAAACTATCAATAAACTGAACTAGTCCCTCGTTCACAAAACTAGCAATAAACTGAACTAGTCCCTCGTTCACAAAACTATCAATAAACTGAACTAGTCCCTCGTTCACAAAACTATCAATAAACTGAACTAGTCCCTCGTTCACAAAACTATCAATAAACTGAACTAGTCCCTCGTTCACAAAACTATCAATAAACTGAACTAGTCCCTCGTTCACAAAACTATCAATAAACTGAACTAGTCCCTCGTTCACAAAACTATCAATAAACTGAACTAGTCCCTCGTTCACAAAACTATCAATAAACTGAACTAGTCCCTCGTTCACAAAACTATCAATAAACTGAACTAGTCCCTCGTTCACAAACTAAATTAAATTTAGGTTCAGTGCATTTTTTTCTTTCTATTTCATTAAGAATAGGACAGAAGATAAAATGTCAGTTGAAACAATAGGTACTAGTACAGAATATGAGAAAAAAGCGTGACTCGCTTAATACCTACTTATACCTACAAAAATTATGGCACAAAGCGCCTCACGCTTTTTTCTCATTTGTACTAGTATTGTTTATATACTATTGCCATAAATTAAATTTTAAATTATTTTTTCTTTTTAGTTTGATATTTGCAAGTGTTTTTAATTTTTTAAATTATATTTATTTTCAACGTTTTAATTCGATATTCTTTTTTAAATATTATACAGATAACACGAACGCTTAAGTGGTGCTCATTTGTTTTTACCAAACTTTTCTTGATCTCCAACAGACAGAATAGCAAGTGCTAAAATTCGTAATGATGCGTTACCCCAGTAACTAAATCTAAATCTAAACTAAATACTTTGCCTGCACAAAGTAATACCGCTCGGCCCACGAACGTATTGAAAACGGTGGGACATTTTACAGTAATGAGCCGGTCACTCGTAGTCCAAAGAGTTAGAGACGGACAAACAAACAAGCAAGCAAACATACAAGTGAAGCTAATAAACCAGCCAGTAGTAGCCAGCCTTTCGGTGTTCTATAGGATGCATTTTGGGGAGTGTGCGAGGGAATTGCATGATTTAATTCCCCCATCTCCGTTCCACCATCGGACGACCCGTCGTGCGGCTGGTTTCCACCCTTACGTTGTTTACACCACTACGATCCGGACGAAGCGATTCGCCTACTCCTTTATACCGCGTACATCGAGGGACTGGAACAGTTTGCCAGCGGCGGTGTTTCCATCGGACTACAATTTGAGTGTCTTCAAGGCTAGAGTGAATAGGCTCTTAATAAACTAGTGCGCTTTACCATCAACGATTGCGTCACTGCTTACCATCAGGCGGGATTGCGGTCAAGCGCTAGTTTATAATATATATGATATATATATCATATATATATAATAAAAAGCATGTAATTAGGGCGCTCCTGACGTAAACTGGCGTAGGTATTTTTTGTCGCCATGTTTATAATCGCTTCTAAACTGTCTATGGAGTATCTTAATTTGACATTTATTTGACAGGATTACACTAAAATGTTATCTTCTATTATTTTCTTATCGAAATGCACTTAGCTTAAAATAAGTTTAGTGCATGAACAAGACAATCGTCGCCATTATCTATTCCGTGATCGAATCACATTATTACAATATCTCTATTTCCATATCCTTGTAATTATAGCCCCATATCTATTGGAAGATGTGCTTGGGGCCTTGGGCGCTTGCAGGGATTTTCGTCGGTTGGAAACCACACTTTACGTAATCACGGGCCTCCTCTGTGCCTCTGTTTTAGTGTCTCGTAAAATGCAAAATGTCCGGGACCCCAAGATGAGATAATATGATAATATTTTTAATAAAATCTCGGCAATTTCATGAAATATATTTTGATAGTAATTCATAACAGTTCAGTAAGCAATTCTATAATAGACTAGGTGACCTGTCCGAAGTACTTATTCGCACATTGATTTTAATGAATTGTGAGTAATTTGTATTTCCGAAAGAGAGGCTATGGTAGAGCGTACGAATGTTGCTCTAGAGGCAGTTCCCGAATGGGGCGAAGCCAATCTTATTGAGGCAAACGACGCCGCCGAAATACAGGCGTCTCTTTGTACGCCAAAGAAGCCCGCTCACCGTGGCTCCTACTTTTTACGCCAAAGGAAGCCCGCTCACCGTGGCTCCTACTTTTTGGGATGTATTCTTGGAGTGCACAGCCTTCAGCTTTTGAGAGTTGCGATTTCCTCGAATCTGAACTTCGGGTTGTTCATTGAGTCAAACACCAAGGTAACTGCCAGGAACCTTGGCGTTATTGCAAAGGTCGTTATACCAGGACAGTTTCTAACGTTATATAAAGCACTGGTCCATTAGTACTAGTATACATAGTACTAGCCACATTTGAGCTGGTGCTACAAAATTCCACCTGGCAACTTTGGATTCGGTAGAGAGGCGTCCGAAAAGGCAAATTGGCGACTCTGATTTGGTACAAAAGGGTCTCCAAAACCTCGAGCAAAGGCGAAAAGTAGCCAGCCTGTCTCTGTCCTATAGGATGCATTTTGGAGAATCTACGAGGCGAGGGAACTGCATGACAGGGAACTACATGTTCCATCATCGGATGACCCGTCGTTCGCCAAGTATTCACGAAGATGAAGCGTTTCGTCTCGTCTTTTATACGAAGGACTGGAACTATTCGCCAACGGTGGAGACTCCGTCTGACTAAATCTACTGGTGTCCAAGTGAAACATCTTAAAGAATCAAAGATGATCAGTACCTGGAACGCTTTACATTTTTCATACTTATGAGTTGTCTGCTGGTTTTTATTTTGTAATTTCGCTGGGATATAATGGCTTCCGCCAAAATAAATGGTTTTTGTCATTCTCTAGTCGATACTTGTGAGTGATATGAATTTTATATCAAAGTCAAAGTATTTTATTTGTGAAACATAGGTAATATGGTACATGGTATAAAAAAAAATTGTATGTATCACTATGTTTTGCCTTGCAAGGCGTACAAATTATTTAAGAACAATATTGGTCATTTAAATTAAGAATTGATCATTTCTTTATTTTAAACTCTTATCATCTAAAAACTCATTGATAGAATAGTAAGCTTTGTCAAGCAATAATTTCTTTAGTTTTAATTTAAAACGATTTATGTTAGTCATACTTTTTAAACTTTTTGGTAGTTTATTAAAAATTTTTGGACCCATGCCGAGACAACTCTTTGAAAAAAGTGCAGTGCTGTGTTTTTTTGTGTTTAGTGTGCTTTGGTGACGTCTAGTATTAAGTGTTTCAAACTTATATACATTCTCCTTAACAAAAATTGCAGTTTCATAAATATAGAGGGATGGAAGCGGAAGTACTTTTAAATATAGAGGGATGGAAGCGGAAGTACTTTTAAACAAACAAAATGTGCTTGTGGTGTGGTTATCGAAACCATTATTTTCATTTCTCATGCTCGTAGTGTTGTTTTGATCTCATTATTGGACAGAAAGTGTTACTTCCCTTCTTAGAGATGAAATAATATCATAATCATTTAATAACAACCAGAAATTAAATAAAATAATATCATAATCATTTAATAACAACCAGAAATTAAATTAAATAATATCATAATCATTTTATAACAACCAGAAATTAAATAAAATAATATCATAATCATTTAATAACAACCAGAAATTAAATAAAATGATATCATAATCATTTAATAACAACCAGAAATTAAATTAAATAATATCATAATCATTTAATAACAACCAGAGATTAAATAAAATAGTATCATAATCAATTAACAACAACCAGAAATTAAATTAAATAATATCATAATCATTTAATAACAACCAGAAATTAAATAAAATTCTGCCTACTTGCTTTTAAATTATTCTTTTATAGTATTCTTAATGATTTTTGCACGGTTAGCGCAGTGGTTAAGCTATTGACTGTTGTGCTGCGTGTGGCGGGTTCGATTCACGCACGGAACAAATATTTATATGACCTACAAGTAGTTGTTCCGGGTCTGGCTAGTTGTGTATATGAGTTTATATGTTTGTAAACGCACCCGCGATACAGGAGAAATTATTAGCATGGCGCAACGTTTTTTAAAAATACAAACCAAAGCAAAAACAATCAGGGAAGTCACGTTGAAATACGTGTGTCAATCGGGCGCTTTGTGATGACAAAGCGCCCGATTGACACACGTATTTTTGCGCGTTTTATAAATCAGTGTAGAGAGTACGTGTGTTATGATGATAACACACGTACTCTCTACACTGATTTATAAAACGCGCAGTTCGCATATCGCCATTCTCTGATCGTAAATGTATATACCTAATTAAATTAGAAAATGTTAATGTCAATGTATCTATACGTACTTGCGAGTTTGTAAACGCGGAGCTTTAACCCGGAAGTGCGCCTGCGCCGGTGAAGGGCTACCCAACAGGGTTTGCTTATGTAACGACACCTTAGAAGCCGCTGAGATCTGTGCATTGCAGGCTGATCGATACAGTGTTGGCAAGCAAATATTGACTGTATCTTTATATCTTTCACCTAACTATACTTTTCTACCATACTTACACCTTCTTAAGTACAAAACAAGGTGGACGTAGGTACACTTTGTTTATTGTTCACACACTAGGTACATGAAATATTCTAAACATAGGATAAGGACTAATGTAATATTATTATTGATATTTCAGAATCGACACTGAAAGCATAACTCAAAAGATCTAACCTAAATTTTGTATTTCTATATCTTTATATATATAATTCTGTTGTACGTGTGTATGTCATTGAACTCCTCCTAAACGGCTTGACCGTTTTAAATGATTTTTCCTATATGCGTTTGAGTGGCGCCCTGGATGATTTAGATTCACAAATCAGCCCGGCAGATAGCGCTGATTGCTTGAAAAAGTGTGTGGTCTCGGAAATGTTGTTTCGACTTCTCCTACAGTTTTGTGCTACCCTGGTACCTTGCATCTCTACACACTAGGTACAATAAAAGTTCTTCTATGTAATTATTATGGTTTAATGATGAATGAGCTTTATTGTTTCGGCTTCTCCTACACTTTTGTGCTACCCTGGTACCTTGCAGCTCCACAAAGCAGACAAAATAAAACTTCTTCCATGTATTATTTTTTAAGAAAGACTGAACCGATTTTATTGAAAATTGGTAGGGAAAGGTAGCTAAGAACTGGGAGAAGGACATACGTGATTTAACAATGAAATTATTACAAGCCGATGATGAAGGAAAACATCTTAAGGAAACCTACCTCCTGGACTTTAAGTCTGAAATCACCAACCCGCATTGAACAAGTGTGGTGATTACGCTCAATCCTTCTCCTTATGAGAGGAGAGCTTTGCCCAGACGATAAAAAAGGTTCATGATGATGATGATGATGAGCTTCATTGTTTCGACTTCTCCTACACTTTTGTGCTACCCTAATTATCCTAATTTGAAAAATAAAAAATAAGATCATGTGATATTTATTGCCTTTAAGGCGGAACAAAGTTCGCAGGGTCAGCTAGTCTTATATATAAAATTCTCGAGTCACTGTTTTCGTTCCCATACTCCTCCGTAACGGCTTGACCGATTCTCATGAAATTTTCCAATCGGCGAACTTCAATTTTTTATATTTCTACTACTTACGCGGGTGAAATCACGGGGCGCAGCCAGTAAAGACATAAAAACCTGCATACAGTCCACTTAATGTTATACCTTACATAATTTTAATTTATTCGGTATTTCGCACTACTACTTTATACGGTACTTTCAAAAGCATGGCAAATTCATCTTTGGATTGCAATAAATGCCGCATAAGGTAGCGTAATAAGTAGTTATATAATTAATGTATTCATGTTCACACGAGAGTGAAACTTTGATCGCGTGCGCATTCTTCCTGTTGTTTTAATATCAACTCGCGCGCAAGCGCAACTAAGTTCCTCTGCGACTGTGTGTCCATGTCGTAACGATTGCTCAACGTTACGCGTTAGTCAGCTGGATGGAGTTGTTATCTCAATGTACCTACATATCTGGTATGGGTCTAGTAGCAAGATCGATGCTCGGGGCTCACCAGATGTAGGAGCATTACGTCACGCTAAATGTTATAATAATGTGTCTCGAATCTGTAGTCGAGACACATTATTATAACATGTTGTAGGTTATCTCTTTGGCTTTTGTTGTGTACTTTTACTAACATGTTTTGTTGCGTTATTGACAACTTGTTTCTTAATTATAGTATTTTATATGTGAGCTTATGATCTAAGTCAGTATAATATGTTCTCTACAATTATAATGAGATCGTGCTCTTCCCGCTTTGTCGTGTGTTTTGTGAGTATTGTAGGGTATAGGACATTGATGATGATAGATTAAATACAAAGAAACAATTAAATAACTTTTAATTAATTTAACAGATAACAATAACTTATTCTATAACCTATTTACAACAACAAAACTTGTACTACTTATATAGCTCTAGCTGGGTGTCTGAGGACTGTGACTTAGTTGTTTTGTTAATACTACGGACGTTGTTACTTCCGTTTGTGATAGGGACCTCCACCGTGACCCGATCCTATGGCGTTCGTATAGCTGTCACCACCGAAACTTCCGCCTCCGTGACCCCCGCCAATGTCTCCTAAACTGAACCCGCCGTGGCTACCACCGCCGTGGCCGCCTCCTGATCCGTGTCCTCCGAAGCCGACACTATAGCTGTCACCTCCTCCGTGACCTCCGCCAATGCTGTAGCTGTCACCGCCGTCGTGGCCTCCGCCGTGACCTCCGCCGTGGCCTCCACCGTGGCCTGCACCGTGACCACCACCGTGGCCTCCGCTCCCAAAGGAATTAAAACTGATAGTGGAATAACTATCGTGTCCTCCGCCACCGCCGCCTCCACCATGTCCTCCGCTACTGTAGCTATCGTGTCCACCACCTGCGCCGCCCCCGCTGCCATGTCCTACAATACTGTAACTGTCGTGTCCTCCGCCGCCGCCGCCTCCTCCTCCGTGGCCTCCAATGCCATAGCTGTCGAGACCTCCGCCGCTGTGACCACCGAAGCTTCCTAGGCCAGAACTGACGTGTCCTCCCAATGAGTATCCACCTCCCCCTCCTCCACCTCCTCCACTGTAGCTGTCATAGCCGCCTGAAAAGCTGCTGCCATGGTCCTCGTGACCCCCTCCAATTCCACCCCCGAATCCTCCGAAACTGGCGCTAAAACCACCCCCATGGCCTCCACCGCCGCCGTAGCCTTCAAGTCCAACATGACCACCTCCGAAGCCCCCGCCTGATCCTCCTGCGAATGAACCACCGTGGTTATGTTCGTCATGATCGCCGCTGCTGCCGCCTCCGTGACCACCTCCAAACCCTCCTCCGATTCCGCCGCCGATGCCAATGCCATGGTCATGACCACCATATCCACCGCCGCCACCGCCGCCGTGACCGCCGCCGAAACTACCGCCAAAACCACCGCTCAGCCCTCCGCCGTGACCATGATCATCGCCACCGTGGTCTCCGCCAAGGTCATAGCCTCCGTGACCACCTCCAAAGTCGCCACCTCCGTGTCCTCCAAAGTCGCCACCTCCGTGTCCGCCAAAGTCACCACCTCCGTGTCCTCCGAAATCACCGCCTCCATGGCTACCCAAGTCGAATCCTCCATGATCTCCGCCAAAGTCATGTCCTCCATGGCCAACGCCATGATCGCCGCCAAAGCCACCGCCAAAGCCGCCGCCTCCGCCGCCGCCATAACCACCGCCTCCACCGCCACCGTGTCCTCCGTGGCCTCCGCCGCCACCGTGTCCTCCGTGGCCTCCGCCGCCCTTCAAGTATTCGGCAAATCCTCCGTGTAAATGTTCAATAATGGATCCGCCGTGCCCGCCGCCGTGCCCGCCGCCGTGCCCGCCGCCGTGCCCGCCGCCGTGCCCGCCGCCGTAACCGCCGCCGCCGCCACCGCCGTGCCCATGATCTTCATGGTGCTCTTGTATCACCACCTCTTTAGATGAATGGTGCTGTTCAGGTATATGCACCCGAATATGAACGCTGCAAAAAAGGAAATACACATTTTTACATATTCATAAAAACAAGTGATAATTTGAGTTCAAACCATTTTCGCATCGATACATGCAAGAGCGACGACACATAAACAATAGGCACGTCAATGAGGAACAATAGCTCGCATAGCCAACAGCTCAAACGTGCTGAGTGAGAACAAGGATAGCTCTATGATTAACTCACAATAGCTCGGTTTTCACCATTTACCGCAATGAAAAAGCGTGAGAATACTTATAGAAATCTCAACAAAATTGCTCCATCCAGTATATATTTTGCGGTTCCATCGTTTCGTACGTAACTAATAGTTTGATCAGTGATAGCAACCTTCTATAGGGTTGGAGAAACCGTAATACTAACTGTTCATGTCCACCAAAAGTCGCCAGGCAGACGCCAACGCTAGCCAGTAGAAAGCAGCACAGCTGAAATTATAAGTAAATATTCATTTAGTTTCCATAATTCCCACATAATAATGTTTACGAGTGTGCCTGAGCCTTGATTACTTTGCGGATATGTTAAGTATGAAAACGAAAGTGGTCTGCGCACTGTTTATGCGGAGATGTGGAGATGGTGTTGATTCCTACAACAATTGGCTTACTTAAAGTTGCGCTCCCTAATCAAAAGTATTTAATGAGACTTATGAATTCATCCATGTGTATTAAGTACGTTCTCTCTACTTATATAAATATCAGATATTTTCATTAAGAGCATTCGTAAAGGAAAGTTTTGATCTCATTTCACTTAGTGTTTAATATATTAAATTAGTGATCAATAGATTTATCATTAATAAAAAACCACTGCGGAACAACTAAGAAACAAACACTAAAAACAAACACTAAGATTGAACTTTTTTGGTAACTTGACACTAGAACTGTTACGAGATGCAGATGACTGGCTACACGTGTTATGTCACAGTAGTGGGTGCATGCGGCCGCGATTCGTTAGGAGGTGCAGATGACTGCGTCACTTGTTATGTACATGCGGCCGCGTTTCGCTCGAGTCCAGAAGAAATGTTCGCTATCTCGCTATGATAGATGTTACTCACGGCTGATGGGGAAGCCATGGTGCGTGGGAGTAAAGGTGCTCTTAGGTCACGCCTTCTCCGCTTCACCTGATGCTGTCGGTACGAACGTAACTACTCTTATGAGCTGCTTCCATCGCGAAACCTTTTATATGACAGTGAATGTGCACAACCCCTACTCCATGCGGTTTATTTTATATTGGTAATACTGTAATACTTTGTAATTAAATATTTGTCTATCTGAAGGTATTCTGCCAAATGATGCTTTTAGAATTTCTTCTGCGCACGTTCGCAGCACCTATTGCATTGCAGTTTTAAGTTTGCAGCACACTTATTGTTTCTTGAACTAGGTGCTGCAAACATCTTTATTGCGTATTTTTATTTTGTATGTAAATTGCCGTGTTTTAATGACCCCTAATCACAATACCAATATAACCAATTATAATTCCAGAATGTATAAAAGTGTATTTCTAAAAAACATAAAGCGTTCTACTTTTGTGGAGCGGCTATGGAAACACGTTAACTAGAAAATTCTAGCAAGCTGATCTAACGATTGAGGCATATCCTTAAAATAACAGCCAGCAAGGAAGCATACAGGTCTACAGAAATTTATCCGTAATCATTAATAGGTATGATCGAATCGCACATACAACTAGGTAATTAATAATAATAATAATAATAATAATAATAATAATATTTATTTGCTCAAAACATGGTATAACAGGTCTTACAGATAGCAATAGTACAAACATGTTTTGCCAAGCTTAGACTCAGCACGCAAATTAGAATACAAAATAAGAAAAAGTAAAAAAAAAAGTACTCAAGTACTCATTATGATAGTAGTCGAGTTCACTTCGTTATATAATCGTACGTAACCATGAATGGAGCTCTACAATCATTTTGTTTGTGTTTTATACATACCAGCATGTTATATGTATAAATACATGTATCTATATTAAAAACATTTTAAGGCGGATTGGATGTTTGTTAGTCATGTTTTATGATGATGATGCGAACTTATGACTTCTAGCATGAAGTAAAAGATGTGTAGGATTTACAACTTGTTTGAACTCTGACTCTCCAGCCCGTTTGTTGTCATTTACAACTAGTTTAAACTCTGACTCTCCAGCCCGTTTGTTGTCATTTGGAGCCAAATTCTGTACGCATTTAATACTTACATAATAAAAGGATCCGGTATAGATACATTAATATACATATCTATAAGCAACTTATTTTACGAGAATCTCTTAATGACAGCTTGCATTATTTGAATATATTCATCAGTAAACAGACTGGGCCTCGTAGTCAACAACTTTTTTATTTAGAAACGAACAAGATGCTGTACATTTCTTGTCACTCACGATAAGATTAGACATTCTTAAAATAGTTAACACTAATACCCTCTCGGTATAATTCGGTACCTTGCATAACGTTATAACTCGTATTCCACAAATACCTATAATATGCGATATTTTAAGCTTGTTTGTTTCATTCATAATAAGTAGCGGATACAATCTCTCCTCAAATCGGAGAACAATGTGAAAAGGGTAATGTTTTGTTTGACAAATGACTGATGACAGTGATGACAGATGATGAGACGAAACAAGAGCGCCTTTATTTGTTTGTTTTTATTAAACGTTTCGCACACTAAGGTCCGTATTACAGAACGTCACTCAAAACTCAAGCTCTACTTAAGTCTAGTTTGAAGCCATTTGATTGGTTGAAACTAGTTTTAAGTAATGCTTAAGCACAGATCAATGCTTGAGTGTCGTTCTGGAATACGCACCTAAGAATTGCTCCTGTATTGTGAGGGCGCCTTATGCAATTCAATATTTGTTCCGTGCGGGAACCAAACCCGCTACAGGCAATACAGCACTCGATGATACGGCAACTGCACCAATTATGTCGTCAACACTCTTTAGTATAAATTAACTTGAGTCCATTCATATCAATTTTTTTTAAAGACACATGACACAACCGTGACTTATTATCCAGAATGGTGTCATTGAACTTATGAAATCACAAATGTTTTCATTGCGAAGCAGCTTTTTGTGGGAAGGAGGTAGTACCTCTACCCACTACACCTAACTTGTTCGAAAGTAACTGAAGGTATAATAGGTTACGGGGTGGCTTCAGTGATGAAAAAGTTATACACTCCCAGATTTCTTCAAAGGTCGGGTGCCTTTTGCTATGAAAAGAAAAAGAAAGGTACGGTACTACTAATTAGTGCAACTATATGGCTACTTTGCATATATTACATTGACATTATTTCGATGGAGTTAGTTCGTCGGAAATTGAAAGTTCAAAGAAAGCCACACATGATACAAAGAACTGCAGAAACGGGATTAGTTACTTGCGCTTGACCGCAATCCCGCCTGATAGTAAGCAGTGACGCAATCATTGATGGTAAAGCGCACTAGTTTATTAAGAGCCTATTCACTCCGCGATTCAGGATGTAACATTAATACTAGTCCGCGACGTGTTCCGCGATTCAGGATAAAACAATAATACTAGTGCGCGAAGTGTTCCGCGATTCAGGATGAAACATTAATACTAGTCCCCGACGTGTTTGTGTATTTAAAATCGGCGTCTATTTTTATAAGTTATTTAGGTAATACAGAATTAAGATTATATTTCATACCTGCTCACTTTATATGATTAAACAATACAAATTTTATACGTATAAGCGCGTACGGTTACATTAAATAATATTGATCCACTAAATAATTGTCCTCTAAGTAGGTAGGTACCTACCTAGTTAGTAAAAACTAAACAGTTACACACACAGTACACACGTTTTTTTTTTATTTTTATTTTGAGAGCTTTGTCACATATGACAATGTCGCTCTGTAATGCAGCGACATGCTAAGTACAAATTACAAAATGAAAAAAATCATCAAATACACTTTCGTCACCGAGCCTCCGCCCGACGGCGCAAGCCAACCTCAACTATTTTGTAAAGCATCCTTGCTTTATCAGATAAAGGAAATGCTAAAACACTGTTGCAAATAAAAAAGTTGTAGAGTAACTTCGTACAGGTACGGGTCATGAGCAAAATCGAACCACCGGTTTAATTACGCGACCCGATCTTGTTCGTCTTTCGATAATTAGGTTTGTTTCTCCCTTTTTAATAATAAATGAATCTTGACACGACTCACTTTCTATTACAAAGGCTGGTTTAAGGCGATCTATATTTATAGGTATTTTTCTTTAGACCATTACATGATATCTTGAAATATTTATCATATTTTTCTAAAACTTGATAGGTACCAGAATATGGTGCAGTCAAAGGCTTCGAAACTTGGTCACAACGTACAAAAACTTGACTGCAGTTCTTTAATTCTGATGTAAAAATATTTGGCCTTGTTTCAACTCCCGTCTCGGAACGGATGATATTTTCCGGATCCTTTATCGTAGTTCTTGCACAAATGAATCGTTCTCAGAGACTTTTTTTTTACATATTATAAACTAGCGCTTGACCGCAATCCTGCAAAAATGCATCCTATAGAACACCGAAAGGCTGGCTACTCTACGCCTGTGCTCTAGGCTTTGGAGACCAACTCGAGTTCGATCAGGGTCACCAATGAGCCTCTTCGCACGTCTCTCCACTGAAACCAAAATAACTTCAAGCTTTGACAGCGAAAAGAAATCTCCGGGTAAACGCAACACTTCGCCGTACACCAACTCTGCAGCGCTGAACTTTGTATCGTCTCGTAACGTTGCCCTTAATCCTAACAGTACAGATAACGATCCGTTCCGCGATTCAGAATGAAACATTAATACTAGTCCGCGACGTGTTTCGCGATTCAGAATGAAACATTAATACTAGTCCGCGACGTGTTTCGCGATTCAGAATGAAACATTAATACTAGTCCGCGACGTGTTCCGCGATTCAGGATGAAACATTAATACTAGTCCGCGACGTGTTCCGCGATTCAGGATGAAACGTTAATACTAGTCCGCGATTTAAGTTAAAATATTAATACGCCATGAATCTGGCCAGGATTTATCTGTATACAGAATTTCATCCTTATCCGTCTAGCCGTTTTGCAGTGATTTTCTATACTACTAGCTGTTGCCCGCGATTCCGTCCGCGTGGACTTCAGTTTACAGCGCGCTGTGGTTCCCGTATATTAAAAAGATCTTAGTTGATACAAAATTAATGCGCTTAATGTAAAAAATAAATAAAAAATAAAAATAAAATAAGCGCCTGTTAAAATAATGGGAGCAATATATAGTACGTCCGCGTTAGCTTCCGTTTTTGTTACTGCTCTGCTCCTATTGATCATAGCGGGATGCTATATAGCCTATGTCCTTTCTCATGCTCTAGACTTTATGTGTACCAAATTTCATTACAATCGGTTCAGTAGTTTTGGCGTGAAAGCCGGACAGACAGACAGACAGAGATACTTTCGCATTTATAATATTAGTATGGATACTTAGTTATAATTATATAAATATTAGTTATAATATAGTATGGTTGGGTAATAAAAAATTAACTTCCTCTGTAAGTCTGTGACCTAAGATACACTTGCTTGTGACTTAATAATGAGTTCGTCAAAAAGAAAGCAACATTTTAAATAATTACCCAAGTTATTAAACGCTAGATGCTAATTTAATGCATTATTGTTGTTCTCACAAGAGCGTTTAGACACAATGGTTTGCGTGACGGCCGACGACTCTTCTCCTACGGCAATGTATGCTACAAAGAACTCATTCGTAAGATCAAATTAATAACGAATAGGTAAAGATATAATATGGAGATACATATAATATTATATAACAGATACACATATAAACTAACATCGTAGAGTCCACATAGCACTCGACATTTTTTTGGAGAGCTTATTGGTAAAAGTGTTGCATCTGACATTCTTACATAACACTGAACATTATGGAATGTAAGCCCAACGATCGCATCACTGGACAAACGAAATCCTCACTCTTCAATAGTTATGTAATGTAGCCGTATGTTGTATTTGCATGAAGAGCACGAAGCTCCTAAAATATCTAAAAATTAATCTAATAAAGTGCCTAAGATAATTATATTGAGTCTGGTTGTTATTAGGCTGACTTTATTTCGTATTGCGCAACAATTAGCTGCAGCTGCTGTGGAGGTAATCACGATAGCCGAGATATTGAATGCACTAATGGTTACAGATATTCAAATTGGCTTGAATCTAGATCCCACTACAATCTGTCCCGCCAACCGGTCATCCTACGCCCGCGCCCAAATACTTTTGGTTATTATAGACTGAAACAAATGTCGACGATACTTCATAATAAAAAATTTGCGTATTTTATTTTTTAACCGACTTCCCAAAAGTGTGGTTCTCAATTCGATTTATGTGTGCTCGCTGATAACTTTATCGTTAATGAACCGATTTTGACCATTCTTTTTTATATGAAAGAGTATGCTGCCTATGTAATCACATTGTTACCACGTCAGTGTCGATAATGGAAATTCTAAGAAATTTAGGCCAATTATCGAAAATTGTAGCCATGCTTCGGGTGAAAACTTGATACTCGTATTTATATCGGATGATACTATAAAACCGTGAAGATTTGGGCCTGACCTGATGATGGAGATGACAGAGAATCAAGGGAATCCACATCGGAAGCAACTGTCATGTGTTTGGGCTTACTTAATTTGTATTGATTAGACCTTTACAACTAAATATGTTATGACTGTAATTTCAGTCACAGTAGTCAGATGGTCAAAGGGATAGAAAAATAATATAATAAAGGTTCATCATCATCAACCTTTTTATCGTCCCACTGCTGGGCACAGGTCTCCTCTCATATAGAGAAGGATTGAGCGTAATCACCACGCTAAAAAGAATCATTTATGATTATTTATTATTTTAAGGGAAAACGTAATCAGGGTCAAATAAATTTCTGCAGACAGGAAACCTACATAAAAAAAGATTTGATGTATTTTTTTGGGCTCAGGCAAGACTGAAATCATATTATTATTCTCGTTTAATAAAACAAATACGTAAATTGTAAAAAATAAAACTATCGTATAAAAAAAAAACAAATACATATACTATAATATTATTTACACAAAGCTTCCTTTTGCAGAAAAATAATAAACATCTGACTAATACAATATCCGGTCAGACTGGACGCTGACGGCAGCATATTTGGAAAAGGCCTGCACGCAAACGACGTATTTTAACGACGTATTCCTATAAGACCACAATGAAAGTATGAGCATTTCTAGAAATAACGCAATGAAATAACACAACTTAAATTCAGTCTCTTGATTTTGATTTTTGCATAAGCATGACGAGTAGGTAGTGTTTGTACTATGTTAAAGTACAGTGTTGTAAATTGTTGAGGAATTCCCCCGACTGTCTATGGTCTTCATCATCAGATCTATTGCAGACCTTCATTTAAACCTATATGGGTGTAAAGTTTTCATCAATATAAATGAATTAAGTCCAAACACAAGGTAACTATTGTAAACCTTTGAGGAGTTCCCTTAACTGGCCTTTGTCTTCATCATCAGAGCTTTAATGACAATCACAACTCATTTAGGTGTAAAGTTCTTATCAATATAATTTTATTAAGTACAATCACGAGGCAGCTGATGTGAATCGTTAAGGAGATCCCTCAGCTGTCTCCCGGCTCCATCATCAACTCCGAACTTTACTAAATTGTAGTGCGTTAAAACACTTCATGAAAAAAACATAGAAATGCCCTAGGTGTCCCTATGATTTTTTTAAATTTCTTCTAGGTTTCCTTAGTCTTCCATCATCAGACCCTAATTTCCTTAACATGAGACTACCTTGAAGATATAATCTTTCTAATTAAAAAAAAAACATGTGGCACTCGGGAACTGCCTCGGTAAAGCTATTGCATAGCATTTTTTTTTATCAACTTATGAAATAGGGTATTTGACTAAAAAAACCTAATTAGTCCGTCAGTCAGATTTCCAAAAAATACTCATCATCATCATTTCAGCCGAAAGACGTCCACTGCTGGATATAGGCCTCCCCCAAGGTTCTCCACGACGACCGGTCCTGCGCCTCCCGCATCCAGCGGTTTCCCGCGACCTTCACCAGGTCGTCGGTCCACCTTGTCGGGCCTACCCAAAAAATACTAGACACATTTTTTTTTTCTTTTTTCATATAAACAAAAAATGAAGACGACAAAAGAAACTCTTGTGTCTTGCTCTCTTTGAAAACTCGTGTGACGTCACTGCACGCTACACTTTTTAGCGGCCAGTGACGTCACCAGCCATCACTCCTTATCTTTGATGCCTATTATATTTGTCAATTTTTATTGATTTGATAAAACAAAATATACTAAATGTAAAACGTATTTAATAAACCTATCCAATATTTTTCTATAATCTGAATGACGGACTAATTAGTTTTATTTAGTCAAATACCCTATTATTTATATTATAGCAAAGTTATCCGCAAACAAACATAAAAAACATATAACCTCCTCCCTTTTGAATCGGTTAAAAAAACGAACACCAAAATGAACATCAATAACAGAGACACTTTATGATAGTATTATACTCTATGCGACATGCGGTGCGTCGTTTTAAAAAAATATTTCTACAATAATGTTTGTCATGAAATTATGCCTATCCATTAGTGTAAGAACGCAATCTAAATAATGATTACTTTTCGAGGAGATGCACGTTTTTGATAATTATTTCTCTTGTCAGAGGTTTCGTTGTGAAGGAATTATTTAAACATTATGCTAAGTAAAAAAAAAATCTACAATTTTGGAGCCAAGATTATGGAGAAAATTTATGTATTTTTAATAAGTTGATATTTCTTTTGGATAAGGAGTAGATAGCTCCGATAGTTGTCAGTTCAATTGCGGAACACACTGTCAGTAGCAATAGGTATTCATGTTGTCAGTTCAATTGCGGAACACACTGTCAGTAGCAATGGTATTCATGTTGTCAGTTCAATTGCGGAACACACTGTCAGTAGCAATGGTATTCATGTTGTCAGTTCAATTGCGGAAGACACTGTCAGTAGCAATGGTATTCATGTTGTCAGTTCAATTGCGGAACACACTGTCAGTAGCAATAGGTATTCATGTTGTCAGTTCAATTGCGGAACACACTGTCAGTAGCAATGGTATTCATGTTGTCAGTTCAATTGCGGAACACACTGTCAGTAGCAATGGTATTCATGTTGTCAGTTCAATTGCGGAAGACACTGTCAGTAGCAATGGTATTCATGTTGTCAGTTCAATTGCGGAACACACTGTCAGTAGCAATGGTATTCATGTTGTCAGTTCAATTGCGGAACATACTATCAGTAGCAATGGTTTTCATGTTGTCAGTTCAACAACATTCATTGCCTTATTTACGTTGATGAGCAAACAATTTTCGAATAAATGGGATAGCAAACAGTCAACAGACTGTTTCTTATCCACTTGCTGGTGGGTTTTCTTTTGTTAGTAAAATAAGTTGTAAATCGAAGAAAATAAAAGATTACATTTGAAATCTTTATTGATTGAAATGGTTTAGAAACACTGCATCATGATGGTGATACGAATCATCATCATCTCATCTTTAATCTCGGTGGTAGGCCACAACATCGACTGTAAGAGCTTGCAATCGTATACCTGGCTGGTAGAGAGCGCGAAACTAAAATGTCAGGTTTCAATGTTTGATTGATATATAAAGGAAAAAAATGTTACTCTCACTTGTAGGGTCTTATTAGGTTATGGGCCCAGAGAAAAAATAGTGCATATGCGTGTGTAAAAACTGATAACTAGTAAGTACACAGCACCGAGATTATGATGTCTACCTCAGGACTACCTTCAATAGAGAGATTAGAAGGAAGCAGCAACTATGACACGTGGCGATTTGACATGGAATACATTCTTACCCACGAAGACCTGTATAAGTACGTAGAGAGTGCACCAGACCTGAAAGATGCTACTGCGAAACGCGGGGATGACAAAGCACGTACTAAAATATGCCTACTGATAGAAAACTCATGCAAAGTTCATGTGCGTAATGCAAAGACGGCGAAAGAAACATGGGATTCTCTGAAGTCAGCATACCAGGACAAAGGGATAAATAATATACGATCAAATGAACTTCCCAAGTGAAGTTCGATCATTATTATATGAATCGCTTCATTTGAAGATAATATTTACAATGTAGTATCCTAATTCTACAGGTGATTTTGCACGCTTTTAAAGACACTCAATTGACGAATGTCAGATTTTAAAAACACCTTCCGTTTTTTTTTTTTTTTCACTACCGACCCGTTGGCGGTCGGTCCGTTCGCTCTGAGCTCATTATTTTTAGAGTAAAAACTAACAAAAACTTTTTATCATGGGTCCTAGGGTGGGTGGGTGATTAATTATCTTCAAATGAAGCGATTCATATAATAATGATCGAACTTCACTTGGGAAGTTCATTTGATCGTATATTATATTTCATCGCTTCATTTTTCAGATAATATTTACAATGTAGCTGTTTAGAGATAAAAGTTTTTGATAGTTATTTGAAATTTCGTCACATAAACAAAATCTGATCTTTAAAAGTTTAAATACAAGATCATAGCAATTATATCCATTCTAGCTAATTAAATTCACAATGAACGATTGGATGCAAGGAAGACGGAGGTCACAAAGTTTCCGTCTTCAGTAATTGCTCTATTATAAAACCTCGCACAAGAATTTGACAAAGGAGTCCAACCAGTAACATTACGTATGTCATCGACACAGACCTGCGCGCCGAGCGGCGGAGGTTGCGGCGTGTCGCGTGCTGTGCGCGCTGAATGTCGCGGTGTCCACACCACTCTCCGTTATCACTAGTTTTATCCAACGACTGATGGATTGCAAGGTAGCAGGTTTGTTAGGGGCCTTATTAAGTTAAAAACAGTTTACCTCGATTGTGGGCTCTCATTTTTCCCTGTCATGGAAATATAGTCTCTTAATACTGTGGCTGGACAGATATTTAAGTTTTCTCGAAAGAATGGCAATGAGAGAACAGGTTGGTCGCGACTAGGGACCGAAGTTTTATTTACGTCTGATCATAATTTTTGCATGATTTGTCGAAAATGATATTGTTTTAAAGTTTAATTAATGACAATGTTTGGACTCCATGAGCAGTGCATAAGGCTAACAAAATAATTAATTTCTTTGTGATTTTTTTTTTTTCTTTAGACTAAGCGATAAATTTGGAAACCGTTCCGCGACGTAATTGAGAACAAGCTGTGGGTCCCAAGTATAAGTATATTTGGGTCTAGTAGGTTTAAACTTATATGCACCCTTCGTTAACCGTTTCACGCAATCATGGGAGCCTTATTATATTATTATCAAAAAGTAACTACAGGGCTGAGCGGTGGGAATTCAGAGTTCCATATGAAGACCCGGTGTTGAATTGCTCAGCAAGAAAAGCCAAAATCGAGTATAGTGAAGACTAAATGGGCAGAAATGCCCAATAAATCAACGACGCCGTCAGGTGTTCACAAAACTGCGACCACAACTTATAGGTATGTAACATTATATTGTTTTGTTATACTACCAGAGACTGATGTTAACCTCAGTCTGAAGGATTCTGGTGGTGCGCCTCGCTGAGTAAAGGCTTGCTGCAGAGCCTCGCCGTAGCCAGGGTAAGGCTCTAATATAGGGGGTGATTTTAGTGAAAATTTCAGAAGCTAACAAAGTTTTCAGCAAAGGAAACCATACTTGCGAGGACCAGTATGGAAACACGAGAATTCCGTCCGCATATTCATCTATGATTTTTCTTAAGCATTTTAAAATTACAGAAAAGGGTGGAAATGCGTAAAAGTAAATCTTATTCACCAAACTTAGTCACTGTCGTACGAAAAACAGAATCAGAAAGCTCCCACTCGGTATCAAAATTTCTTATTCTAGAATCAGCGTCAGCGTCAGGTTTTTAGTATTGACGTACGAAGCATAAATCAAGATGTTGCGATTCGCACACCACTGCCAAATTAATCGAACAATGTTATTTAGGTGGGGAAATTAGTGCTGTAGTGTTATTGCCCCATAAAACTATTAGGCAGTTATTTTCACTGTGCGCAAAAACTTTAAGCTAGCTAAGCTAAGAGCTCCAAGTAATTTATATAGAGTTTAGGCTCTCAGTAGAAAATTTTCCGTGGCATGTTTTGTATGGCACACGGCGCCCCAGTCTGTTTTCAAAGGGTCTGTGTAAATCTCTAATTTGTGATTAAAATATCTCCTTGGATTTTTAATTGTGGCTATAGCATTTGCCCACCATCTAAGGTCTTCTACAATTATATTTGATGGTTTAAATTTACTGTCAAAACTGCTGTCTTTTAATAACGCTAAATATTTTTGACGTTCCAATGTACTGGTGTATGTACAATCAACCACATTTAACGGCAGGACAAGAGGCAATCAAAGTTCCAATTAACTTCGCGAATTCGCGAATCATACATGTAGGTATTTTTTTTTTTTTTTTTATATACAAGTTGTCCAATACTTTTACGTTTCTCGTCTGGGAGGGATATTATATTATTATAGAATTTAAAACTTTTTGCATCAAAACAGAAATCTAAGAATTTACGAGATTGTTTTGGCTGTAGAACACTTTTACCAAAGTTTATGACAAAACCTAACGAATGCAGTACTCCTCTCATTTATGTTGGAAGTACATTCGTCGTATGTGTTCCCGATACACATGATGTCACCTAAATACACAACCGATTTGAAACCCAGATTTCTTAAATGTGTCATTACCTCTCGCATTATTTTTGTGAAAACTCTGGGAGCTACACAAAGACCATGAGGCATAGCGGTAAACTCATAGGTAACACCTTTATTTTGGAGATTTTTAGTGCGAAAACGCAAGTTCTTGCTATGTTCCTTATGTACAGGTACAACAAGGTAATCAAATCGATAGTAGCTAAATAACCATTTTTGGGTATCAACTTTGAAGCTGTTCGATAACCTTCCATTTTAAAATGAGTTTGAGATGCACTTGTTTAACGGTTTTAAGTTAAGTATAAACCGTTTGCCACCATTAGATTTTGGCGCAAGAAATATTTTGGATATAAATTGGTCTTTACTCGATGAGCATTCCTTAACAGCTCCGAGTACAACTAACTTGTTTATTTCAATTGACATTTCTCGTTGGTCGGCGGTTGAAAAAAAAACATTGTCCAGAGGATATGTTTAACAAAATTCTCGAGAAAAAGAATCAAAAGACCATTTTGTATCCAATCTAAGACCCCAACGTTGGGGTCATTAGGGTAATTTTTAGGCAACAGTTTAAGAAAGTACCAAGTCTTCCTGCATGTGCCTGAGCTACTGGGGCACAGATTCCAGACTCTTGTTAACGAACGACGACTTGGTCGGTTACTGTGTCGAGTTCGGGTACTGGCGCCGATTCTGAGTGGCCGGAGAGTAGCCACTTTTCAGAGTTAGAGGCTTTCTTAATTAACAGTACCTACTCCTCGATTGCCTTGGCAGATTTTTTATTATAGGGTAATTGATTGCCAAAAAGAGTTATCCCTTTCAGCATCTTGGATAACATGCAGAAAACTTTTATCCAAAGTTGGGGTTAACAGCTTAATGCGGCTACTGGTATTTATATAATGCAGATCCGAAAGAATTCGGCATGCATTGGTGAGGTGTTGGATGGCGTGTTTCTTCTCGTCCCCGCTTAAGAGTAAGTTTAGCGCTCTATTAATGGCAGTTATGCCGCATCAAAGTTGTTGCTAATGATTTTTTAACAACTTATCTCTATTTCTGACCATATCCAGGACTGCTGCAGATGTGTCAGCATCAAGCTTTGACGCTTGCAATAACCTGCAGTTGTCAGGTATTGAATTATCTTTTAATAAAAGATTTTTTTTTTTTGGAAAATCCTTTTTTAGCAAAGGCAGCCATAGTTTGGCAAGATTTTCATGGATCTTATCACCAAATTTTGGATTGTCACTAGTAGACTCATCCAAAGCTTTCAAAAATTCGGTTCTACGTCTAAATCTGGTTTTACGGAGTTCAGTTCTCCGGGTGGCGGATCTATGAGGATCTCGTCGGATCCAGGTATCGGAGATGTGGTTGACAAAGTTTCCGTTACCGGAACGTCAACGTCAGAGTTGTGCATCTCTGCAGTCGTCTCGACTACATTGTCGGTACTTTGAAAGAATTCCAGATTTTAAAATGTGTATACAACACTTTCATTTGGATTTCTATATGTAGGAGAAATGTTCTCCAATCGTTGTAGACTCGCAGTCTACCCCGATGTTGTTTCTTAATATTGTAGAAACAATTTAACAGTTTTTATAATAATCACACATCGTTGAAGACTCGCAGTCAGCCCCGATGGGATTTTTACAACATTGTTGGAGACTCGCAGTCAACCCCAATGCAAATAGTTATTGACTCGCAGTCAATCCCTATTATTAATTAAAAAACTGTGGTTAAAATTTAAAATAACACTTACCTTCGTTATCATTTCTTAATATTGTGGAAACAATTTAACAGTTTTTATAATAATCACACATCGTTGAAGACTCGCAGTCAGCCCCGATGGGATTTTTACAACATTGTTGAAGACTCGCAGTCAACCCCAATGCAAATAGTAAAATAGTTATTGACTCGCAGTCAATCCCTATTATTAATTAAAAAACTGTGGTTAAAATTTAAAATAACACTTACCTTCGTTATTAGACGAACCGCTTGAAATAGTACGCACTTTGCGACGTTTTCCAGCATGACGTTCGCGAAGTTTCCTGATTTTGCGCTGGTAGCGTAAAAATGTTTTCGTCCGCACTACGTTTGTGCATTATTTCGGCATTATCACGAACTTGTTAGTAGACGCGTGCAGTCGTCACCGTGCACGAAAAAGGAATGAGCTCAGAGCGAACGGACCGACCGCCAACGGGTCGGTAGTGAAAAAAAAAAAAAAAAAACGGAAGGTGTTTTTAAAAAAATCTGACATTCGTCAATTGAGTGTCTTTAAAAGCGTGCAAAATCACCTGTAGAATTAGGATACTACATTGTAAATATTATCTGAAAAATGAAGCGATGAAATATAATAGATGCAGACTCTTGTCAAGACTAGTGAGTCTTAAACTTGGAATGTTCGAATCGATCACAAGTTATGTTACTGAGCTCATGAGAACTGCAAATAAACTGCAAGACATCGGAAAAGAAATTGATGATGAGCTATTGGCTGCCATAATGCTGCAAGGGCTACCAGATGAATATGCTCCATTGAGATTAGCATTAGAGAGCACAAATACAATACTTACCACAGATTTTGTAAAGACGAAACTACTACAGCTAGATGAGATTCCTAGCACTCCCGACGGAGTTCCTGGCCGAGCTCTCGTCCTGGCTCTGAAGGAGCTAGAGCCCCAGCTGAGGGGGCTCTTCACGGCATGCTTCGGCCAGGGTCAGTTTCCCAGTGTGTGGAAGGAGGGGAAGCTGGTCCTGCTCAGGAAGGAGGGGCGCCCCGCGGACTCGCCGTCCGCGTATCGGCCCATAGTGCTGCTCGACGAGGCGGGCAAACTTTTTGAGCGTATAATCGCAGATCGCCTCGTCGGCCACTTGTGCGGAGACGGGCCGAACCTGGACGACAACCAGTTCGGTTTTCGTCGGGGGCGCTCCACCATAGACGCAATCATGCGCGTGAGAGCCCTGGCGGAGGATACGGTATCCCGGGGTGGGGTGGTGTTGGCGGTGTCTTTAGACATTTCCAACGCCTTCAACACCCTACCCTGGAGCTGTATTAGGGAGGCCCTGAAATACCATCGGGTGCCTCCCTACCTCCGCCGCATAGTAGGGGCTTATCTTGAGGATAGATGCGTCATCTATCGGGGACGTGACGGTGCCAGTCGGCACCAAATGTCGTGCGGTGTTCCACAGGGATCGGTCTTGGGACCGCTCCTGTGGAACATCGGCTACGACTGGGTGCTGAGAGGCGAGCTTCCGTCGGGCGCCGACTTGACGTGTTATGCGGACGACACGCTTGTCACTGCCCGAGGGAGCTCGCACAGGGAAGCGACGTTGATAGCCACGGCTGCGGTGTCACAGGTGGTGACCCGCATCCGGCGCCTGGGCCTGGAGGTGGCCCTTGACAAGTCGGAGGCCATGGTATTCCATGGCCCCCGGCGTGCGCCGGCGCCGGGATCACATATCGTGGTAAGTGGTGCCCGGATAGCTGTCGAGTCCACCATGAAGTATCTGGGATTGGTGCTCGACAGCCGATGGGAATTCGGACCCCACTTCCGGCGGCTGGCGCCCAAGCTGATGGGTGCAGCGGGCGCGCTGTCAACGTTGCTTCCCAACATGGGGGGCCCGAGCGCCGCCTGTAGGCGGTTATACGTGGGAATCGTGCGGTCCATGGCCCTGTATGGGGCCCCTGTGTGGGCGATGGACCTGACGGCCGGAACACTCGCCATTCTGCGCAAGCCGCAGAGGGCGATGGCCGTCAGGGTCGTCCGCGGGTATCGCACGATTTCCTACGAGGCGGCTTGCGTCCTGGCCGGATCCCCGCCCTGGGACCTAGAGGCGAAAGTACTCGCGTCATTGTACCGATGGCGCGAGGAAGAGCGGACACGGGGCTCCAGTCCGGCGCTCGGCAGATCGAGCTGCGCCGAGGGGAGCTCCGTCAGGTCCTGGTGGCGGACTGGCGGCAGAGGCTTATGCGCCCTACCGCCGGCCTCGCTACCGTCGAGGCGATCCGGCCAGTACTCGACGACTGGCTCGGGAGAAGCCACGGCTCCCTGTCGTTCAGGGTGACTCAGGTGCTGTCGGGGCACGGCTGCTTCGGCAAGTACCTGTGTCGCCTAGGCAGGGAGCCGGACGCTCGGTGCCACCACTGCGTCCAATGCGGGGAGGACACGGCGCAGCACACGCTCTCCGAGTGTGTAGCTTGGGAGGAGCAGCGCCGTGTCCTCACAAATGAAGTAGGAGGCGACCTGACGCTGCCGGCAGTAGTGCGGAGGATGGCCGGCAGCGCAGAGTCGTGGGACGCGGTGGTGTCCTTCTGCGAGGACGTGATGTCGCAGAAGGAAGCTGCGGAACGGGAGCTCCCTTCCCGGGCCGCAGAAGACGCACCGGGTGCCGAAGAAGGGCGGATAACGCCCTCTTCCGCCCCCCATGAATGGGTCCAGGGGCGAGGGACATGGGGAAGTCCCCACCCCCTATTCGATGAACCCCGAGGCGGAGGCGCGCACGAGTGTCAGCGCGCGCCTCTGAGGCGATGCACGGGGTAGCTTAACACCCCACTACCCCGTGCCGGAGACGAGGCCCGGGCAGACCGGGCCAGCACGAGAGTGTGGGGCTGCGGAAGAATTCAGACTCCCGCGGCCCTACGCGCGCTCATGATAGAAGAGACACCGGGGTGGTTTTAGTCAGTAAAAGTCTGACAGACCCCGTCGCCCACCCTAGGGCGGCGGACATCCTATAAGGATTTCCACCCCGAAAAAAAAAAAAAGAAAGATTCCTAGCACTAGCACGACCGGACCAAGTTCAGCACTAACAGCAGCGAAGCCTAAGTTGACGAAAAGCAAGACATCCAAGAGTAAAGGGAAAACTATAAAATGCTTTATATGTGACGGCCCGCATAAGGCGTGTGACTGCCCTCAAAATCCAAGACGAACAAAATCAGTTCATGTTGCAACCGCCTTGTCTACAACATGTCAGCCAAAGCAAGTTGAAGAAGATTGGATCCTGGATTCGGGAGCGTCAGCTCACATGTCAAATAGAATAGATATTATGCGTAACTATTCAAAGGTTGAACAAAAGGTTGAGATATCCTGTGCGAATGGAGGTAAGGTATTTGGAGAAGGTTTTGGAATGATAGAGAGTGATTCACCTCACTTTACAGCGAGCAATGTAATGTATGTACCTGATTTATCAGCTAATCTATTAAATATTAGTTGCATTGTAAACAAAGGTAAAGTTGTCATTTTTTCAAAGAAAGGCTGCGAGATCTTTGAAGAGAAAGAGTGTAAGTATTCAGGCACACCATGCATGAAAGGTGATCTTATTAAAGGTGTATATAAATTAAAATCATGTTTTCAGGCAAGTGCATTGGCGTCTACTGTGATTAACACTAATGACATAGACTTGTGGCATAGGAGACTTGCACATCTAGGTGTACGTAACCTTTTACTATTGCGTGATAAGATGGCAACTGGGGTGAGTTTTCCGAACTTTAGTAGTTCCAAATTAGACTGTGTAGCATGCATTTTAGGAAAACAAACGAGACAACCATTTGATAAAAATAAAGCTTCGAGAGCCAATCGGATTTTAGGATTGGTGCACACTGATATCTGTGGCCCAATCAAAGATGAATCGATGGCAGGCTTTAAATATTTTATAACGTTTATTGACGATTACTCGCGGAAAACTTTTGTGTATTTTCTCAAGCATAAGAGTGAAGCATTTGAGAAAATAAAGGAGTTCAAAAGTTTGGCTGAAACTCAAACAGGACAGAAGCTGAAGGTATTGAGATCAGACAATGGTGGAAAGTATGTCAATAAGAAAGTTGATGCATATCTTAGAGAACACGGTATACAACATCAACTCACGATTCCATAAACACCGCAACAAAACGGGGTAGCAGAGAGAGCAAATCGAACCATTGCAGAGAAAGCGCGATCAATGCTGCAAGAAGCGGGACTTCCGGCGCGTTACTGGGCAGAAGCAGTGAACACGGCGGTTTATCTAAAGAATAGGAGCCCCACACTAGCAGTGAAAAACCAAACTCCTGAGGAGAGGTGGACAGGCAGAAAGACGGATCTTAGTCATCTAAAAGTTTTTGGGTGCAGGGCATTCAAACATATTCCAGATGAGAAGAGAACTAAGTTAGATCCAAAGAGCTGCGAATTAGTATTTGTCGGATACTGTGAAGAGTCAAAAGGATACCGACTAATAGACTTCAAAGACGATACCTTACACAGAGCACGTGATGTAGTGTTTCTAGAAAACCAAATGTACAACAAGGTAACCGAAGTTGATAAGAAACCAGAGCCTGTAGATATTAGTCTGGTACCCCAAAATGTACTGACACATGTTCAACAAGAAACTGTACCTAGAGTGGTAATACAATTAGAAGAAGTGGAACAAGAAGCTGAACCCACTGAACCGTTGGTTTGACGCTGATCAAACTGATTCTGAAGAGACACAGTTGGATGTACCAGAAATGGCTGAAGTACACCAGGATCAACAGCAGAATGATGGAGATCATACAAATGAAAATCCAATCGGTACTACATCCAAAGAGCAACCGACTGTTGAGAGGAGATATCCACTGAGGGATCGAAAACCAAAGTTCTTCCCGGATTTTATTACATATAATACAACCACAGATGGAGATCCGCTCACTGTAGAAGAGGCGCTATCCAGACCAGACTCACAACAGTGGAGAGCTGCAATTAAGGAGGAGATGGATGCACTTCATAAAAATGAAACGTGGACTTTAGTGAAACCTGAGCATACTGATAACATTGTTGATTCAAAATGGCTATTTCGAATCAAAAAGGAGGCGGGGAATAAGATACGCTACAAAGCTCGTCTAGTAGCTGGAGGTTTTAGCCAACGAAGAGGTATCGACTATGATGAGACATTCTCTCCTGTTGTCAGACATAGCTCCTTAAGACTTCTTTTTGCATTAGCTGCAAATTTGAATCTCAAAGTTGATCACATGGACGTGAAGACTGCTTTCTTAAATGGAACTTTAGATAAAGTTGTCTACATGAAGCAGCCAAGGGTTTTTCAAGAAAAAGGAAAAGAAGATCATGTTTGTCTTCTGCATAAATCACTCTATGGTCTAAAACAAGCCCCACGAGCATGGAATATCAAGTTACACAGTGAATTAGAGAATTTGAAATTCAAGCGCTGTGAGAATGAATCGTGTGTATACACAAGGACTTTGGGAGCGAATATAATCTTCTTAGCGGTCTATGTTGATGACATTTTGATATTTTACAACAACGCAGAATAGATGAAGACGGTCAAACAAAATTTGATGAGCAAGTTTGAGATGAAGGACTTGGGAAAGGCACAACTTTTCTTAGGCATGCGAATTGTTCAAGGCAGAGGCTTTATAAAAATTGACCAAGCCGAATATATAGAAAAGCTCCTGCATAAGTTTGGAATGGATAACTGTAAGACAGCATCCACTCCTGCAGTACCTGGCCTACAATTCTCAAAACCTGACCCTTCATACAAACCTGATGAGAGCATACCCTATAAAGAATTAATAGGCTCACTTATGTATGTTGCTGTGTGCACTAGACCAGACATAGCACATTCTGTGAATGTTATGAGTCAGTTCTGCAACTGCTATTCTGAGACACATTGGATAGCAACCAAGAGAATCCTTCGATATCTAAAAGGTACAATAACGATGGGACTCGTGTACTCTAAGGAACATAATAACGATGTAGAAGGATTTGCTGATGCTGATCATGCCGGAAACATAATAGATAGGCGGTCCTATTCTGGAAATGTTTTCCGACTTGCAAAAGGTGCAATTTCCTGGCAAAGTACTAAACAGAAAAGCGTGGCCATATCAACAGCTGAAGCAGAGTATGTCAGTCTGTCGGAAGCAGCAAAGGAGGCTGTATTTTTAGCAAAATTTTTAAAGGAACTTCAGTCTAGGGAAGACTCACCAATAAATATATACACAGACAGTCAGTCTGCTATGGCGATAGTAACTAACCCAGTACACCACCAAAGGACAAAACATGTGGACGTACGATACCATTTTACTAGAGAGTTAGTCGACAATGGTGTCATACAGTTGATGTATTTAAATACAAGTCACATGGTTGCGGATGTCTTGACTAAGGCAGTGCCAAAAGCAAAGCAAGAGTTCTGCCGATTGCAGATGGGTGTTATGGATTAGAGTGGATGAAGGATATCAAGATAGAGAAGTCTGTGAGGGGTATGACCCAGAAGGTAAACTAGAAGGAAACGATTGAGGAGGAGTGTAAGAGGTTGCAATCGTATACCTGGCTGGTAGAGAGCGCGAAACTGAAATGTCAGGTTTGAATGTTTGATTGATATATAAAGAAAAAAAATGTTACTCTCACTTGTAGGGTCTTATTATCGACCGCCCGCGTAAGTTACCACCCACCTGACAAAGTCATGCCGCCAAGCGATTCGTTGTGGTCCGGCATGATGTCTGGTGAAGCCGTACGGTCTGAGCAGTTGTGTTACGATGTTTGCCGAGCGTCCCCCCCGCAGTCTCCAGATCAATCTCCCTCTAGCCTAGCATCGTTGATCGCATTGTTGGGTTTAACATTGCATCACCTCACTCAACTGCCGTCTTTCTTCCTATTCACTCAATTTTTTTTTAAATGAAAAGTTCCAAATAGAAAAGTAGGTCTGCACAGCAGGCACACGTCCTCTCATTCAAAGTGCACCTCTCTAATATTAGAGGTCTGCACTCCAATCTCATTGCAATACACTACCACCTTGAGACTGAAAAGCCCCATCTACTTTTCTTAACGGATACCCAGATCAGATGTCCGCCTGATGCGGCATACCTCGGCTACCCGGGATACTCTTTGGAGCATCATTTCCTGCAGCGTGCCGGGGTCTGTGTGTATGTCCGTAATGACATCTGTTGCCGGCGCCTCCGTCACCTCGAAGACCCTCACTTCTCGTCCCTATGGCTGTTGATTGATACTGGTGTGGACAAAATTGTTTACACCTGTGCTACCGATCGCACAGCGGTGATCAGGAGACAACTCGATTATTTGACCACCTCAGTGACGCTGCTGACAATGCGCTGCACCGGTACCCTGACGCGTAGTTCGTCGCTCTGGGGGACTTCAACGCCTGCCACCAGGACTGGCTTTTCCCATACCAGATGACCCACCACGCTGGGAGAGAGGCCTGAAACTTCGCGCTTTCAATGGGCCTTTCCCAGCTGGTAGAGCAAGCGACTAGGGTGCCTGATGTAGTTGGTCGTACAGCCAATTTTCTGGACCTTCTGCTGACCACTGATCCGGACAGATGGATTATAACAGTTTCCTCACCGTTGGGAACTTCAGACCACTGTCTGGTGAAGTCTGTATCGTGCTTCTCCCCACCAGATCACGGCTCTCGTGGTGAACGGCGAATGTGGCGATACAGGTCAGCGGATTGGGATGAGATGCGCCACTTCTTTGCGTCTTATCCTTGGCAGCGGGTCTGCTTCTCTTCTGACAATCCGTCGACCTGTGCGGACGCTATAACCGATTTGGTGCGTCAAGCTATGGAGTATTTTATCCCATTCAATGACGTGCCCAACGGTGGCTCGGCTCGCCCATGGTTCAAAGCCGATTGTGTCCAAGCTGAACAGCGTAAGCACACGGCATTTCTCGCCTGGGTTGACGCTCGTGACCTCGGAGCTCTGGATCTAAGTTCAAAGAAGAGAGCCTTTAACCGTGCTGCAAAGTCCTACAAAAAGGCGCTCAAGAAGACTCGCTTCGACCGCATTACCCATATTGGCAAAACGTTATCTGAACAGCCATCCGGTAGCAGATCTTTCTGGTCCCTTGCCAAATCGGTTGAGGCGAAATTCTGTCGGCCCACATTGCCTCCGCTGGTTAGGCCTGATGAAACACTGGCTCATACGCCAAGAGAGGAAGCAGGTCTCTTTGCATCTCTCTTTGCCCATAATTCGCGTCTTGATACTGGCAGTGCTACTCTACCTAATTTACCTCATTGCGTAACTTTTATGCCTGAGGTTCGCATTAGGAACAAGAAGGTTTTGAGAGTACTGTGTCGTCTGGACGTGAATAAGCCTAGTGGTCCAGATGGTATACCAGCGATTGTTCTTCAAGCATGTGCGCCCGAGTTGTCTCCTGTATTGACGCGCTTGTATCGCCTCTCATTTAGGACTGGTATAGTGCCCAAGTCCTGAAAGCTTGCTAACGTGCAGCCCGTGCCCAAAAAAAGTAGTCGTGCCGATCCTACCAACTATCGGCCGATTTCAATCACCTCCATTCTTTGCAAAATTATGGAGCGTGTGCAGAACTCGCGCCTCTTGGCATACCTGGAAGGTAACGATCTCCTCAGTGACCGACAGTACGGGTTTCGCCGCAATCGGTCAACTGGGAACCTACTAGTGTATGCCACTCACTTGTGGGGCGAGGCCCTAGAAGAATGGGGAAGGGATTGCTGTCTCCTTTGATGTCTCGAAGGCCTTCGACCGGGTGTGGCACGCTGGCCTTTTGAGTAAGCTTCCAACGTACGGCATTTCCCCGGCATTTCCCCTAGCCTGACTGGCTGGGTAAAAGACTTCCTGACTGAACAGTCCCTCCGAGTTGTTGTCGACGGATGCTCATCTGAGCCCATGTCGACTAATGCTGGTGTTTCTCAGGGGTCTGTACCCTCTGCAACTCTATTTCTGCTGCATATTAACGATCTGCTGATGCCCGGTATTTATGGATATGCAGATGACAGCACAGTTGTAGAGAGATACCTGCTGGATGCTCGGGCTAGTAGGGCTAGGGTATCAATCCGGTCCGAAAGAGTGGCCATGGTTGAGCGAACGAGTGTTGCATTACAGGCAGTCTCCGAATGGAGCAATACCAATCTTGTAGCATTCAATGCCGCCAAAATACAGGCGTGTCTTTTCACCGCCAAAAGGAGCCCGTTCACCTTGGCTCCTACTTTTCTAAATGTGTCCTTGGAGTGTACCGACCGCCTTCAGCTTTTGGGAGTTGAGATTTCCTCGAACCTTAACTTAAAAAAAAAAAAGTGAAGTGAAAGTAAAGTCCAAGGCCAGGGTGGCTGCCAGGAAACTTGGCGTTATTGCAAAGATCCGGCAGTACGTGTCTGGGCAGCTTCTAATGTTGTACAAAACACAGGTCCGTTCGTGTGTGGAGTACTGCAGCCACATTTGGGCTGGTGCTGCTAAGTGTCAAATGGCAACTTTGGATTCAGTGGAGAGGCATGCGAAGAGGCTGATTGGTGACCCTGATTTAACTCGAGATGGTCTCCAAAGCGGCGGGCGTAGAGTAGCCAGCCTTTCGGTGTTCTATAGGATGCATTTTGGGGAGTGTGCGAGGGAATTGCATGATTTAATTCCCCCATCTCCGTTATACCATCGGATGACCCGTCGTACGGCTAGTCTCCACCCTTACGTTGTTAACAACGTAAGGGTAAGGTAGGGTAAGGGGGGCCGGATCTGGACGAAGCGGTTCGCCTCCTCCTTTATACCGCGTACATCGCGGGACTGGAACAATTTGCCAGCGGCGGTGTTTCCGTCGGACTACAATTTGAGTGTCTTCAAGGCTAGAGTGAATAGGCTCTTAATAAACTAGTGCGCTTTACCATCAACGATTGCATCACTGTTTACCATCAGGCGGGATTGCGGACAAACGCTAGTATATAATTTATATAAAAAAAAACCAGTCACATCCGAAGCTTTTCCAGCTTTGGATTCTATTGACCAGTCTAACTGCTTATTTGGCTAAACTTCGATATTTTCCGTGAAGCGACTGCCGTCTGACCTTCACAACCCGAAGGCGACGTATGTACAAATAATAATAGGTAAGTATGCCATTTATTTCCATTGAAAAAAGAAACCTTTATTACAACTAGAACCCTTTTTTTGGGATTTGAAATCATCACATGACTTTTCCCGCTCAAGGCGGAGTGGAACGGCGTGTCAGACTTTTACTGACTAAAACCCATCCGTTAAAGTCTAACACACCCCTCCGCTCCGCAACTAGAACCTTACAACTTAATAAATAAATTCAGTATACATCATATAAAGACATATGAACCACAAAAACTACTACATACTTACTAATCTTGGCCATGTTTCCCAGTGACACGTATGCCCCAACCAGTCAAAATCTGTCGTCTAGCTCGACTACATCGTCCTGCCTTCGGCCACTAATAACTGTTTTTTTACCACAAAGTAGGCAAAATAAAACTTGTTCCATGTAATAAATATGATTATAATAATGATGATGAACGAGCTTCTTAGTTTCGACTTCTCCTACATTTTTGTGCTCTCCTGGTACGTTGCACCTCCACAAAAAAAAACTTGTTCCATGTAATAAATATGATTATAATAATGATGATGAACGAGCTTCTTAGTTTCGACTTCTCCTACATGTTTGTGCTCTCCTGGTACCTTGCACCTCCACAAAATAAAACTTGTTCCATGTAATAAATATGATTATAATAATGATGATGAACCAGCTTCTTAGTTTCGACTTCTCCTACATTTTTGTGCTCTCCTGGTACGTTGCACCTCCACAAAAAAAAACTTGTTCCATGTAATAAATATGATTATAATAATGATGATGAACGAGCTTCTTAGTTTCGACTTCTCCTACATTTTTGTGCTCTCCTGGTACCTTGCACCTCCACAAAATAAAACTTGTTCCATGTAATAAATATGATTATAATAATGATGATGAATGAGCTTCTTAATTTCGACTTCTCCTACATTTTTGTGCTCTCCTGGTACCTTGCACCTCCACAAAATAAAACTTGTTCCATGTAATAAATATGATTATAATAATGATCATGAATGAGCTTCTTAGTTTCGACTTCTCCTACATTTTTGTGCTCTCCTGGTACCTTGCACCTCCACAAAATAAAACTTGTTCCATGAAATAAATATGATTATAATAATGATGATGAATGAGTTTCTTAGTTCCGACTTCTCCTACATTTTTGTGCTCTCCTGGTACCTTGCACCTCCACAAAATAAAACTTGTTCCATGTAATAAATATGATTTTAATAATGATGATGAATAAATAATGAAATGAAATGAAATGAAATGAAATAAAATGAGCTTCTTAGTTTCGACTTCTCCTACATTTTTGTGCTCTCCTGGTACCTTGCACCTCCACACAATATAGGTAACTTGTTCCATATATTATAATATACATAATATACAACATTATTTTTTGTTTATGTAAACCCGAAACACGTGTCCAGTATTTTTATGTAAAAAATCTAAAATACAATATTTCAAAAAGATATCATGAAAAATCACAAAGTTATAATAAGCTGGCTATTCTACTTGGTTGTCCCAACAAAAATATGGTAAAAGATCCGCTCAGGCAGGCGAGTGCGGTGCGTTGACCTCTAGCGTCAGCTGTTGCGCGCGCACATGCAGGTACTATGATCTATCGTAAGCTGCGTGACGCGTTCGGTAAACCACACTGCAACAATTTTTGAATGTATTTGGAAAAAAATACAACATGGTGTAAAGGTGTTTGGAATCGATTCAGTTGCTTATCCATACTAATATTATATTATGCTCAATCCTTCTCTGTATGAGAGGAGACCTGTGCTCAGCAGTGGGACGATAAAAGGTTGATGTGATGATGATGATGATGACTAATATTATAAATGCGAAAGTAACTCTGTCTGTCTGTCTGTTACGCTTTCCCGCTTAAACCTCTCAACCGAGTTTGATGAAATTTGGCACAGACAATCTTTAGACCCTGAGAAAGGACATTATGCTACCTTTTATCCCGGAAAAATTTGATATTCCCGAGGGTAATATAAAAAGCGCGATATAACCGAACTCCATGCGGGCGTAGCCGCGGGCGGAAAGCTAGTTCTGAATAAACTTATTCAGGTTTCGTATAAATAAAAAATAACGTTGTATATAAAAGAAAGCCGAAAGCCGTCGTCGCACTATTTATAACCCAAGACCGGCTGAACCGATCTAGCTGAAAATTTGTATGGAGGTAGCTAAGATCCCGTTGCCGTCGTTGCCGTGTGACGTGACATAATACGTGGTAGAACAAAACGCATCTGACATGGAATAACAAAATAAAAACAACCAAGAAAAGTATACCTAAAGAATTCAGTCAAAGTATAAGTCAGCGTTTCATTTGTTAAAAATGGTAAGTATAACAAAACGCAACTGACAGCTGAGCCTATTTAAAAAAGGACTCAGTTTAAAGCAAAGAATTTAATACTCTCTGCCGGTTTAAGATTTCTAATAAAAAGCCACAAAGCAATCTTCAACTTCAAAATTTCTATATTGTATTTTTGTGCCATTTATCATCAATAAAAATACCATGCCGTGACCAAGACGATCAAATCTTTCTTGACAAAGCCGTAATGCAAGAGCAAATCGAAACATTGCGAATGAAAGCACTACAGAAGAGCAAGAAATTGAACGTGAAGAGCGCCGTCTTAATATGGCACGACTTCGTGCTTCTCACTCACAAGAGCAAAGGGAGGCAGCCCGTGAAACGGCTCCGTTCATCATCATCATCTCAGCGTATAATCCCGGTCGCATCCGCGGCTTTCGCGTTGGAGCCCGGGGTCCGCTTTCCTACAAAAACGCCTCCATTTCGCACAATTTCTGGCATCCCGTGGTATGAGATTGTTGGTACGCATGTCGTTTCTTACAACATCAAGCCAGCACTTCTTTGGTCTACCTCGCTTGTTCCGGCCCGGCGGAGGCGCCATGGCAAGACATTTGTTACCCACGTAACCTGCCGGTTTACGTAAGACGTGACCATACCAGCGCAGGCGGCTCTCTTGCAGTTATTTTGCTATGTCACGGACACGGAGACTGCCATGGATGCGGGAGTTCCTGATGCGGTCTTTCCGCGTAACTCCACACATCCACCGCAGCATAATATTCATTTCCGTGGCACGCAGCTCCTGCTTGTGTCGCTCAAGCACAGGCCACGCCTCACTTCCATACAGAAGGACAGGTCTAATGATGCTCTTATACACCTGTCCCTTAAGCTTAACCGGCATTTTGGGGTCACAAATGACACCTGTCACCTCACGCCATTTTGCCCAAGCTACGGAAATGCGTGCTTTAACGTCGCAATCAATGTCGCCGGACGCGTGGAGCACAGACCCCAAGTATTTAAATTGGTCTGTGCACTCGACCATGTCTCCGCCTATGCACACAGGCATAGGGTCTGTGGTGTTGCTGGCCATGTACACCGTCTTCGCCACATTGAGTTTAAGACCTCCATTCTCAAGCGAGTTCTTCCACGCATTTAGCCGCCGCACCAACCGATCCGCGTCCTGTCCGCGTCTGCCAGCGCGATATCATCAGCATACATGAGCAACCAGGGAGGTTGCTCATGTGAATTCTTGATGCTGTCTGACAAGACGTCTAATATCACGCTGAACAGGAACGGACTAAGAACGGATCCCTGGTGTACTCCGATGGAGATGGGGAAGGGTTTACTGTCGCCAACAGCGGTCCTAACAACGGAATGGGAATTGAGGTCATGACACGAACTATGTCAACATAGGCTTCAGGTACCCCTTTGGACCTCAGTGCCCATCAGATCACCCCCTGAGGGACACAGTCAAAGGCCTTCTGCATGTCTAAAAAGAGCATATGCAGAGGCATGTTCTTCGATCTGTATCTCTCCATGGTGATCCTTAGGGCGAAGATAGGGTCCGCGGTTTCGCACCCTGGACGGAACCCATATTGACACGAGACAGCACACTCCTGCCGGATCCGGCTAAAATCCTCTCAAAGATCTTCATGGTGTGGGACATGACTTTTATATCACGGTAGTTAAACAGCTCGGTACATGTAACTTTTAATAAAAGTCAGTGCCAACAACTCGGTACATGTAACTTTTAATAAAAGTCAGTGACAACAACTCGGTACATGTAACTTTTAATAAAAGTCAGTGCCAACAACTCGGTACATGTAACTTTTAATAAAAGTCAGTGCCAACATATCGGTACATGTAATTTTTTCCCTTAGGCGCGGTGACTGTTTACCAGCGTCGACAGCAGTGCTACATAATGACAACCCAAAGGAAAACGTTCGATACCTCGGTATGCACCTAGACCGCCGATTGACCTGAGTGAAAATATATGACCTTTAAACCTCAAAATTCTCCGTAGATAATAAACTTCTGATGTATGGTATCGAACTGTGGGGAATCGCTAATGACTCCAATATAAACATCCTAGAGTGACTTCAAAACGTTGGCGTTAAAAGTGCGAGGTCATTGCGAGTTCAACTTGCATAATGTAAACAAACAATTCTGATTGTTATGCTAAGCTGGAAGGTAGGATAGAATATTCAACTAATACTCTTAAAACTTATTGAACTCTAGCTTTCCTCCCGCGGCTTCGTCCGCGTGGAATTCGGTTATATCGCGATAATAATATTTTTGTTTTCCCTCGGGAATATCAACTTTTATCGGGATAAAAAGTACCCTATTATTTAATCCGGACTTCTAAGTTTACGTCTCCAAAGTTTCAAGGCAATCGGTTCAGTGGTTACGCGTTACGGCGTAGAAACAAACTTACTTTCTGATTTATAATATTAGTAAGGATGTATACTTTTCCGAATATCTTCTTTATATTATGAATATCTTCTTTATATTATGAATATCTTCTTTATATTATGAATATCTTCTTTATATTATGAATATCTTCTTTATATTATGAATATCTTCTTTATATTATGAATATCTTCTTTATATTATGAATATCTACTTTAACTATATACTAAAACCCACTATCTATTACTAATATATAAAGGTGAAGAGTTTGTTTGTTTGTTTGAACGCCCTAATCTCAGGAACTCCTGGTCAGAATTGAAAAATTATTTTTGCGTTGGATAGCTCCAGGAAGGCTTTAGGTTACATAATATCACGCTGCGACCAATAGGAGTGGAGCATAACCAACACCACACAAACGAAGTCGCTGACGGCCGCTAGTAATAATGTATGTATAATGCAAAATTAAGTAAGTAGTGTGTAGTTAGTAGTGTTTCACCCAAAAATTCCTTCACGGATTTAAATGAAATTTGGCACATAGATAGTTTATAACCAGGAATAACACATAGCATACTTTTAGTCTCAATATTTCCGAAGGATCGAAACTTGCGTGGGTGAAACCGAGGGGCACATCTAGTTAATAATTATTTATTTATTCAAATGGCAATAATGAATGCATAGTTAATAAATAATAAATTCGGCGTGTCAGAACGATTTATTTTTACATCTAAAACTATTTCATTGTTATCGATATTGTCATTATTTTCAAGGATTTTGAATCGATTATGTTACGAACTTAGGCCGGAGTTCAAGAGCGATGCTACAAGAGGCATCGGTTTTAAATAGCAAGATAAAAACATTTTATTTCAGAACTTTACAGTGTGCATCCCATCAAAGATTAGGAATGCGAATTAAATGTGATAAAACTTTGAACAAAAAAATCCATAAAATCCACCTATACCGTAGATAAAAAAGTATGAATTATTAATCAATTAGTAAATAGTTGTCATGCCAATGGATGGCATCCCACTGTTTTAATTAAGTATGTATTTTATGTAAAATTCCACGCACTATACGTTAAGGCATCAACATCAATGGCGAGTACATGACACACCTTCGGTTTGCTGATGATATTGTAGTCATGGCTGAGACCGCGGAGGACCTGAGTACAATGCTCGAAGACCTCAGTAGAGCCTCCGAGCGAGTCGATCTTAAAATGAACATAGACAAGACGAAAGTCATATTGTCTAATGCCCATGTTGTACCGACTCCTATAGAGATTGGAGACTCTGTTCTCGAAGTTATTGACAGTTACGTGTACCTGGGACAAACTATCCAGTTAGGCAGGTCCAACTTCGAGAAAGAGGTCAATCGTCGAATCCAACTCGGCTGGGCTGCATCGGGAAACTACGTAAAATCTTTTCGTCCAAAATACCGCAGTGTCTCAAGACAAAAGTCTTTGTGTGTTGCCAGTGATGACTTATGGAATTGAGACGTGGTCGCTAACAATGGGCCTTATAAGAAGGCTCAAAGTCACTCAAAGGGCAATGGAGAGGGCTATGCTTGGGGTTTCACTGTGCGATCGAATCAAAAATGAGGAGATCCGCAGAAGGACGAGAGTAACCGACATAGCCCGAAGAATGGCAACACTAAAGTGGCAGTAGGCTGGACACATTGCCCGTAGGACCGATGCCGGATGGGACCGACGGGTTCTCGAGTGGCGACCACGCACCGGAAGACGTAGCGTGGGTAGGCCCCGGTCAAGGTGGACCGACGACCTGGTGAAGGTCGCGGAAAACTGAAAGATGCGGAAGAAAAAGAAGAAGGATGCGGGAGGCGCAGGACCGGTCGTCGTGGAGCACCTTGGGGGAGGCCTATGTCCAGCAGTGGACGTCTTTCGGCTGAAATGATGATGATGATGTTGATACGTTAAGGCTTCCGCAGAAAGGTGCGATGCGACTCCAGTAGATAAATGACTGTACACACTGCATGGAAATGATTCAGAAGCGTAATGACGTCGAGTCGTGTGTATACTCGTTATGCTTCTCCATCATAGCCACATCACCCACAAAGACGTGTACCATAGGAGTTGGATTGTGGTGGCTCTGGAAATAGATGTCCGGAAGGATTTGGGGGAAGATTCAGTTCAGCAGTTGAGCAGAAAAGGTTAATAAAAAGTACTGGCCTAGTCAGAGGAAGTTATCCGTACATACAGTTTCATTGTCTATAAAAATCACGTCTGTTCCATGGGAAAAATATGTTTACTTGTACCATAGCGCGTTGTAGGTACCTACCCAGATCAAGGGTACCGTGGCTTGTTAAAAACTGTGGTTAAAAATAACGAGATACATAATCAACACAGCGAAAGAGGAATTCTGAAATTAACTAAAAGAGGCGCAAATCATCCAAAATTTAGCAGTTTATACGTACGTTTCAGACATGTAACCTGTGAAATGGTGTGTAATCCCGGGACTATATTCATTTCTTGGGCTATCGTACACAAACATGTGAATTTATATTACATAAACGGCAGAAGCAGTAAGTAATACAAGGTAGTAAGAGAGGCGGATTTTAGATCCTCTCGTACGCCGCAACGGCGCGGCGGCGGCGGCGCGCCGCGCTACTCTCCTTCCGTTTTGAGAATGTTCGACCAGGTTACGTATCCTAAAGCGAGTTTAACATTTTTACAATCCAAAACAAAAAAAAATCACAACGCTTTAAAATTATGTTTATAATATTTACAAACAAACTGTTTTACTATGTATTTGGCAGCGGTAATATGTAATGAAAAATGATTATGTCTGTAAATAACCACATTTACTTTTAAATACCGCGTCACAGATCTTGCTTTACCTACATGCTACTGTACGCATAACTTTGCCTCTTGAACAAAAATATGTAGCCATTATAAATTATGTAAGTAAAGTCAAAGGTGATATACGAGTATTTACAGTGTGGTCAACCCACGCCCCAGATATAATTAAGTATTATGTAGTTCGATATTAACGTCGGAATTGTAATTAGGACCTTGATGTGCTTACAAGGCCGCCTGCATCGACGTTACTTAAAAGGTGATATACGCGTATTTACAGTGTGGTCAACCCACGCCGCAGATATAATTAAGTATTATGTAGTTCGATATTAACGTCGGAATTGTAATTAGGACCTTGATGTGCTTACAAGGCCGCCTGCATCGACGTTACTTAAAAGGTGATATACGCGTATTTACAGTGTGGTCAACCCACGCCGCAGATATAATTAAGTATTATGTAGTTCGATATTAACGTCGGAATTGTAATTAGGACCTTGATGTGCTTACAAGGCCGCCTGCATCGACGTTACTTAAAAGCTCCTCGTCCATGTAATCACGTACAACTTATCTATATACCTAGGGGCTCTCAAGAGATATAAAAAGTTTAGTTAGGCTCTAAAGCCTAACTAAACTTTTTATATCTCTTGTTCAATCATGGAAGAGAACACGTCATTGTTAATTTTGACGGACGAACCGGGATAGCTCTCTAAGACAAATAATGTTTAGGATTTTGTATGTTGATTGGAATTAGAGATGCGCTGATTATTCATTTTTTATTCGTTATTCGATTTTGTGTTGAGCCAAACATTCAGTTGAAATGCTGAATGTAATCGGTTTAATTGAACATTGTATATTAGCTTTTAGGACAAAATAAATTCAAAGAGTCCCATATTCTGACTGTGCCTGTGTCTGAGTCACACGCGAGCCGATGTGCAAGCGATGCGAGGGAAGAGATGCGGTTTGATAAGCTCTTTGCTGTTGCTCATCGGCATAGAGGCTGTGGAAGGAATTCACGTAGTTCGGTAGTGTTTTATCCAGAACAGGAGGGACCGAAGAGGATATCACTTCAAGGGTCACCGAGGCAAGAGCAATCGTCGCATACGTTTGCCCGTGTGCAATCGCGGAAACTGACCAGAAGAGTAAAACGCAAAATATTCCGGTCCAACATAAAAACATGTGAGACGTGAAAGGTCAAAAAAAACTTTTCTTAGCTCTAGAAATCAGAATCCCACCAGAAACATTCTGTAAAAAAAACTTGCCAAGTCTGGAGCTGCTTTTTTATCTCCTAAAAGTAACGGAATCTAGACAAAGTCGTGCCAAATCTAAAGTTCCTTACTGTGATTTTTTGTTATTATAGTAAATGTTGTGTGACTTGGCCATTGACGGATACCCACACAAGGGTACAAAACCAGGTGCTCCATGACACCGTTGCACCAATCTGTTATCAGAACTGTTATCCATTAACAGTGCAAAATTGCCACTTGGAAAACGTTGCTATAATAATCAGTCAATTGTAGGCTTGATAAACCTGCGTACTTCAATAATACTTAAGTATAGGCAATCCTGAACCAAACAGTATAATATAATTGCTCCTAGCTTACTATCTATTATGAAATAGATAGTAAGCTAGGAGCATTGAATGAAACAATGCAATTACAAGTTTATTTTCCAAGTACCCTGTGTCATAAGTCACAAACTATATGATAAAACAAATCTCCTAACTTAACTAGTCAATTCCCTGACTCACTCCGTTTCGGGACCGAAGTGTGGCATGGAATCCACATGAGACATTTAACAAGCTCAGGGTCGCTTGTAGAAGGATTCGTGAAGTGAACCGTTGTGACCACAGCTCAATCGTTACAAAAATTATCTTAGGTTGTGCACATTATAGAAATTAATAAAACTTGATAAGTATAGCCTAGCCTATACGCAACCTGTTCTAAACTCACTCTCTCTCACTAGATACTCTATTTATTTTTCTCGGTGGTAGGTCACAACATCGACCGCCGGCGTACGTTACCACCCACCAGACAAAGACATGCCGCCAAGCGATTCGTCGTGTTGTGGCATGATGTCTGGTGAAGCCGTTCGGAGGACGGGTCTGAGCAGTTGTGTTGCAGTGTGTGCCGGGTGCGATGCGCCAGATGGTGTTGTGTCGGGAGTTTATTCGTGGAGGGTAGCGGAATCCGAAGCACGGTTCTCCGCTGGCCGACCGCAGGTAGTTGGGGGCCCAAGTAGTGTGCCAGCCACATACGAAAGGCTGCCCCGCCAACTGCGAAAAATCCCAGGGTGGCCCCATCGTGCCGGTTGGCGACCGCACGAGAGGACCCGATGGCGATCCCTGGGGGGGTTCGGGCGTCCCCGCAGTCTCCAGAACAATCTCCCTCTGGCCCAGCATCGTTGGTCGTATTGTTGGGCTTATCATTGCATCACCTCACTCAACTGCCGTCTTCCTTCCTATTCACTCAGTATATAAACTTATGAAAGGTTACAAAAGGAAAAGTAGGTGTGCACAGCGGGCGCACGTCCTCTCGTTCATAGTGCACCTCTCAAACATCCGAGGTTTGCACTCCAATATCGATGCAGTCCATCACCACCTTGAGACTGAAAAGCCCCACCTACTTTTCTTGACGGAGACCCAGATCAGATGTCCGACTGTTGCGGCATACCTCGGCTACCCGGGATACTCTTTGGAGCATCATTTCCTGCAGCGTGCCGGGGTCTGTGTGTATGTCCGCAATGACATCTGTTGCCGGCGCCTCAGTCACCTCGAAGACCCTCACTTCTCGTCCCTATGGCTGTTGGTTGACACTGGTGTGGACAAAATTGTTTACACCTGTGTCTACCGATCGCACAGCGGTGATCAGGTGACAACTCGATTATTTGACCACCTCAGTGAGGCTGCTGACAATGCGCTGCATCGGCACCCTGACGCTCAGTTCGTCGCTCTGGGGGACTTCAACGCCTGCCACCAGGACTGGCTCTTCCCATACCAGAGGACCGACCACGCTGGGAGAGAAGCGCGAAACTTCGCGCTTTCTATGGGCCTTTCCCAGCTGGTAGAGCAAGCGACTAGGGTGCCTGATGTAGTTGGCTATACTGCCAACTGTTTGGACCTTCTGCTGACCACTGATCCGGACAGATGTGTTGTAACAGTTTCCTCACCGTTGGGAACTTCAGACCACTGTCTGGTGAAATCTATATCGTCCTTCTCCCCACCAGATCACGACTCTCGTAATGAACGGCGAATATGGTGATACAGATCAGCGGATTGGGATGAGATGCGCCACTTCTTTGCGTCTTATCCTTGGCAGCAGGTCTGCTTCTCTTCTGACAATCCATCGAGCTGTGCGGTCGCTATAACCGATGTGGTGCGTCAAGCTATTGAGTATTTTATCCCATTCAATGACGTGCCCGTCGGTGGCTCGGCTCGCCCATGGTTCAATGCCGATTGTGTCCAAGCTGTACAGCGTAAGCACACGGCATTTCTCGCCTGGGTTGACGCTCGTGACCGCGGAGCTCCGGATCTAAGCTCAAAGAAGAGAACCTTTAACCGTGTTGCAAAGTCCTACAAGAAGGCGCTCAAGAAGGCTCGCTTCGACCGCATCACCCATATTGGCAACAAGTTATCTGCGCAGCCATCCGGTAGCAGATCTTTTTGGTCCCTTGCCAAATCGGTTGAGGCGAACTTCTGTCGGCCCTCACTGCCTCCGCTGGTTAGGCCCGATGGAACACTGGCTCATACGGCGAGAGAGAAAGCAGGTCTCTTTGCTTCTCTCTTTGCCCATAATTCGCGTCTTGATACTGGCAGTGCTGCTCCACCTAATTTGCCTCTCTGCGGAGCTTCAATGCCTGAGGTTCGCATTAGAAACAGGGAGGTTCTGAGAGTACTGTGTCGTCTGAACGTGAATAAAGCTAGTGGTCCGGATGGTATACCAGCGATTGTTCTTAAAGCATGTGCGCCCGAGTTGTCTCCTGTATTGACGCGCTTGTATCGCCTCTCATTTAGGACTATAGGGTATAGTGCCCAAGTCCTGGAAGCTTGCTAACGTGCAGCCCGTGCCCAAGAAGGGTAGTCGTGTCGATCCTGCCAACTATCGGCCAATTTCGATCACCTCCATACTTTGCAAAATTATGGAGCGTGTATTGAACTCGCGCCTCTTGGCATACCTGGAAGGTAACGATCTCCTCAGTGACCGACAGTACGGGTTTCGCCGCAATCGATCAACTGGGGACCTACTAGTGTATGCCACTCACTTGTGGGGCGAGGCCCTCGAGAAGAATGGGGAAGCGATTGCTGTCTCCCTTGATGTCTCGAAGGCCTTCGACCGGGTTTGGCACGCTGGCCTTTTTGAGTAAGCTTCCAGCGTACGGCATTTCCCCTAGCCTGACTGGCTGGGTAAAAGACTTCCTGACTGAACGGTCCCTCCGAGTTGTTGTCGACGGATGCTCTTCTGAGCCCATGTCAACTAATGCCGGTGTTCCTCAGGGGTCTGTTCTCTCTGCAATTCTGTTCCTGCTGCATATTAACGATCTGCTGATGCCCAGTATCTATGGGTATGCAGATGACAGCACAGTTGTAGAGAGATACCTGCTGGGTGCTCGGGCTAGTAGGGAATCAATCCGGTCCGAAAGAGAGGCCATGGTTGAGCGAACGAGAGTTGCACTGCAGGCAGTCTCCGAATGGGGCAATGCCAATCTTGTAGCATTCAATGCCGCCAAAACACAGGCGTGTCTTTTCACCGCCAAAAGGAGCCCGTTCACCTTGGCCCCTACTTTTCGGAATGTGTCCTTGGAGTGTTCCGACCGCCTTCAGCTTTTGGGAGTTGAGATTTCCTCGAACCTTAACTTTGGGCGGTTCATTGAGTCCAAGGCCAAGGTGGCTGCCAGGAAACTTGGCGTTATCGCAAAGGTCCGGCAGTACTTCACACCTGGGCAGCTTCTAATGTTATACAAAGCACAGGTCCGTTCGTGTGTGGAGTACTGCAGCCACATTTGGGCTGGTGCTGCCAAGTGTCACCTGGCCACTTTGGATTCAGTGGAGAGACGTGCAAAGAGGCTGATTGGTGACCCTGATCTAACTCGAGTCGGTCTCCAAAGCCTAGAACACAGGCGTAGAGTAGCCAGCCTTTCGGTGTTCTATAGGATGCATTTCGGGGAGTGTGCGATGGAATTGCATGATTTAATTCCCCCATCTCCGTTCCACCAGCGGACGACCCGTCGTACGGCTGGTTTCCACCCTTACGTTGTTAACACCACTACGATCCGGACGAAGCGTTTCGCCTCCTCCTTTATATCGCGTACATCGAGGGACTGGAACAATTTGCCAGCGGCGGCGTTTCCGTCGGACTACAATTTGAGTGTCTTCAAGGCTAGAGTGAATAGGCTCTTAATAAACTAGTGCGCTTTACCATCAACGATTGCGTCACTGCTTACCATCAGGCAGGATTGCGGTCAAGCGCTGGTTTATAGTGTGTAAAAAAAAAAAAGATACATCCAACAATAACTATACAGTCAGAATAATGTTTCTGATTAGCTTTCCTGACCAACGCTTCTGATTTGCGGTCCGGTACAAGGGTGTCAGTTAACACAGAACGCGACCTGCGGGAATCAGTAATTTCAGAACCACCGCGACAAAGCAATGATGACAGTTTATACTCGTCGCATCATTGTATATATATATATAGTATATATATACTATATATATATATATATATATAGATATCCCTTTGGGCACTTTGTTGATCAGACGTGCCGTATAGGTAGTAATTTGTTGATCCATTTTCACTTGTTGATCCGGGGGCCTTTTCTTGATCCGATGCCATCTGCCCATACATATGTAGGTCCGTTCGGAGCCACATGTGTCACGCTGAATAATAATAAGTAATAACAATAATTAAGGGCTGTTTTATACAAATCCACCTTTTTGGCGTCTGGGCAGTTGTTGATCCAATTCAAATGGGCCAATCAGGGCGCAGTATTTGTCAAGGGCGTGAAGTGATTGGATAAGCAGCAGTTACTTTTTTATGTATGTTCACCGATAAATCTCAGACGCCTAGACCGATTTACAAAATTCTTTTTATGTTAGAAAAGGTAAACTTTCTAAATGGTCCCATAGTTCAGGATCTGATGATGGAAGACTAAAGAAATCAAGAGGAACTTCCAAAAATCGTAGGGGCGACTAGTGCATTTCTAAGTATCTTCATTAAGTATTTCAGAGAACTACAATTTGGTTAAGGTCTGGTATAGCTGATGATGGAGCCGGGAGAAAGTCAAGGGAACTCCTCAATTATTCGCAGCAGCTACCTTGAGTTTGTGCTTGATTAATTTGTGTTGATAAGAACTTTACAAAAAGATGGGTTATGACTGTCATGAAGGCTCTGGTGATGAAAAAAAAGGCCAGTTCACGGAACTCTTCAACGGTTAATAGTAGGTACCTTGTGTTTGGACTTAATTCATTTATATTGATGAGAATTTTGCACCTATATGGGTTAAAATGATGGTTTGTAGTAAATCTGATGATGAAGACTATAGGCAGTCGAGGGAACTCCTCAACTATTCACAGCAGCCACCTTGCGTTTGTGTTTTTTTTTTTTTTTTTTTTCTTACATATGATAAACCAGCGCTTGACCGCAATCCTGCCTGATGGTAAGCAGTGACGCAATCGTTGATGGTAAAGCGCACTAGTTTATTAAGAGCCTATTCACTCTAGCCTTAAAGACACTCAAATTGTAGTCCGACGGAAACACCGCCGCGGGCAAATTGTTCCAGTCCCTCGATGTACGCGGTATAAAGGAGGAGGCGAAACGCTTCGTCCGGATCGTAGTGGTGTTAACAACGTAAGGGTGGAAACCAGCCGTACGATGGGTCGTCCGCTGGTGGAACGAAGATGGGGGAATTAAATCATGCAATTCCCTCGAACACTCCCCGAAATGCATCCTGTAGAACATCGAAAGGCTGGTTACTCTACGCCTGTGCTCTAGGCTTTGGAGACCAACTCAAGTTAGATCAGGGTCACCAATCAGCCTCTTTGCACGTCTCTCCACTGAATCCAAAGTGGCCAGGTGACACTTGGCAGCACCATCCCAAATGTGGCTGCAGTACTCCACACACGAACGGACCTGTGCTTTGTATAACATTAGAAGCTGCGCAGGTGTGAAGTACTGCCGGACCTTTGCGATAACGCCAAGTTTCCTGGCAGCCACCTTGGCCTTGGACTCAATGAACTGCCCAAAGTTAAGGTTCGAGGGAATCTCAACCCCCAAAAGCTGAAGGCGGTCGGAACACTCCAAGGACACATTTCGAAAAGTAGGAGCCAAGGTGAACGGGCTCCTTTTGGCGGTGAAAAGACACGCTTGTGTTTTGGCGGCATTGAATGCTACAAGATTGGCATTGCCCCATTCGGAGACTGCCTGCAGTGCAACACTCATTCGCTCAACCATGGCCTCTCTTTCGGACCGGATTGATTCCCTACTAGCCCGGGCATGATTAATGCTTGATTAATTCGTATTGATAAGAACTTTGCAGCTATGCTCGGTGCCTTTGCTCGGTGGTAGGCCATAACATCGGCTGCCGGCAGAAATTAGCACCCACCAGACAAAGACTTGCCGCCAAGCGATTCGTCGTGTTCCGGCCTGATTTCTGGTGAAGCCGTACGGAGGACGGGTCTGAGCAGTTGTGTTGCGATGTGTGCCGGGTACGATGCGCCAAATGTTGTTGTGCCGGGAGTTTGGTCGTGGAGGGTCTCCACATCAATCTCCCTCTGGCGCAGCGTTGTCGACGCTCAACTGCCGTTTTCCTTCCTATTCACTAAGGTTTTGTAAGTGAATGGACTTAATAAACTAGCGCGCTTTACCATCAACGATTGCATCACTGCTTACCATCAGGCGGAATTGCAGTCAAGCGCTAGTTTATAATTATTAAAAAAAAAATATGTGGGCTAAAATGAATGTTTGTCGGTCGTGGTCTTCATCATCAAATCTACTACAGATTTTCATAATAATGCATATCGGTGAAAATTGCTCATCAATATATAATTAAATCCAAAAACAAGGGAACTACTGTAAACCGTTGAGAAGTTACCTGAACTGGCCTTTGTATTCATCATCAGAGCCTTAATGACAGTTACAACCCATTTAGGTGTAATGTTCTTATTAATACAAATTAATCAAGTTCAAACACAAGGTAGTTGCTGTGAATTGTCGAGGAGTTCCATCAACTGTCTCCCGACTTCATATCTACTCCAGATCTTTACTAAATTGTAGTGCTTTAAAATACTTAATGAAAATAACTAGAAATGCACTAGTTGCCCGTAAAAGTTTTGAAAGTTTTCCTTGATTCCTCTAATCTTTAATCATCAGATCTATGGTGACTATGGGACCACCCTTTCAAATAAAACAAGAATTTCGCAAACGGGTCCAGGCGTCTTACAGTAATCGATGAACATACATAAAAAAAAAGATTGCAACGAATTGTGAACCTCCTCCTTTTTTTTGAAGTCGGGTAAACACTTAAACTGCCAAAAGAAAATAATTTTTCTGTTGACAACTTTAACAACAAATTTAAATTTTATAGGAATTTGACAGTGATTACTAACTTTTTTATTGCTATTGCCCGAGGTCGAATCCTTTAGTCTTAACGCCCGCGCTGCTGCCGATGACAATAGTATCATACTAAGCAGTATACGGTGAAATCACGCAGGCGTTTACTAACTACTTTTCTGAAATAATCTGCGGAAATCAAATACATAATTTTCTTTTTTAAGTTCAGTAACGAATAATGGACAATGATATTTTTTCCCGCGCTATTATAATGTTCTTTCGTTTTTTTCAACAAACAATCTACTACTGTCTATTTGCAAGATAGTCCAAAATTTGAATAAAACCTTTTATTAGTTACCTCCTTGGTATTCCATGTTTCGAATGCAGTTTTTTTTCGAAAGAAATTCAAACTAGGACGTTGGAACGAAACGCAAACTCCCTATTTCGAAATTGCGGCCGCTAAAGTTGACATTCCATGTGTCTAACGCGTTCCAGTACCTACCACAAACCGTTATTATTCATTCATCATATCATTATTATTCTTTGTAAGATCTGTCAATATTTACCTGTGTTAACAAATAAATGATTTAATTTGATTTGATTAGAGAAAAGCGCTTTCTTTCGCTAAAATATAACGCGGCTAGGTAAGCGAAACTATTTTTATAATAACACACTTAGGTATGTAACTTTGAGTAGACTGAGAAATCATCCACCAGATCCACAGATCTTTATTACCTTTATTACTTAGTAAGTAGCAAATATGATTTTATTTCCACTAACGTGCGGTTGAGTTTATATTTTTTAATTTACAAATATATTATAAATGGTACACATGTTTATTGTACACACTACGCTAGGATATCTCAATGTTCTTTATGAATTATTTACTGAATGCACTTTTTACTACATAAATCTCGCACTTTTATTTAGTAAAGAACACTTTAAATAATTTATAACTCCAATGGAACAATCGAAGCTCAGCTTAACTTTCCCGCCAAAACTCCTGACTCGGATTATAACATCAGGAAAACATTGTTTTATTTTGAGTACGAGGCTTTTTAGTAAATTATATTACTTTTTTTTTCTTTTTCTTTATTTTGTGTTTATTATTTTTTAGTATTATTATTGTAATGTGCGTTCTGTTTGGAAGGAGTAAACAATTTTTCTTTCTAAGTACCTGATTAATACCTTAAAAAACCGCTACGCAAAATTCAACGCTTAAAACTGAAACTTCAAATTTAATAATAATATGTATTCGCATACAATTTCTAGCAAAGAAGTCTATACAAGCAGTGTTAATTGCATTGAGTGTAACCGAGGCCGTCCACACAATATTTTCAGCCCAAAACATGCAGCGCCGATATCGTGTTTAGACTAATTAGATTGATTTCGATGAATAGAGTTTAAAAACTTAATATAAATGGTAAGTTAGAAATAAAGTATAAAAACCCCATACGCAAAATTCAACCTCTTTAAATATTAATAACAATAACTTTGACTTCATACTAAACATAATTGATCGACCGGTACGGTACCAGTACATCTTCAGATCAAAATAAGTATTACGAAGTAGCTACATGGATCAACATAAGGCAATGATTTTTGAAATATATTCCAAGCCAAAAAGTCTTCGTGCATTTAAGAAAAATAGTCGTTATGGATCCACTAATGCATGGACTTGTTAAAAAATATATATAGATCTTACAATGTATGGAGCATTGCGAATATAAAATATCTAGATTAGCTATAATAAATTCATAATTGATCAACTGTTACGATATAGATATCGGATCAAAAGATGTATTACTGGAAGTACGAGTATATAAATGGATCAACATAAGACAATGATTTTTGAAATATATTCCAAGCCAAAAAGTCTTTGTGCATTTAAAAAAAAATAGTCGTTATGGATCCACTAATGCATGGAATTGTTAAAAAATATATATAGATCTTACAATGTATGGAGCATTGCGAATATAAAATATCTAGATTAGCTACAATAAATTCCTATTTGATCAACTGTTACGGTATAGGTATCGGATCAAAAGAACTGAAAGTACGAGTATATAAATGGTTCAACACAAGTAATTGATTTTTGAAATATATTCAGAGCTAAAAAGTCCTCGTTACGGCTCCATTAATGCATGAAATTGTTGAAAAAATTTTTATCGAGTATAATGTCCTATCGACGAATATGTTTGGCAACATCGCTTAACCGAATGTGACGTTGCCACTCCGCCCGAGAAATACGCAACTGGATTAAAGTTATTCCGTGCTAAAGGTGGAGTCTATTGTGTTCGGGATCGCGGCTAGATCAACTAAGTGTGCAAAGAGGTGTTTATATATATATATATATATATATATATAGTCTATTGTGTTCGGGATTGCGGCTGGATCAACTATGTGCCCAAAGAGGTGTTTATATATATATATATATATATATATATAACTATGTGCCCAAAGAGGTGTTTATATATATATATATATATATATATATATATATATATATATAGATATCCCTTTGGGCACTTTGTTGATCAGACGTGCCGTATAGGTAGTAATTTGTTGATCCATTTTCACTTGTTGATCCGGGGGCCTTTTCTTGATCCGTTGCCATCTGATCATAAAAATGTGGCTCCGTTCGGATCCACATGCGTCACGATGAATAATAAGAAGTAATAACAATAATTAAGGGCTGTTTTATACAAATCCACCTTTTTGGCGTCTGAGCAGTTGTTGATCCAATTCAAATGGGCCTATCAGGGTGCAGCATTTGCCAAGGGCGTGAAGCGATTGGATAAGCAGCAGTTACTTTTTTATGTATGTTCACCGATAAATCTCAGACGCCTAGACCGATTTACAAAATTCTTTTTATGTTAGAAAAGGTAAACTTTCTAAATGGTCCCATAGTCAGGATTTGATGATGGAAGACTAAAGAAATCAAGAGGAACTTCCAAAAATCGTAGGGGCGACTAGTGCATTTCTAAGTATCTTCATTAAGTATTTCAGAGAACTACAATTTGATAAAGGTCTGGTATAGCTGATGATGGAGCCTGGAGAAAGTCAAGGGAACTCCTCAATTATTCACAGCAGCTACCTTGAGTTTGTGCTTGACTAATTTGTATTGATAAGAACTTTACAAAAAGATGGGTTATGACTGTCATGAAGGCTCTGGTGATAAAAGCAAAGGCCAGTTCAGGGAACTCTTCAACGGTTAATAGTAGGTACCTTGTGTTTGGACTTAATTCATTTATATTGATGAGAACTTTGGACCTATATGGGTTAAAATGATGGTTTGTAGTAAATCTGATGATGAAGACTATAGGCAGTCGAGGGAACTCCTCAACTATTCACAGCAGCCACATTGCGTTAGTGTTTTTTTTTTTTTTTTACATATTATAAACCAGCGCTTGACCGCAATCCTGCCTGATGGTAAGCAGTGACGCGATCGTTGATGGTAAAGCGCACTAGTTTCTTAAGAGCCTATTCATCATCATCATCATCATCCCAGCGTTAATCCCAGTCGCATCCGAAGCCTTTTCAGCTTTGGAGTCTAGGGTTCGTCTTACCAGTCCAACTGCTGATATGGCTAAACTTCGACATTTTCTATGAAGCGACTGCCGTCTGACCTCCACAACCCGAAGGCGACATCGAAGCATTGCAGTTAGACAAATTGTAGGACTTTTGAGGGCTCCAACAACCCGTAACGACTGCCACTAGATGTTCGTAGGGCAACCGGGACCAACGGCTTAACGTGCTTTCCGAGGCACGACCAGACCAGTACAAATATTCATATTCATGCATACGAATACTTGCACTGTGCGGGGATCGAACCCGCGCCACCTTGCGCAGCGGCCGCGTCCGCTACCGCTACGCCACGGAGGCTGTCGTCTTAAGAGCCTATTCACTCTAGCCTTAAAGACACTCAAATTGTAGTCCGACGGAAATACCGCCGCTGGAAAATTGTTCCAGTCCCTCGACGTACGCGGTATAAAGGAGGAGGCGAAACGCTTTGTCCGGATCGTAGTGGTGTTAACAACGTAAGGATGGAAACCAGCCGTACGACGGGTCATCCGCTGGTGGAACGGAGATGGGGGAATTAAATCATGCAATTCCCTCGCACACTCCCCGAAATGCATCCTATAGAACACCGAAAGGCTGGCTACTCTACGCCTGTGCTCTAGGCTTTGGAGACCAACTCGAGTTAGATCAGGGTCACCAATCAGCCTCTTTGCACGTCTCTCCACTGTATCCAAAGTGGCCAGGTGACACTTGGCAGCACCAGCCCAAATGTGGCTGCAGTACTCCACACACGAACGGACCTGTGCTTTGTATAACATTAGAAGCTGCCCAGGTGTGAAGTACTGCCGGACCTTTGCGATAACGCCAAGTTTCCTGGCAGCCACCTTAGCCTTGGACTCAATGAACTGCCCAAAGTTAAGGTCCGAGGAAATCTCAACTCCCAAAAGCTGAAGGCGGTCGGAACACTCCAAGGACACATTTCGAAAAGTAGGGCCAAGGTGAACGGGCTCCTTTTGGCGGTGAAAAGACACGCTTGTGTTTTGGCGGCATTGAATGCTACAAGATTGGCATTGCCCCATTCGGAGACTGCCTGCAGTGCAACACTCGTTCGCTCAACCATGGCCTCTCTTTCGGACCGGATTGATTCCCTACTAGCCCGAGCATGATTAATGCTTGATTAATTCGTATTGATAAGAACTTTGCACCTATGCTCGGTGCCTTTGCTCGGTGGTAGGCCATAACATCGGCTGCCGGCAGAAGTTAGCACCCACCAGACAAAGACTTGCCGCCAAGCGATTCGTCGTGTTCCGGCCTGATTTCTGATGAAGCCGTACGGAGGACGTGTCTGAGCAGTTGTGTTGCGATGTGTGCCGGGTACGATGCGCCAAATGTTGTTGTCCCGGGGGTTTGGTCATGGAGGGTCTCCACATCAATCTCCCTCTGGTGCAGCGTTGTCGACGCTCAACTGCCGTCTTCCTTCCTATTCACTAAGGTTTTGTAAGTGAATGGACTTAATAAACTAGCGCGCTTTACCATCACCGATTGCATCACTGCTTACCATCAGGCGGAATTGCAGTCAAGCGCTAGTTTATAATTATTAAAAAAAATATATGTCGGCTAAAACGAATGTTTGTCGGTCGTGGTCTTCATCATCAAATCTACTACAGATTTTCATAATAATGCATATCGGTGAAAATTGCTCATCAATATATATATTAATTAAATCCAAAAACAAGGGAACTACTGTAAACCCTTGAGAAGTTACCTGAACTGGCCTTTGTATTCATCATCAGAGCCCTAATGACAGTTACAACCCATTTAGGTGTAAAGTTCTTATTAATACAAATTAATCAAGTTCAAACACAAGGTAGTTGCTGTGAATTGTCGAGGAGTTCCCTCAACTGTCTCCCGACTTCATATCTACTCCAGATCATTACTAAATTGTAGTGCTTTAAAATACTTAATGAAAATAACTAGAAATGCACTAGTTGCCCGTAAAAGTTTTGAAAGTTTTCTTTGATTTCTCTAATCTTTAATCATCAGATCTTGACCTGGTGACTATGGGACCACCCTTTCAAATAAAACAAGAATTTCGCAAACGGGTCCAGGCGTCTTACAGTAATCGATGAACATACATAAAAAAAAAAGATTGCGACGAATTGTGAACCTCCTCCTTTTTTTGAAGTCGGGTAAACACTTAAATTGCCAAAAGAAAATAATTTTTCTGTTGACAACTTTAACAACAAATTTAAATTTTATAGGATTTTGACATTGATTATTAACTTTTTTATTGCTATTGCCCGAGGTCGAATCCTTTAGTCTCAACGCCCGCGCTGCTGCCGATGAGAATAGTGTCATACTAAGCAGTATACGGTGAAATCACGCAGGCATTTATCAACTACTTTTCTCAAACAATCTGCGGAAATCAAACACATAATTTTCTTTTTTAAGTTCTATATCGAATAATGAACAATAAATTTTTTTCCCGCGCTATTATAATGTTCTTTCGTTTTTTTCAATAAACAGTCTACTACTGTCTATTTGCAAGATAGTCCAAAGTTTGAATAAAACCTTTTATTAGTTACCTCCTTGGTATTCCATGTTTCGAATGCAGTTTTTTTTTTTTCGAAAGAAATTCAGACTAGGACGTTGGAACGAAACGCAAACTCCCTATTTCGAAATTGCGGCCGCTAAAGTTGACATTCCATGTGTCTAACGCGTTCCAGTACCTACCACAAACCATTATTATTTATTCATCATATCATTATTATTCTTTGTAAGATCTGTCAATATTTACCTGTGTTAACAAATAAATGATTTAATTTGATTTGATTAGAAAACAGCGCTTTCTTTCGCTAAAATATAACGCGACTAAGCGAAATTATTTTTATAACACACTTTGAGTAGACTGAGAAATCATTCACCAGATCCAGATCTTTATTACCTTTATTACTTAGTAAGTAGCAAATATGATTTTATTTCCACTAACGTGTGGTTGAGTTTATCTTTTTTAATTTACAAAAATATTATAAATGGTACACATGTTTATTGTACACACTACGCTAGGATATCTCAATGTTCTTTATGAATTATTTACTGAATGCACTATTTACTACATAAATCTCGCACTTTTATTTAGTAAAGAACACTTTAAATAATTTAAAACTCCGATGGAAAAATTGAAGCTCAGCTTAATTTTCCCGCCAAAACTCCTGACCCGGATTATAACATCAGGAAAACATTGTTTTATTTTGAGTACGAGGCTTTTTAGTAAATTATATTACTTTTTTTTTCTTTTTCTTTATTATGTGTTTATTATTTTTTAGTGTATTATTATTGTAATGTGCGTTCTGTTTGGAAGGAGTAAACTTTTTTTGTTTCTACCTGATTAATACCTAAAAAAACCGCTTAGCAAAATTCAACGCTTAAAACTGAAACTTCAAATTTAATAATAATATGTATTCGCATACAATTTCTACCAAAGAAGTCTATACAAGCAGTGTTAATTGCATTGAGTGTAACCGAGGTCGTCCACACAATATTTTCAGCCCCAAACATGCAGCGCCGATATCGTGTTTGGACTAATTAGATTGATTTCGATGAATAGAGTTTAAAAACTTAATATAAATGGTAAGTTAGAAATAAAGTATAAAAACCCCATACGCAAAATTCAACCTCGTTAAATATTAATAACAATAACTTTGACTTCATACTAAACATAATTGATCGACCGGTACGGTATCAGTACATCTTCAGATCAAAATAAGTATTACGAAGTACGAGTAGCTACATGGATCAACATAAGATAATGATTTTTGAAATATATTCCAAGCCAAAAAGTCTTTGTGCATTTAAAAAAAATAGTCGTTATGGATCCACTAATGCATAGAATTGTTAAAAAATATATATAGATCTTACAATGTATGGAGTATTGCGAATATAAAATATCTAGATTAGCTATAATAAATTCCTATTTGATCAACTGTTACGGTATAGGTATCGGATCAAAAGATGTATTACTGGAAGTACGAGTATATAAATGGTTCAACACAAGTAATTGATTTTTGAAATATATTCAGAGCTAAAAAGTCCTCGTGGGTTCAAAAAATTTAGCCGTTATGGATCCACTACGGCATAAAATTGTTGAAAAAATTTTTATCGAGTATAATGTCCTATCGAGGAATATGTTTGGCAACATCGCTTAATAGAATGCAACGTTGCCACTCCGCCCGAGAAATACGCAACTGGATTAAAGTTATTCCGTGCTAAAGGTGGAGTCTATTGTGTTCGGGATCGCGGCTAGATCAACTAAGTGTGCAAAGAGGTGTTTATATATATATATATATATATATATATATATATATATATATACTATAGTGAAATATACAACCAAACTTCAGTATTTATTGTATGGGTAATTTTAACACTTTTATTAATTAATTTGGTAATTTTACATATAGCATATATGCTATAGTGAAATATACAACCAAACTTCAGTATTTATTGTATGGGTAATTTTAACACTTTTATTAATTAATTTGGTAATTTTACATATAGCATATATGCTATAGTGAAATATACAACCAAACTTCAGTATTTATTGTATGGGTAATTTTAACACTTTTATTAATTAATTTGGTAATTTTAACACAAAAAAAGATAATGGAAAAAATGTAACCCTGGTCTACTATGGTAACATACTAGGCATGGTAGACTAGGGTAACATTTTTTCCATTATCTTTTTTTTCCGAGCGTGCTAGAATCTTGTCATTAGGCCGGCGCCAGACATGGTTCACTTATTTGAACACTTGTTTGGACACATGTGCAGCACAGGTATTTGAGTATTTGTTCAAAGCTTTGTTAAAACATTGTCCTTTGCCATTCGTTGTCAGTTTTCGAGCGCACATCAAAGCGTTCAAAGTTGTCTGTGTTCAAATGTTTGCGTAGCCTGCTACACACGCGCAAAGGTCAGTTCAGTCAGTTGCTCGAAGCGCTTACCTAAAATTCAATGAACTCTTAAAATATGTACCTAGGTACCTTATTCTATTACGATACATTTCACATATCCGCTCGCGCCTTAGATAATATAGGTATGTATGTATATCGAGTCCACAAATCCGTCGTCCATCCTGTTTGTTGTCTTCGCAACAACTGAAAAAATCTGTGAACATGTCTGGCAGGTGAAACACACAAGTGTTCAAATATGTGAGCAAAGTGTTTCAAAGTCTTTGTACACATAATATTTCGATGGTCCCTAGGTAAAGTATCGAAAGTGAAAAGTGCTACTTTACAGCAGAGCGATTTAAAGTTTATTTCTTGCGTAATTTTGCCTTGAATGATTAAATCTTTATGAAAAATAGGGTGAACAATTATGTTGGCCTTACAAATATTACGTGAAAGCGAAATTTGTGAAGGTAATGAAACTAGTATTACTGTTTTGTATGGGAGAAAACCAAAGTTTAACTTTGGGACAGGTGCTGGAGTTGTGTCCCTGCAGTCCATGATAATAGATGAACTTTGCTCCGAACTTTCTTCCATGATAAACTAGTTGCACAGTCTTACGGCCAGAATGTTAAGTGTCAGTTCCTCTTGCGCTAAAGGAGATGTTTCATTTTGGGCCACCACTATGTACGCTATATAGATAACAAGGAAAAAAATAGAAGATTTTCATAAAAATACTACTAATTTAGTAGTATTTTTATGAAAATCTTCTATTTTTTTCCATTTGAATTAATTTTTATATATAATTAATTATTTGAAACGTTTTTTAGTGAGATAACCCTTTATTAAGTTAGCCATGACACTGGTTATGACGTTTGATTGGCGACTTTGACATTTCTATTTTCCCGTTGTGCTAGGGACGGGTGTTGATTTGAGTTGATTGTGTTTATTTAATTGGCCGTATGTTCGAAATTCATGTTTTTTTTTCACAGCTATACGGTAGATAGTATAGATGCAATAAATAGCCTTAGATACATGACACGTCAATCAAATGTCACTGTCAAAATTTTATTTCGCTTATTTCTGACCACCATATTTATTAGTAGTTATGTTGCACTCCTTGGCCGAGTTAAATTGAATCTGTATAAAAACTAAGCCAAAATATAGGAAATAAACATTGAAAACAGTTAACTATAGCGTAACTATACCTAGCATTAAGTGTACAATGTGCTGGCCCAGGCTTCATACATTTCTGAAACATCTCCTTTCTATCCGAGGAGAGCTCATCATCCACCAGTTATTTTAAATTATTCCAGTTGGAGTCATGAAAGGAACAGCTCGCGGATAGCGGTGACTCTAGAAAAATAGTGTATGTAAGTAACACACACATACACACACAGAATATGTAACAAAATAAAATATAGTTAAAAATTAAATAAAAATAAACGAAATATCGTCAAAAATAAATTAAATTTCATTGATAAATTATTAATATTTCATACAAAAGATGAAAAAAATAAATATAATATCATTAAAAAATAAAATTAATATGTCATTAAATACTCCACTTATTACCTACACAATACGACCGAAAGCGCAAAATCCGCGAAGGCATGAGCCAGCGCGGAGCACAATCGGACGCCGAAAAGGTGGGGAGGCCGCAAGTAAGTGAAGAGGTAACTCAGCGCGAGAAGCGGCCTGACGTGGGACCAAGCGACCAGCCGCAAGTACGCGAAGGGGCAACCTAGCGCGAAAAGAGGCCAGACGCGGAACCACTAGCCCAGGGGCAAGTACGCGAGGGGGTAACCCCGCGCGAAAAGCCCTCATATGCGACAGAGCCAGCCGGGGTCGCAAGCCGATCCTTGCCAACGTTAGACAGACACAGCCACAAAAAGACCAGAGGGAAACGGGGCGGATCCTCGCATTCCTCGCACAAAAAGTTTGCTACCCTAACGGACGTCTCTGCTTCGCAGCCAGGACCTAGCGGTACGGGCTCGTCGAAGAGGGAGCGCCCAGATGACTCGGGCTCACCGAGTACGTTCCAGGGGGATGCAAAACGCGTGAGAATCCACCCTGACCAGGGAGAAACAAAGACCTACGCGCGGGCCACTAGGAACATTCCGGAGCGTCTCGCCGTAGCAATCTATTGCTCTCCCCCCTCAAGAGACCTATCTCCAGAGGAAGCCGAACAGGTCAAGGCAGAACTGGAACACCTGATCCTCTTCGACAACGGCGACACCGACACAGAACTCCCTAAATTCCGCGGATACCCACGGGTAGCGGACGGCACAGTGCAGGTGTGGTGCGAGAACGAATACGCCTTGACCTGGCTGACGCAAAACGTGCCCCGAATAAACCTCCCGGACTCCGACATCAAATTGACAGTACTCAAGCAGTCGGACGTGCTCACCCGTGTTAAGGCCTCCCACTTTGTCCCTCGTTACACAGGTGACATACGGAGGCTACACAAGACTCTGATTCGTCAAAACAAATGTTACAACATGGCACAGTGGTCGCTGTACAAGGCAACCACCGTCGGTGGGGACAACTATGGGTCCTATTTGACCCTGGGTGTGCCACCGGAGGATGTGGAAAGGGTCCTGGCTCAGGAGCGGCGTTTGTCGTACCTCTTGGGGTCGATATACGTGCGTTTCTGGCCCCGCACCCGGCTCTCTGACGGCAATCCAGACCCAGTGAGTGAGACTCGGACAGCACAGAGCGACAACGTAGACATTGCTCAACTGGAGGAGGACATGGCCCGGGCAGCGATGGCAGACGAACAGGAAGCCGGGCCATCTACACTCACATCTCCTGACTGGGCCATACAGCTCCTGGCATCACAGGGAGACCAACACGGAGCGTACAGGGATGGGGCGGGGGAAGGATGTTCTGATGGATCAGACACCGACTAACACCCCACCCCACTCATCATCGTCAACGCCACTCAACATCATACAGGCTAACCTTCAACACAGCCAGACTGCTACGGCTAGCTTACGCAGAGCGCTGGAGGTTAAGCCCAACACCATCGCACTGATCCAAGAGCCGTGGATCAGGAATAACATAATATGTGGCCTCAGCAACATCGGAGGTAAGTTAATACTTAACACACATAACACGGATAAACCTAGAACCTGCGTCTATGCGCCCTCCTAAACTCATGATGCGTTTACGGGACGATGCGTTAAGTTGTTTCAGGAAAACGAAATCGAATTCTAAGAAAGAATATTATAAAAAGTTAAAATCCCTTGTCTTAAGTTCTCTGCACAATGAAAAAGTTGCCTTTTTTAAGCATAATATAAATAATAAAATAAATATGCCTAAATTGCTATGGAGGAGTCTGAAATCCACTTTAGCACCCTATAAACAGAGACAAGATCTTCCGGCGCATCTTACAGATCCAAATGTAATTAATAGTACTTTTTTGATAGTTCCCGGCAACCCGGTTGCAAGTAGTACACTTATGACTTATTTCGAGAATCATAGACATGGTGAAGCAATTTTTACAATCAATCCAGTAGAACAGAACGACATCTCTCGGATAATATCCAACCTTAAAAGTAACGCCGAGGGTTATGACAACATTACCCTCGACATGCTAAACATGACTTTGCCTTACTCACTAAAATCAGTAACAGATATTATAAACTGCTCAATACTAACTTCAACATTCCCTGACCAATGGAAAATAGCTTCCGTTAGGCCTCTACCAAAGAATGATAACCCAATTGAAGTAAAGGACCTTCGCCCTATTAGCATTTTACCGTGTCTATCTAAAGTGCTGGAGAAAGTTGTCAGCCATCAGTTAACGCTTTTTTTGGAACAGAATGGCGTGTTACCGGACTTGCAGTCTGGTTTCAGAAAACAGCGCAGTACTGCCACTGCCTTGCTGGATGTGACTGACAATCTTCTATCAGCCCAGGATGGGGGTATGTGCTCATTGCTGGTCCTGCTAGATTTTTCCCGGGCATTTGATGCAATAAATATTCCGTTATTGCTGTCAAAGCTAAGTTACTACGGATTTGACCCCAGAGCTAAGCAATGGTTCCGCAGCTACCTTAGTGATAGAAAACAACTTGTTAATCTATGTTTGGGTGGCGGCACTGCTCTTACATCTACTCTTGCTTCCATTGACAGAGGAGTTCCGCAGGGATCTATACTGGGACCAATTATATTTATTTTGTACTGTGCAGACATCATTCGGTGCTTACAGAAATGTAAGTACCATATATACGCCGATGACGTTCAACTATACGAGTATATATCCTTTAGTCCAGAGGAATGCGATACTGCCATTAAAGATCTAAACGAGGACCTTCATAGAATCGCGGATTGGTCGAGGCAGAATTGCCTGTCACTGAACCCAACGAAAACGAAGTACATGGTATTTGGTACAAGGCAGCAGCTGGCTAAATTACCCGCAACGTTTCACTTGCAGCTAATGGGCGAACCAATTGAGAGAGTATAAGAGGCTCGGAATCTCGGTCTTATCATGGACAAAGACCTCCGTTTCGAAAAACACGTAGCTGATTCGGTCAGAAATTGTTTTTACCGCCTGAAAGTTCTGTACAAGATTAGGCAGTACTTGTCCGAGTCGCTACGGGAGCGGTTGGTTGAAACCTTGGTTTTGTCTAGGCTGAACTATGTGGATACTGTTTACGGCCCGCGCCTGTTGGCTCGCACAGATCGACTAATTCAGAGGGTCCAGAACGCATGCGCTCGATTTTGTTACACAATACCCCCCAGAAGTCACGTGACTCCATTTCTGAACAAACATTTCATATTGAAAATGAAATCGAGACGCAAGCTACATCTAGCGTGCCTTTTGTTTGGTGTAGTTAAATACCAGGAACCGCATTATCTGTACGACAAGTTGAGTTGGATAGCCAGTAGACGAGATTGTGAAAGAAGGCAATGTTCGCAACAACTCTCGACCCAGTCGCATAGTTCAGCCGCTTTTAGAGGTACCTTCCGTTACGCAGCTTCTAAAATTTGGAATAACCTACCACCACCAATTAGAGCAATTAACACCATAGTCGCCTTTAGACAACGCTTACGGCAGTACCTCACAGAAGCTCAAAGGAAGTTAGACATGGTCGCACTGAATGTCTCAATCATATAGTGTAGGTACCCTATCAGTATGTTTCAGTGTTTCTATTGGTAAGTGTTGGATTGGATTTTATTTTTTATTTGATTCAATTTAGTATTATTATTATTATTTTAATTTTTTTTTTCAATTTGATTATTTTATATTTTTTTTTTTTATTATTTCATTTAATTGCGTTGATGTTATATCATTTAGTTATCAGTTAGTTTTTAGTAATATTGATCAATCTCACACTATTTTTGTACATACTTGTAATGATTTCTATTTGTGTAACACGTATTTATTTTTATTTAAGTATGAATACACACGTTATGCTATTGTTTAAAACTGATTTACATCTGTCACCTCACATTAGGTTCAGTTGAAAACCAGCGTCAGGCACTAGTTGTCTGGCATTTTTGCTGAACTGGACCTTTTTGGTGCAGCCACGAGGCACACTTCGCTGTTATTTTTTACACAAGGGTTTAAGGGTTTCTTTTTATTTTTACTTTTTATTTGTTTTTTTTTATTTTATTACTTATTTGGTTTTTTTGTTTATGTTTTTTTTATTATTATTATTTTTTTTTGTTGCTACCCGATGTGTTATTGTTGTTACCCGATGCTAGATGTATTGTATTGTGTGTCAAGTCTGTGCTAAATAAATGTATTTTCTTTCTTCTTTCTTTCTTTCACCCAAAGACATCCCCACCACACTCCTCACCCAATTCTGTTCCAGAGACCTGACGGCTGTCAAGCTCGGGACCGAAGGCGACGCCGCAGACGTCATTTTAGCCTCGGTGTACATGCCAGGTGAGGACACAAACTGCCCGCCGAAGGAGATGGTCGACCTAGTGCAGCACTGCGAGGAGGCTGGACTGGACCTGATCATCTGCGCCGACTCGAATGCCCACCACCCACTTTGGGGCAGCGAGACAACAAATCCCAGAGGAGAGGTACTATCCACTTATTTATTTTCAACTAACCTCAATATTATTAACCGAGGCTCTGAACCCACTTGGGTTACAGTCCGAGGACAAACGATCATAGACTTAACACTAGCTTCAGAAAACGCTACGGGCCTTATCACGAATTGGCATGTGTCGGGCGAGCCTTCTTGCTCAGACCATAGAAGGATCCGCTGTACACTGACCACTAGAGTGAGAGGGCCCGTGCCGAAACGTAACCCGAGGCGAACCGATGTGCCCGGGCACAGGCGCCTTCTAGCTGCCCTACTAGCTAGGCACTTGTCACAAACAAACTTAAAAGAAATTGCACAACTGGAATACACTGTAACAAAGCTCTCAGAATACCTAATAGAAGCTTACCACGCTTGCTGTAAATTAAGGACACCGCGGGCTAACAGCAGGCGAAGTCCGTGGTGGAATCCCGAGCTCGGTAAGCTACGTCAAACACTACGAAAGCACTTCAACGGAGCCAAAAACAGTAGGCTCACAGAAGACTGGGAAACATACAAAGAAACCTAATACACCTACAAAAAGCAAATCAGAACCGCCAGAAGGACTGCATGGCGGAAATTTTGCGAGTCTATAGAAAACAACAATGAAGCTGCAAGGGTTAGGAAAATCCTATCAACTGATCAGGACCGAACCCTGGGAGCGCTGAAAAAACCTGACGGCACTTACACATTAACGGATCAGGAAACCAGCAGAGTCCTCCTGGAAACACACTTCCCGGACTGTAAACTCGTGGAGGACAGGACCTAGGAGGCTGTACCAGAATGGACTCCAACAGAGCAGGACTGGTCCAACACCTATAAACTAATAACAGAAGACCGGCTAAAGTGGGCTATCAACACCTTCAAACCATACAAGTCCGCGGGGTTGGATGGTATCTTTCCAGCCCTACTACAATAGGGGTTGGTGTACATCGCTCCATGCCTCGTAAATATCTTTCGAGCATGCATAGCGTATAGACACATACCCCATGCTTGGCGGGAAGTGAAGGTTATCTTCATACCCAAGCCTGGCAAATCAGACTACACGCAACCCAAATCATACCGACCCATAAGCCTTACATCCTTTCTACTAAAAACCCTGGAGAGGATTTGCGACCGGTATATTCGCAACGGACCTCTCCGGACAAATCCACTCCACAAACAACAGCATGCGTACTCCACGGGCAAATCAACAGAATCCGCGCTGCACAGCGTAGTATCCAAGATTGAATGCGCCGTGGACCACAAGTGCTCAGCACTAGCCATCTTCATCGACATTGAAGGCGCCTTTGACAAGACAACCTTCACAAGCATCAGCACGGCCTTGAACAGGCACAACATAGACCCGTCACTGAGAGGCTGGATCGCTAACATGCTCGGCCAAAGAGCTGTACAAATTACCGTGAACGACACCACAAGGACCATCGTGGCGAAGGGATGTCCGCAACGAGGCGTTCTTTCGCCGTTACTATGGAACCTGGTTGTTGACAGCCTAATAAATACATTAAACAACAAAGGCTACTATACCGTGGGTTATGCCGACGACATAACAATAATAATAAGCGGAATGCATGAAAACACCCTGTGCAATTTAATGCACCAGGCCCTGAAAATCGTAGAAAATTGGTGTAATACACACCAACTATCTGTGAACCCAGCCAAAACCGAGCTGATCCTCTTCACAAAAAAGAGGAAGCTCACACCTCTAAATCTACCAAGATTCTTTGGCACCACCCTAAGTCTATCCGCTGAAACAAAATATCTGGGTATATACCTGGACAAACAGCTGAATTGGGCGAAACATACCAACTACATCACAACTAAAGCCAGCATATTAATGTGGCAATGCAAGCGGATGCTTGGGAAAAACTGGGGAATTAGCCCCAAGGTCACTCACTGGCTTTATACCACAGTCATCCGGCCAATTATTCCATACGGCTCACTAGTCTGGTGGCCAAGAACTAGTCTGAGCACAGCCCAAAAAGACCTCGAGAAACTACAAAGGTTGGCGTGTGTGGCAATCACCAGTTGCATGAGAACCACGCCTACTGCCGCCCTGCAGGCGATGTTGGGACTGCCCCCCCCTTCACCTCGTTGTGAGGGAGGAAGCGACATTGGCTGCCTTCAGACTCCACCTATCGGGAACCCTGAGCAAAGACTCCAGGGTCAAACATACACGCCTGATGCTAGATGCAATCGAGAGGCGGCCAATGTTACAAGCACCCAATGACAGGGTACCAAAACTGTACTGCTTTCAAAAGCACTATCGGATAGTACTTGAAGAAGAGCAGTGCGACCACTCAGGTCCGGAGGAGTTGAGAGTGTACACCGACGGATCGAAAACCGATCAAGGAACGGGCGTTGGAGTATTCTCACAAGACCTCAACATAAATATATCCAGACCGCTAGGGATGCTCAACACAGTCTATCAAGCAGAGTGTGTGGGCATAACTCTGGCGGCCCTAGCCATAAAAGCCAGAAGAGTTGCGGACACGCGTGTCCGCATACTCACTGACAGTGCTTCCGTCCTCCAATCCCTAAAGCAGGGATGCATCACATCAAGTCTAATACTTGAGTGCCACTGCTTCGCAGAAGTAGGTGACGACCTTCCATGGACTCCATTCCATGCGCCGAACTATGGCCTGAACCAGGACCGCACGCAAGAAATCGCTAGGACTGATCGCCGCCACGAGGACACGTCGGTGCTCTGCCCAAGCCAGTTTGACCTCCACCGTGTCCTCAGGATGGTCCAAACAGTGACCACCTTGCGTTTCCGCCTGCTTTATCCGGAATAGGAACCACCGGAAGCAACCGCAGAGGACTGGTGAGGCGCCATAGCGCCCTCTCTAGCCACTCTTCACAGAGAGGACTATGTATTCTCCCACTCTCCATGTCGCCACTCGCATAAGTGGGCATGGACTTAGGGCTCCAGATCCCATGAAGGCAATGCAGTAAGGAGGTTCGTCACCTCAGAGGAGACATTGCGTAGCCGGACGACGCAATCAACCGGTGGACTGGTCACTGCCTCAAACGGTTGGTACCGCGTAAAGGGCCATGGACGCTTGGCCCGTTCAAGGTCAAAGGGTTACCACGAACTTTTGTCGCCTCTACTTGAGGTCGAAAGAGGTTCTATCTGTTTGCTGTCCACGGAATACGGCCTGAGACCAAAATATGACGTCAATCCAAATCCAAAGTTTGTTCATTTAAGATAGATAGCTTAAAGTCGTTTCAGACACAGGTTGTATCTAAAACGACTTTAGGTAAGCTGTGTTAAAAATATTATTTCATATTCAGGTTGTAGTCATGGGTCGTATTACGAAAAGTCCTGTACGACCCATGGAGCGTACGACCATTGAACATGAACGCTCGGAACTCACTCATATGGCCATCAATGCTACAACCGACATTAGCATGGTACATAACGAATCATTAATTTGACTTCGAGTTTGTGTTCATAATACAAATGATTATATGGCAGCGATTACGTGAGGTCAAGTCACGTTCACTTTTATTTTTAGAGAGGAAATATCAACTTTATCATTACATAAGCCGCTCTGTGCCCGAAGCACATGCATGACCTTATAATTTTACCACTTTGATGACATATTCATTCATGAAGCCTACATTCCTATATTTTCCCTTCTGGAACGGTCTTGGATTTTTATCCCTGGAACTAAAATTTATAGACGCAAGAGTTTCAACATAAACTACGAATATGGTTTAGGTATCGTGCTTGTTGTCTTCATTGAGCGATAGAGTGCTAGTTTTTAAATAAGCTTAATTGGTGAAATAAGGTTTCAAGCTAGGGTCATTTGTGTTTTAGTATAAATGTATAGCTTGTGGACTATGGACCTATATCGTCATAAAACTGGTCGCTTACGCGAAGACAACGTAGAAAGTGCCGGCCAGTGCACTTGAGTGGCTGTTCTTCGGAAACAAGGAAATGCCGCCGCGCGGCGGGGCTCAAACAGGCTCCTAATACTACATCTGCACACCTTTTACACTTAATATCTTCGCACTCATCAAAACATATTCGTTTACGGTGCGATCGGAACTCTGACGTATTTTGTGCAGACCTTGGTTATAATATTTATAACTAAAATCAACATAAAAAAAATTAAGCCCTGTGTCCCAGTCGAGGAAACATCAGATGATGATTGTACTAAACTTATGATTGTTGTTCACTACAAATATTAGTTTACTGTCTGCACATTTCTAATTGTATTTACTTTTTCTTCGTTGCATAACACGTGACATGCGTGTCTAAATAAGCAATTGTCGTCCCACTGTTGGGCACAGGTCTCCTCTCATAGAGAGAAGGATTGAGCGTAATCACCACGCTTGCTCAATGCGGGTTGGCGATTTCAGACTTATAAAGTCCAGGTTTGAGGGTTCCGTCGACTGGGACCGCAATTAACTCGGACCGCGGTCCCAGTCGCCGGATTCATAAAAAATAAATAATTTTCTTCCGGCGACTGGGACCACTCATAAATGATAACTGAAATCAAATAATGTACAGTCAAACGACAAAGTAATAATTGAGTAAAAATCTTTTTTTAACCGACTTCAAAAAAAGGAGGAGGTGCTCAACTCGTCGTAATCTTTTTTTTATGTATGTTCAACGATCACTCTAAGACGAATGTGCAGAATTCTCTTTCTTTTCGAAAGTGTATATGTGGTGGTCCCATAGTCACCAGGTCAGGATCTGATGATGGAAGACCAGGGAAATCAAAGGGAGCTTTCAAAAATCGTAGAGGCGACTAGTACATTTCTAAGTATTTTCATAAAGTTTTTTAAAGCATTACAATTTATTAAAGGTCTGGAGTAGATGTGATGATAAAGCCGGGAGACAGTCGAAGGAATTCCTCAATGATTCACAGTAGCTACCTTGTGTTCTTTACACCTAGATGGGTTGTGACTGTCATAAAGGCTCTGATGATGAAGACAAAGGCCAGTTAGGGAACTCCTCATCGGCTTACAGTAGCTACTTTGTGTTTGAACTTAATTCATTTATATTCATGAGAACTTTGCATATGGGTTATAATGAAGATCTGCAGTAGACTTAATGATGGTATAATCAACAATTTTCAAACAATTAACAAACGGAAAGTAATTATTTATCACAAAACCAGCCTTGAAGTGGTACCGTAAATATATTTAAAAAAACATAAATCACAATAAAAATTATAAACGTAGGTACGACCTATGCCAATCATAATTAGATAGTTTAAAACCGGCCAAGTTCAGCCAGCCTCCTCCTTTATACCGCGTACATCGAGGGACTGGAATAGTTTGCCAGCGGCGGTGTTTCCGTCGGACTACAATTTGAGTGTCTTCAAGGCTAGAGTGAATAGGCTCTTAATAAACTAGTGCGCTTTACCATCAACGATTGCGTCACTGCTTACCATCAGGCAGGATTGCGGTCAAGCGCTAGTTTATCAATACATAGTTTATAACAAAGTCGCTTTCGCTGTATGTCCGTATGTATGCTTAGATCTTTAAAACTACGCAACGGATTTTGACGCGGTTTTTCTTAATCGATAGAGTGATTCTTAAGGAAGGTTTAGACTACCTTTTATCCCGGAAAAAAATGATATTCCCGAGGGAAATCCATAAAGCGCGATATAACCGAACTCTACTCGGGCGAAGCCGCGGGCGGAAAGCTAGTAATATAATAATAAAAAAAAAAAGTGCGTGTCGAACTCACGCACAAAGGTTTCTGTACCATTGAGTATAAAATTAAAGGATTTAAGTTATTTGTATGAAAGATTACGTGGTAATAAGCGGTTTACGCTTTACGAGGTATTAAAAAAAAACTACTTACTAGACTCGTTCAAAACAATTTTCGTTGGTAGTTTTTGTAGTAATGTAAATCATATGCTTTTTTAGATTTTCATTTTCTTATTTTAGAAGTTAGAGGGAGGGGGGGGGGGGGAAGATTACGGAGACAGGAGAAAAAGATTCATTGTTTTATGTGATCATTGTTTGTTTCGGTAGCATGAAGAGTAGCAAGACTGCAGTCAATCGATAATGTTTGATATATAATATTGTAATGTTTTTTTTTATAGAGTGTTTGAAAGTTGGGCTAAAAATATTAAAAATTATGAAGTGCTTATAATGGTGTATTAATTGATTTTGGAGTTATTTAAAATGTAAAGGATCCCAGAAGGTACTGTCTGCACTCAAATTACTATTTTTTTCATAACTACAACAAAATGCACCATTCTTTTATAAATTGTTTATTTTTAACCATGTGTTTTCCATGTATTCTAAAAATGGCTTTAATTTAATTTCATCTAATTCTTTAGACTGGTTTTTAATGTATTCATATCCCTCTAAGACCTTATGCCGCGGTAACAGTGGAAGCACTGCACACAAACCAACGATTCTCCGATGTAGAAGTTAATATATTGTATGCCTCGACGTTCTGTGGTTTGTATACTCATGTGGGGTAGTCGGTATACTCGTTTGATTTATGCTGTCCTGGTACTTTATTTTTATTTATGAAAGAAATAAATAGTTAAAGATAAGTTTCAGAAATAAAATTATGCATGTTTTTGTTGGAATTTGTGAAAAAAGTCTAAGTTATTTTGCCTCCTGACAATTCTGAGGTGTGAAAAATTTCACAACTACCAGTTGACTGTACTTCTGCCGTAAAGCGAATCTTTCCCCCGCCTAGGGGAGACAAGAAGATTTAAAAATCCTGATGTCTCCCCGAGGGGAGCCGCCAGAGGAGACACGAGACCGAAATAATATAATTTATTAGCAAGTTCTGATGTCTCCCCCGCCTAGGGGAGACAAGAAGATTTAAAAATCCTGATGTCTCCCCAAGGGGAGCCGCCAGGGGAGACACGAGACCGAATTAATATAATTTATTAGCAAGTTCTGATGTCTCCCCCGCCTAGGGGAGACAATAGGATTTAAAAATCCTGATGTCTCCCCTAGGGGAGCCATTAGGGGAGACACGAGACCGTAACCGGCATACCCACAATTGGTTGGAGACACGCGGCGGTATCGCAGGCGCGCGGGCATTGCCATCGACATCGGGCGGCGGCGCTCGCGCCCTGAGCGCCGTGGCCGGAGCCTATTTCAAATCAAAACCACTCAGGTCCGGAGGAGTTGAGAGTATACATCGACGGATCGAAAACCGATCAAGGAACGGGCGTCGGAGTGTTCTCACAAGACCTCAACATAAATATATCCAGACCGCTAGGAATGCTCAACACAGTCTATCAAGCAGAGTGTGTGGGCATAACTCTGGCGGCCCTAGCCATAAAAGCCAGAAGAGTTGCGGACACTCGTGTCTGCATACTCACTGATAGTGCTTCCGTCCTCCAATCCCTAAAGCAAGGATGCATCACATCAAGTCTAATACTTGAGTGCCACGATGCATTGGAACGGATAACCGTACCAGACCACAACACTGTGACACTACAGTGGATAAAGAGTCGCAGCGGTTCACTGGGTAACGACGCAGCTGACGAGCTGGCTAGAAAGGGCATCCAGCGCGTTGGTCAGCGGACCGGAGCCCATTGTGCCTATCCCCTTTATTCAAATACGCAGATGGCTACAAAAGCATACCTACGAACAAGCGGAGATTTGGCGGTCCTCGTCACCGGGCTGCAGGCAGTCCAGGGAGGCCATGCCATCCCTGGATGACAGGCTAACCAAAAGGTTGCTGCGCCTGGATAGGAGGAACCTACGATTGATGATGGGGATCATTACGGGTCACTGCTCGCTGAATAAGCATCTCCACACAATAGGCAAAACGGACAGCCCCCTGTGCAGAGCCTGCATAGAGGCTGACGAGACAGTTGCGCATGTACTCTTCGAGTGTACAGGCGTTGCCCAAATTAGAAACGAAACCATAGGAGCACCAAGATCTTACACAGATGTTCTCAACAGGCTAGGAGACCTGATGGGCTTCTGGAGGGAGGTGGGCTGGTTGGAATAACCGCCAAAGGCCGCCATGGTCCACGCACAATGGTCCGCTGGAGGGACTGAGTGCGGAAACCAAACCAATAACATAAAACATAGAAACCACAACGAAGACGCACGTTTCACAAAATTATTTTGTGCAGTACCTACTACAGATCTTATACAGACCACGTACCTATTTTATTTCACCCCCAAGTAAATACCGCAGTCGTCTCCAACAATATCAAATTTGGATACAATAATGGATGCAAGTAGGCCAGACACATAGGGTAAGTTAACATGAAAATATTAAAGTACCGTCATGTTATTATATTTAAAACTACTAAGTAACTTATCCCTCGCTCCTCACAGGCCTCCAATAACAAGCGAAAACGCAGACCAGGCATCACGGAAGAAGTGCACCCCTCGGCCGTAGACGCAACGAGACAAACAGACAGCGGAGTCCAAGCCCAACACACATCACCCACATGCCGTAGATATACATACACATACTATAATCATATCTTCGTATCTTCATCCAACCCGTTCAACACATGTCCCACGAATTTACCTATAGTTTACCTATATAGTTTCGTTAAGATTCAAATCAAATCAAATCGTTTATTGCAATCCATAATGTACAGTTACAGGTGGTAAATATAATTAAATAATATTGGAAACAATTATGGACCCTGTTGGGCACAGCAAGTTTTAAATAAGTAGAGAGAGGAAGAGCGCTTCATGTTTCCATTTATTTATTTATTTTTTATTTAGTTTTATATAATTCTTATTCATTTATTTTTATTAATTGTATTAGAGTGAGTATTTATTCAATTGCTATCTCTTTATATTATATATATTATATTAATTGTGTATTCATTTATTAACCATTTCTTTAAATATATTGATATTATTTTAATTGGTACTCGATTAAAATTTGTTCATTATTATAAATGTATTATATATAATTAAGTATTTTAGTATATTAAATGTGTTTTTTTTTTTGTAAATATACCTACCTTTCTTTACAGTTACCTATGTGTTTCTATTGAATTTATCTGTTAAATATTCTTGTAACGTATGGTAGCTTTTCCTGATTAGGTATTGCTTTAATTTAAATAAAAATATACTGTTTTTTTTTTCTGTTCTTTAATGTCTTCTGGTAATTTATTATAATTTTTTATTGACATAGAATATGGACTACATGAGTGCAATTTTAGGTTGGATGGGGGCAAATTTAATTTCTTTCTATGACGCAACGTATAAGTCGTTTGTACATCTCCCCGTGTCTTATAGGAATCTGGATACTGACGGGCTAGTTTGCATAATTCCAAAATATAAAGGCTAACTAAGGTTAAAATCTTATCCAGCTGTCCGATTGACCATATCCAGTTTCCTTTGCGCATCAATCAGATACTGCCGCAAACGTGTTCTGAACGTACGGATAGTGCCCAGTACCTACCCTTAAGGGGGGTGGAATATTATTTCACACCTTAGATGCAGTATATCGAAAACTGCCTCTGAACGCTGCCGCTCTATGAGGCTGAGTTGAAAGCTGCTGAGCACAAAACCTGGGCGCGCACTCGCGTCGCGTCTACCAGCCATCCAGTTGAGCCTGTCGTACAAGTACTTAGGTTTCTTAGTCTTGATGATGCCAAAAAGAAGACAGCTAAATGAAGCTTTCGCCTAGATCTCATTTTTAGAATAAACTGTTTGTTAAGGAAGGGGGTGAAATTAAATGAAATGAAATCGTTTATTAAGCAAGTAGGATCACTGATCACTTTTACACGTCATGTTTATTTTTTATTTAATTTTTTTAACTAGATGATATCCTAACTGACTACCTCTGAGAAGAAATAGCCGAAACAAACTCAGGGATCATCATCTTTTTTCAAGTCCAGACATTAAAAATGAAAATGTTTACAATAATTTACCTAATAATAATGCTAGCTGAGCGAGCAGCTCAGTCCCAAGCTTTTTGTCTTCTAAATAATCTGTGATTTTATAATACCCCTTTTTGCAAAGTTTGGCCTTTATATGGTTCTTAAATCGTTTAATGGGTAAGTTTCGAATGTCCATGGGAAGCTTGTTGTAAAAGTGTATACATTGACCCATGAACGAGTTGCCTACTCTGTGGAGACGAGTGTGATGTACAGCAAGATTGTGTTTGTTCCTGGTATTTATATTATGAATATCGCTTATTTTCTTAAAATTCGAGATATTTTTATGAACATACATAAGATTTTCAAATATATATTGTGAAGCTACAGTCAGAATGTTCACCTCTTTGAACTTTTCTCTAAGATAATCTGTGATATGACTTCTAGGGGGAACTGAATAGCAGAAACGAGCGCATGCATTTTGGACTCTCTGTATAAGTCTGTCGGTACGTGATAGCAAGCGTGGGCCGTAAACAGTATCAGCGTAGTTTAGTTTGGAAAGAACAAGGGTTTCGACTAACTGCTCGCGAAGCTTCTCCGATAAGAAAGGTCTCATTTTGTAAAGCAGTTTTAGACGATAAAAACAATTTCAAACGGAGTCAGCAACGTGCGTCCATACGCAACCCCAGGTTCCGCGCTTCATCAACCCGCTCAATAGGCTCACCCATAAGAGTCAGACTTAGGCTTGCAGGCAGCTTCTTCAACTGCTGCTTCGTACCAAACAACATATACTTAGTTTTCACTGGGGTTAACATTAGACAGTTCTCATTCACCCGGGTGGAGATACTCTCAAGGTCATCATTTAGATCTTTAATGACTGAATCGTAGTCCTCTGGTTTGAAAGAAAAATACTATTGCACATCATCCGCATAGATATGATATCTGCATTTCTGAAGGCACTTTATTATGTCTGCACAATAAATAATAAAAATAATCGGACCCGAAATTGATCCCTGGGGAACCCCTGTTTCAATTGTAGAAAGAGCTGAAATCAAAGCGGCACCATCCGCCAAACGCAATTCCACGAGTTGCTTTCTGTCACCGAGGTAGCTTTGGAACCACTGTATGGCGTTAACTTCAAACCCGTGATATTTAATAACGATACATTGATACAGTCAAAAGCACGTGAGAAATCAAGTAGAACCAACAGTGAACACATGCCTTTATCTTGAGCTGACAGAATGTTGTCGGTAACGTCTAGCAGAGCCGTAGATGTACTCCGGTGTTTTCTAAAACCAGATTGTAGATCAGGCAACTCGTTTTCTTCCAAAAAACGAGTCAATTGACGGCACACCACCTTCTCCATTACCTCCGAAAGACATGGTAAGATACTTATTGGTCTCAAGTCTTTGACTTCTATAGGGTTAGTACTTTTGGGTATGGGTCTGACTATAGCAATTTTCCATAGATTAGGAAACTCGGATGTCCAAATGGAGCAATTAATGATATCCGTTATGGTAGGTAAAGTATGAGGTAGAGTTAGGGAAAGCATGCTCAGGGTTATCTGGTCGTGACCTTTAGCGTTAGACTTATGCTCGGTGATAACATGTGAAAAGTCGCTTTGATCTACCGGGGCAAGCGCGAATTTTGCTTCGCCGTGTCTGTTGGACTCATAAAATGATATAAGGGACGGACTAGCAGACAGGGTTGCCTAGAACTTTTAAACTTGAGTTATTTATTAGGTCAGGGTCTCTAAAATGAGGCGGAAGCTCTTGACTTTGCTTTGAAAGCACAAACATTGACTTGATATTCTTCCATAACAAATTAGGATTTTTTTCTTAGTATTAATATTATGCTTAAAATATACTACTTTTTCGTTATAGATTGAGCTTTCTACCAGAGTCTTTAATTGCTTATAGTACTTATACTTTTTTGTGCTCCGTTTTAGTTTTCCTATACACAGCTAATGCTTTATCTCATAGGGTCATCATGAGCTTCAAAGTGTCTGTGATCCAAGGATAAGATCGCTCCCTAACAGAAAAGTTTTAAGTGGGGCATGAATATCGTAATAAAGAAATTAATCGGTTATTAAAAAAGTCGACCATTTCATTAAAATTGTTTAATTTTAATTTTTAGTTTTTTAAACTGAAACCCTTTATAAGTTACTTACATTGCAACAAATCCCTACAAGAACTATCCCTACAAATATCTATTAAAGGCCTAAATTTTATTACATACGGAACGATTTTTTCTCGCTGTATGTTAAATTCGCTAACTATAATAGAATGGCCAGTAATTGGACCGAAGGCTTCCACTGCCGTGTACCTTGCTAAAGATCCGTGCATAGTATATCGATAAAGGTCGCACTCGTATTTGTAAAATGGGTTGGCTCCGTGACTAGCTGAGCGAAGCTCGTGTAATTTAAAAATTCTAGAAGTTTTTTGGTTTCGGCATCGTTCAAATTGAGCATATAAACGTTGAAATCGTAGCGTTATCGATAAAATGGAATCTGTAACATTAGTAATAATATTTGATTTTCTCAAATAAAAAAGATATGTATAAAAAATCAGTTTATTTTATTTTTATTACATTAAAATAAATATTATTTAATGAATTAAACTACGCATTTTCTGCCGCTACTGAATGATCTGGACTCTGGGTGTGTTGTTTCTGGAAGTTCCGCAACAAATATGGAATATATTTTGAGTATGTTTGTATTGAATAGGCTTCGAAACTGATGAATCGATTTCATAAATTCATTAAACACTATTATTAAAATAAATAATAATATGTATTTATTGAATTTACTACTGCCGCATTTTCCGCAGCCACGGACTGATTTGGACTCCGGGTGTGTTGCTGTTGTTTCTGGAAGTTCTGAAACAAATATCGAATTTTATTAATGAAATTAGGGGCATCAAATTGTAGGTATTGGTTTTCTACAGCTTCTTTAGCTATATGGCGCGGGAAGTCATTCCATATGTCATCGCTCAGGGGCTCGGCCATAATTCAGGTACACGGAACAGCATTTCTTCCAAGTTGTGTCTTTTTCTTTTTAAAATCCCTAAGTAGAAAATGCTTTCCACAAATATATTTCAATTGCTGCAATTTTTCTATAGGCACATAGGCAAAGTCCTCTTTACCCGTTATTTTTACCCATTGTTTGCACTTCCAAAGTAAAATAATTGATGAATAACATTAATGCAAAAACTATTTCTATTAGTCACAACTCAATCGCTGAACTGATTTTAATGAAAACTGAATTTAATGATGTTATGAACTTATAAACACCACTGATACAAAAAAAGAATTTATCGATAGTCGATAAAAAATTGCACCACACTAGTGTTTACTACGAAAAACATATTTGTAGATGTATTTTCAGAAATATGTCCTAAAATTCCATATATTATAAGATATGTTGATTTAGAGTATAGTCAATTCGTAAAATGTACTAACCGATCTTTATCCAGTGAAAATTGAACCATAAATGGGTTTTGTTTTCCACACGACTTGTTCTCACTTCACATATCTAACACGTTACAACTGGCATGTTTATAAATAAAAACTACACAAATTAAAAAGAAATAAATAAATATAATACGCAAATTAAAAATAAACAAATATAATACGCAAATTAAATAAATAACTTAATTTTAAAACAGCAGATTCAAACAACACTAGATAGCTCGTAATTAACTGACATTGACATAATTTTACTTTTTGACGTTGACGGTGACGGATCACTTGCAAAAATGGCTGCGGTATTATACGGCTCAAACAAGAGAATCAGAGATATCATAGCAACCATTTGAATGTGTACTTACTTCCCTACTTTGACGGATTCTGCCACCATTAAAATTTCCATGCATATCATACTTCTATTTTTTTGTTCTTAGTTGCGCCAGCCTGAAATCTATGTCATACTATGGCGGTCAATATGTCGTACCAATGGCAATTCTCTTTTCGTTAAGTTTAATTGTCAGCCACATTAATTTGTTAAACGGATTCGAACCTGAGATCACCCGTGCTAGCGAAGATACGCGCGCACAAACCGCGGCGCAAATAAAATGCAACGCTAAAACCTCTCCCGCCGCGAAAAGCTGTTGGCCGGTGTGACGTAGTCGGTAGCCGGGCACGACCGGCGCGCGCGCCTCCTCGCCAACTCGAATTCACGTTTCTAGCACGTTAATAGCAAAGATATCGAACCATACTTATCAATTGCATAAATCAAATCATCATGACCTAAGCTGTACCGAGGGAACCAACGTTATGGAAGCCAACCTTGAGATATTTCCCACTCTTAGGCAGCATGAGGAGAATGTAAATTTATTCCTAATGGTTGCTGCTGGCTGTTTGCCATTGTTTGCCAAGCGTGTGGAGGGCCCTTTAGACTTGGTATGACTCTGTCTAAATTTAATTACTTTTTAGACATAAACAAGCCGCTCCATCGAGACTTGGCTTGTTTTTACAGAACCTTTTAGGTGAGATCATTTTTACACCATGTTATATTTTTTCCCAAATACATTTAGAAATTGTTGCAGTGTGCTTACCGGGCGCACAAGTTCAGTTTACGGTAGATCATAGTACTTGGCGCCCGCGCAACAGCTGGCGCCACAGGTCAACGCACCGCTCGCCCGCCCGAGCGGAGCATTGATTATATTTTTGTTGGGACAACCAGGTGAGATAACAAGCTCATTACTTTGTGGTTTTTCATTACATCTTTTTGAAATTTTGTACATAGATACTATACATAAAAATACTAGATACGTGATTCGGGTTTCGAGATTCGCGTATACAAAAAATAATGTATGCATTTCAAAGGTAGTACAGCCTGTGAGCCAGCCAGACTCTGTGAGCCAGCCAGCCTCTGTGAGCCAGCCAGCCTCTGCTGGCCTGTGTTTTATTGATTTGTCTCTGGTTCGTCCCGCGCCCTTCCTACCCACTTCCCGCCCTTGAGACACGCATGCGTCCCGCGGATGTGCCAAAATGTGCTATAAATTGTACTGCTTGATTCTTAATTTGGCGCGAAGTGACCGCGGGTGAGCCGATCACTCCTAACGGTCCGGTAATACTATTTATTTCCGGGTTATTTATTGCAGTTTTCTTAAATAATATCTGTAATACGGTTATTGTGCATCTTCTCTACCTGTAGGATTATTAATCTCAAGTTCAGGTAAATAATAAGTAGCAGTTACAATTAATTTTGTTCTGTGGTTTCAAATTGTTTTACTTTTACTACTTCATATAAATCTAATTGAGCGAATTTAAGAATAAACCAGTTTTTGCTTTTTTATTTAAGTAAGTACATTTAGGTGCTTACCTATGTTTAGTTGGCGAAAATATACTTTACATGGCTGTGCATTGTATTATGTCTATTTTGTAGGTATCCTAATAGCAAAATCAAAAAAGGATTATTTACAAAGAAAAGTGATTTTAAAACATTTCTCCACCAATAACAGTTCCCCGACACAACAAATATATAGAACACAGACTACAAGTTTTGTGAACATCTATTTCCATACAGTTTCCACTTGAAGAAGAAACTTAAAAAAGAGTAATTTTTATTTTCACTTTTGTGGCTAGTTTAGTATAACTTTAAATATCATCTTCTAAACTTGATTCCTGTGTAAAGAATACGGACATAGATCTAGGTACATGACAAATACCTGTGTTTTAAGACTCAGGGGCAGTACCTAATTTAGTGGTATATTATCTTATAATATAATTAATATGCTGTCTCTGTGTGCCTAAAGAATAATTATTATTATTTCTAAGTCTTTAGCAATAACATAAACGAATAAAATAGTACAAAATAAGGTAACAACCACGTATTTTTAACAAAACTTATGAAAGTAATGGAGAGCGGTCAATATCCAGCAGGTGGACGTCTTCCACTGAATGATGATTAACTAAAGTACGCAACTGGTAGTACCTACCAACTGTTTGTAATAGTGTTATATGTTTTCTGTATCAGGATCCTTGTGTATTTTTAAGTTGATTAAGTCTCGTGTGCTGTTATCGATTTAGATAGTTTATAGAACACATGCTGAGCGGCGCGATTTCACCAGCGTAGGTTTTGATATTTTTTTTATGCTCCGCTCCTGTTGGTCGCAGCGTGATGTTGTATAGCCTTCCTGGATTAATAGGCTATCCGGCGAAAAAAGGATTTTCCAAATCGGACCAGTAGTTCACGAGATTAGCGCGTTCAAAGAAATAAACATTCAATCAAACAAACTCTTCAGCTTTATTATATTAGTATAGATTTTTGGAGCCAATTCTAAGTAACTTTTACTTAAGAGAACCTCAATGGCTTTCAAATGGCTTTTGGTTATTTTTAATAGAAATTTTCCTACGCAACCCTTATACCTACTAGGTGCCTATGCAATTATATTTTTACAAGCTTCTTGCCTTGAGTAGCAAGGGCGAGTTCAGTTGTCGAAAAAATAAACAAGAACAATAATAATCGAATCAAACTTAATTTAAATTTTTCATTATTTCATCAATTTATCTTTTTTTTTTTAATAAATTTCATTTTTCAAATATTTACCTTTGTTTGGGATGGGAAATCATCCAATGACCTCTCCCGCTCGTGTACACGTGTTCCTCCACTTGCCTGTAGGCCAGAGCCACGGTTTCTTTTTAACCAGCCCGCAACACTGACCCAGTAGACATTGGTCTTCGTGGACCCCGCCACGATGGGCTGACATCTCTTTGAGGCGCGCGTGAAACACAACACGCTGTCGACTCGGGCCTGATCCTTACCGGGCGGCGAGCTGCCCACTACGCGGCGCCCGCAGGCCTGCGCCTACGGTAGCCGGGAGTTCGATGTTATCTCCCGACCAGGGCGTCTCCCGCGGCGGGCGATTCCCTATCCCGCACGCGCTCCGCCTCCTCCTTTGCCAGCATCACTGCTTCGCAGAAGGAAGTGACGGCCTGCCATGAATTCTCGCTCCGGACCAAAGCCTGGACCAGGACCAAACGCGACAGTTCGCCGCCGAACGCCGCCATGGCTTTCGGCTAATTCGGCTACTTGTTTGTCGCCATCAGTTTCTGTAACCTACAGCTGCCAGGGCACGCAGCACACATTATTAAGTATCCCATCGTTTTAGAACCATCATGCCATTAAAGGTACAAAAAAGTGCCAATTCTAAAATTACGCGTAAACAAAATCTCGTGGTGATCTAGTTTTTAGGCTTTTGCAGACTAGCAAATCATGAACATGAACATAAATTCTTTGTTCTTAAGTATATCTTGTCAATCGCGTTCCGGGACGACAAAGGTTTAATAATGTTGAATAATGCAGAGTTGGGGTTCAATTTATCAATTTCACTTTAAAGTCACAGTCGTTAAGACGAAGGGAACAGCTGGAGGTGACCTATGCATTATGTTGGCCTAATATAAAAATTATGCCTACGACTAAAAATTTATAATAAACGTCTTCAAACAAACAAAAGTAATTTTTATACTGTGGTATAGGTAGGTATAGATGTCCAAGTGTAGATACTGCTCTGCGAAACTCAAAGAGTATAACAATATAATAGGGGCTAAATCCCGTAACCCTCATGGCATATTCAATGCCTTTGCTGGATTCTCTTTTTCATTAGCCTCGCCGAAAACTAAATTGTAAGAAAATAACTTAGGTACTGCTCTTAAAAACTTAGCACAGTTAATATACCCCAGAGGTAGGTTTTCTTACACGTATGTAGCTCTGAGCGGCGATACTTACTTATAGAGGCCCTGCCCCTGGCAGATTAGTTATGTAATTATTAATTTTTTCTTGCTTTCAGGAAAATCTCGCCAGCCTTGGTTATAGATAACGCTTTTCTAAAATGTCACATGAAGTGCTTGACATCTCGACCAGCGTCATAAATAGACTTGTTTTTAAGGAGGCCGTCGCAAGCAGGCTGCTGGAGCAACTGATACTCCGCGGGTACTACGTCCCGCCACAACTAACTACTCCCAGCGCTCTCAACGAATTCATGGTAAGATAGTGTAGAACCCAATCCTCATTGATATAGTATAGGTTCAGCATTGCCTCAACTCGAACCAAAAAGTAGGTACCTACTACAACTTGTGGTATGCGCTGCAATTTGTATAAAGATGGCCAATTGCAGTGCTACTTATAAATTGAGATAGCAGTTCTCCTGGTCTTTTGTATATATTTTCCCCAAATCGTTTTGGAACTGATTTAAGTATAAAAATAGCAAAACTTAGTATTCCCAATAAATTAGCCCGGATATACCAGGTCACTTAGAAAGTATTGCGACAAAAAGTTCTTATGTATGAGAATAACTAATAACAAGTACGTTCCAATTTCAAAACTTTTCTCCACATTTTGCGAGCAAATTAAAATTATTGTGAAAATTAAAAATGGATTTGCGTCGAAAACATTTTCGCGCTATGATTTTTTACGATTTCAAATGTCGCCTGAAATCAGACGAATCGTACGATAGACCTAACTTTGGGGGATGAAGAAAGAAGTGGTCGCCCTTTGACGGCTGTTACAGAACGTTCTAGCAGTGAAAAGTTTCATCCAAAACAATAGACGAATTACATACCAAGAAATTTAGCATAAACTACGGATTGGATCAGGAAGCCCCGAGATTCTGCACTTGCATCTTCGGCTGAGGAGGATAGTTTCACGCTGGGTGTCGCCCAATTTCACCGATGCTCCGAAGCAGGCGCGAGTGGAATGATGCCATGATATGATAGACGTATATCGTTACAGGTCATGAATTTTGGATTTATCAATACGATCCAGAAACGAAGCGACCGCGAGCGATGACCGCGCCTTTATTCAGTTTCACTGGCTACTTGCTGTCAATTCCTTAACGAAACCAAAGAAGCATTAAAAGTGTTACCAAAACTGGTTCAGACGCATGAAACTATGTAGAGGCTTGTGGAAAGTGAAAAGATGAAATAATTTATGTACTATCAGCTGTACAAGTCCATTTCCACCTTAAAGACTACTGTCGCCTGCGCTAAACCGGCCACGCACACTACCGCATTATTTTTTTTATCGCAATCTTCGTCTTTCTTTAAAGTAATGCAAAATTTCGTTACTTCATTTGAAGTTAAGTTAGCGGCCGCACTTAACAATGGTGCTATCGTAAGCGAGCGATTGTGGGTTCGATCCTTAATAAAGGCAAATCTTTTTGTTGTTTCATATAATTTAAAATTATGATAATTGATTTGTATTTTAAAGTAAAAATGTTTGCAAATAATATTTAAACGAATAGGAAAATTTATTGAATATTTATCCCAAAAAAGGTTTTTATTATATGTTTTAGTTTACTATAGAGGTAATATAATAAAAAAATATATAAAAATAAAACAATAAGCATATTATAATGCAATATACTATAAAGTTATATATTATTCGGTATAGATATACTTATACTAACAAATGAAACAAACGTTGAAACGGCAGCATTGTAATATTTTATATAAAAGTAATCCTTGACAAACTTATGATATTGTTATGGTAAAAAATACAAAAAACATTTTTGGTTGTTAGATATGAAAATTATAATATTATACATATATTACGATTAAAGAGGTTATAGCTTAATTATTCATTTTCTTAAAGAAAAGAGGATTGAAGCTTAACCTGAATATTATTGCAATCATAAAATAATCTATACTAAAACACAAAATAGTGCTTATTACATTTACAATTTATTTGCGTGTATAGCATGGTACTAGTGCTGTTATCCTGCAGTGACTTTTTTCGGAGTTTGATGGCATGAGATTATAATCTTCAAGCGCTTTCTTAGTTCAAAAGTAAACGAACTTATTTCTTATCGAATTCCGAAATTATTGTTTTTATAATTTACGAAAAGTAATTTGTATTGAAATTGCAAAAGGCGACATCTGTTAGCCATTAAGCCAACCGAACATATTACTGTCACTTAGTTAAATTACTTTAGAGATGGTTTAGAGTCCGTTATTAAGATATATAATGGTATATATTTAAAACACTCTGTAGGACACTTCTGCACTGTGATTGTTATAAATAGTTTTTTTTTTTTTTGTTTAGCACGTTAAGACTCCACCAGTCGCGCCAGTTTATTTTTAAACCACGAATGCAACCTCCCTTCTTCGCAAGATTTAAAAGTTTATTCAACGGTAAATATTGTCGTTTCGTTCCACTTGTCTCGACAGCTACCTTCGTCCTCCAACCTCTTGACTTTGACCTCCAACGGCTTACAGTATTTCTCTAAAACAATAGCAATTTTTTTAAACACTTGCAACAAGCGATTAGTTTGCACCGTAACACAAATAATAATAAAAACAACTTACACAAAAGCCGGTTTCATATGATATTTGAGATATATTGCTGCATATGCCTGCATATTGATTAAAAAAGTAAAACTAATAACACAAACTGGTAACTATATGTTCACCAACCAACAACAGCTAAGTAATATTGAGTTATTGTAGCTAATAATAGTTATTGTAGGTAGCGGAATATTTTTTGTGAAGTAGTGATTCAGATTCTTTCAAGTCTACCGTCATCTTTTTATAATGACTCTATTATAGAAAAAATCTTAAAAGCTATCATCTTTAAGTTGCGGATCGGTATTTTTAGATATTTTTGTTGTCAGCATTCATAACCCACCAATAAACATTTAAAAAATATTTTGTAAGGTATTAGATTTGAACTCGAACCACCTTGAACGCCTATCAAGGCGAAAACCGTTAGGCCATTGAAACACTTACTGTGGACGTTGAAATTAGTAAGTAGTACCTAACAATCATAAGCGGGCAGCAAGTTGTCAAAGTGTATGAGTGTGTATCAAACTTTATTATAGAAGAAGGTCGTAACTACAACTAGTATTGCTTGGCCATAGTTTTGTGAGATTGCAACTCGACTTTTGGTCTTGACTGTACCTATAGAATATTTTTTTTATTATCGCAAAACTTTCTAAGTGTCCCACGTACTTAATAGGGAATCGGAAAAAAACTATGTAATCTGGTCTAAGCACCAATAACAACCAAACGTACATTTGTCATTACATAGGTACCATATTATTACCATACAGTAACTTTGATGGAAGCTGAATTCAAGTCGTGGAGTGACAAAAGTACCTAATGGCGATGTGTCGAGGGACTGATTGGGAGGCTAGATATCGACGGGACCGTTGAACGTGTCTTAATATTTGCAAATGTATTATTTGGAACAGTCAGCAAGAAAAGTCGAATAAAATTGTATTTTAAATTTTTATTTCAACGCCTATCCTGTTAGCGGAGTAAGCTGAGTCCCAACATCTTCATGTTCTTTTGGACATTTATCGTCAAAGTTGTAGGTCACTTTATGAAATAAATATAGTTTAAAAACACTAAAAAACATGCTTTAAAGAATATCAAACTAAAAAGTTAAAAATAATTTAAAAAAAGCGTGAGGCGCTTTGTGGCTGGATGAAGTTGGGGCATTCAATTCATCCAGCCAGCAATGGAAAGGCACTTCTCCGATCCTCTCATAAAAAGGGCTAGATGAAGTTGGGGCATTCAATTCATCCAGCCAGCAATGGAAAGGCACTTCTCCGATCCTCTCATAAAAAGGGCTAGATGAAGTTGGGGCATTCAATTCATCCAGCCAGCAATGGAAAGGCACTTCTCCGATCCTCTCATAAAAAGGGCTGGATGAAGTTGGGGCATTCAATTCATCCAGCCAGCAATGGAAAGGCACTTCTCCGATCCTCTCATAAAAAGGGCTAGATGAAGTTGGGGCATTCAATTCATCCAGCCAGCAATGGAAAGGCACTTCTCCGATCCTCTCATAAAAAGGGCTAGATGAAGTTGGGGCATTCAATTCATCCAGCCAGCAATGGAAAGGCACTTCTCCGATCCTCTCATAAAAAGGGCTGGATGAAGTTGGGGCATTCAATTCATCCAGCCAGCAATGGAAAGGCACTTCTCCGATCCTCTCATAAAAAGGGCTGGATGAAGTTGGGGCATTCAATTCATCCAGCCAGCAATGGAAAGGCACTTCTCCGATCCTCTCATAAAAAGGGCTGGATGAAGTTGGGGCATTCAATTCATCCAGCCAGCAATGGAAAGGCACTTCTCCGATCCTCTCATAAAAAGGGCTGGATGAAGTTGGGGCATTCAATTCATCCAGCCAGCAATGGAAAGGCACTTCTCCGATCCTCTCATAAAAAGGGCTGGATGAAGTTGGGGCATTCAATTCATCCAGCCAGCAATGGAAAGGCACTTCTCCGATCCTCTCATAAAAAGGGCTGGATGAAGTTGGGGCATTCAATTCATCCAGCCAGCAATGGAAAGGCACTTCTCCGATCCTCTCATAAAAATGACCGACCATCTCAGTCACAGAAATCTTAATAAATCTAAGTCTATACTCATAAATTGGTTCTATCTGCCGACAAAGCTTGTTGACATACAAATTTATTATAGTATACAATATTAGGTAGCTAGTTTACATTTTAATTTCGGGAACAAACCTGCAACCTTGGGGATTGTTGGGGAGGATCGTCACATGTCAATACAATAGACTGATTTGTTGTGCAGGATTCAGTGGGCATGCCTACGTACAGCTTTGTTGTTCTGGCAAGTGAGCTGTGCCGGGAGTATCGGCTGGACCCGGTGGAGTACGAAGTGATGGCGGACGCCGCGGGGCTGCCCGGCGTCACCGTGAAGGCGCGCATCGGCTACGTGGAGCGCACCGGCACCGCCAGCACCAAGAAGAACGCGCAGCAGCTCGCCGCTGAGCAGATCTACAGACATCTGCGCACCATGCTGCGAGGCTCGAGGGACTTTAACGAAGTAACTTTCACTCTCCCTCTCCACCTAGTTCAGATACAGATAGTCCCAAATTAAATACCTAACAACCTTTAAGCTATAGGTATTTATATGACTGAATGAATACAAGCAAACATAATTATTATGTGTGCTTTTCGTGAATGGCTTTTATTTAATTTTTAAGAAAAAACAATGTAATAAATGATTATTTCTTCATTACATTTTAGATATACAATATGTAAAGACCTAACCTTTCTTATCCTTATGGGGGTTCATAAGGATAAGAAAGGTTAGGTAAACACACGATCAAATAAAATTTTACATAATCATCATAGTAACAATACTACTTAATGAATTTTGAAATATTTGTTTTTCCGCCAAATAATTCCAACTTTCCCAAATATTGGTAATTTTTAAAAAAGTGACAATACCACTTCGTCAATAGTCACTTCGCCCGCGCATGTTTTGCCTACCGCACATGTACTACCTCCTTTTGCGATATTTATTTTTTAAGGGGTTTTTCTTTAAGCTTAGCTTGGTTTTGTAGCCATTAGTAGAATCAGTTATCGATACCTAACAGTACGTTTACGGATCGGACAGGGTTTTCTTTACATATTGTATAGTTTCTGAAAAGTATATTTTGTTCAGAACACCAAACTCCATTATTGCACCTATAGGAGGAGGCCATGTTCCGCGCTTACACGAGGACTATGAGACAGGTTGGCGAGGAACCGAAACTTTCAGCGAGTGAACAACGACGCGTAAAGATGGAGGAACGTAAGTTGTTTAAACCCTGCCCCAGAGCGGAGTGCAGGAGCCGATACTGAGGGCAAAATGAAAATCAACTAAATTACAAACTTTATTACTTATTTCAACAATTTCACAGTCGCCCGTTTGGATTTTCATTTTGAACTTTTCTTTTTTTTTTTTATAATTCAATCGTTTCTGCCGGGGTTCCCTTAACCACGTTTTTGTTTTTTAAATCCAGTAAACTAGGTCCATGTTTAAAGTTAGAGTGCCTGTTCAGAAAACCAACCAAAACCAATCAGTACGCAGCAGCTTTACTGACCTACTACTGCATCCTAAAATATAATTTCTGTTATATACACGCAGAAGCGGCAGCGAAACTCGAGAAGAACAAGCAGAGCTCGGCCGTACAGGCAAGTGTCCTTATGGAGCTCGACACGTCGGAGCATCCGGAGCAGACGTCGTACGAACTTGGCACTACTAACGAGCCTGAGCAAGACGGCAACAAGGCTCAAGCATCCGACGGAGAACTACACCATACTGCCGTGCAGATATTACAGCGCACCATGGAAGAACTCGGAATCTAAGAAGCTCCGAGATCTTCTTTGTATAAGCCCTGTAGTGTAGAAGCAGACAAAAGTTTGTATGTAAGACTGAATAGTTCAGGGCTTCTTGCACATAATGAGGATCATGCCCAATTTAAACTTTAATCATTGCTATCAAAATTACTAGTCATCAGAGAACAACAACACACATCAAGCCAGATATACAATACACAAACAGCCAGACCCGGAACAACTACATAATTGTAGGCCAATTAAATATTTGTACATACCGCTACAGAGAAATCTCACCCCCCTACGATGTTTACCTGCACGCCATCTGCACCTATAAATATTTTTAAACTTCCAAACTTGTTCCACAAACATTAAACTTACAACAGAATTTTCAAATTTATTAAAATTTATCAGCATATGAGAGAATCGAGAATCTTGTGAGAATCTTATTCTCACAAGACAAACTGTTATACCGTTGCGCCATTCAGTTGCTTAACAAAGAGGTGAAATTCATCGATTATGTTTATAAATCATCCATTCCTAATATTATTTAATATTCTTATGGTATTAGTTAATATATTAATCCAATTTAAATTAATAAATATTTATTTACTGATAATTTAGTTTTGATGATATCTCAAGACAACCAACATGTTACCCACGTTTGAAACAAACAAAACAACAATTTATATCTCTCGAGATTTTTCAAAACTTTACAATAAATAGTTAAGTAACTATAAAAACTTAACTTGCAGGATCAAACCTATACTAATAACGGAGTGGGTAACCTTCACTTTCTATTTTCCGACGATACGTTTTACTCAATAAAATTATAAGCTTACCCTCAATGTTCTTCATTATCTATTTTAGGTATACCTATTTAATCGACACCACCATGAATGATAACTTCTTTGATGTCACAGAGATGGCGCGCACGTAACATCGTCGTATACCTAATAACACTTGTCAAAAGATGTCGCTTTTAGGGGGTGAGGTTTCTCTGGAGCGGGGTGTACCATGCGGGAATCGCACTTGCGACACGCAGCGCAGCAGTCAAACATTCAGCCACTGCGTCAACCGTGTCGTCAAAGTTAAGACAATAATTTTGAGTGCACATTGTATTCAGTAACAGGGAACCTATTTATTAGATCAGATGCGCGATCCTCATTTAGTTGATAAGGTACACTATTCATTAGGATGGGTCAGGATGAGTGCAGTACGACACATGCAGCTGTACGACTGCTGTGTGGTATTTACATAGCATAGTATACCGGCCACCCCGTTCAACTATCAACATCAGTTACAACTGAATAAGTAATGTTCCAAAAATAAAATGAAACCCTGCAGCAATTAGCTGTACCGACACAAACCGTAGTCTAGTTAATGCAGAAAAAATGGTTTATTTACAAACGTAACATTGTATACAACTGTGTCGTAACAGTTTAAATCGATGCAACTCATCCTACCGTGAAGAGGAACCACACCGGGAAGGGTATATAACTACAGGGTTTAGGTCACAAGCGATTTCATCATTTCGCCTGAGTAAGTCCGACAATGTAACCGACTCTCTAAATACTGTCGACGGCTGTAATCCGTCACCAACTCACCACGTATAAGTATATTTCAAGCTATTTAGGCATTTCGCCATTTTACTAGTATTTAATCAGCTACGTAATCAAATTGTAATCCTGATTACATTGTACTCCCAGTATTATCTATAAATTTTTTCATTTTAATAAAGGAGTATGTATTTGTAACTCCTGAATCCAAAATCAGTCGTTTTATTTCTTTCGCCAGTACAACGCCGGAGCACGGAGTCGCCTCGGCCGCCGCTCTACTAGTTAAATAAGTGGTACTAATGGGAAAGTGGCTCCGTGACAATTTTGACAATACCTGTTACTGCCCAATTTGCTAATTGCCAAAATGTAGGTATTATGAATACTGCTAAGTATTTACCAACTGTGTAGCGTCTAGCCTTTTGAACGCCAATCACTTGTATACAAGTTCAATTTTCATGCCCTCAGCGCCACTACTTCTGCCGTCATAAGAAAAAAAGACGCATCTAACCTTTTTTTTTCCAAATTGAGTTACATGCATATTCTAAATCAGTAAAAAAAATGGCATAGACCAATATTTTTATATTTCGCATAAATTAAACGTAACTCTATAAATCCAACTGTTAAATAAGACGTTTCTGGAATGTGAATCAAGTATTCATCATCATCAGCCTTTACTCGTCCACTGCTGGACATAGGCCTCTTCCATGGCACGCCAACAAGCTCGATCCTGAGCAGTTCTCCGCCAGCCACTACCAGCCTCCTTTTTGATATTGTCGTCGCTCCATCTCGCCCAAGGGGGATCAAGTATTGCTAAAATGAAAAGACATTTCTGACGTACACTAAGTTGAAAAGACGCATTTTAGTAGAAGCGTCTTTTTTGTTTTCATAATATTTAATTCATCATAAAATGAAAAGGCACATCTGCATCGTCATAAGAAGAAAAGACTTTTCTGTGTAGATGCACCTTTTTAGCTTAGTATTACAAAACCTAGGCAGGCGCAAGTGGCAGTAGCGCCTTTTCTACTTAGTATTGCTAGCTGTGCGGGGTGTGGTGGGGCCCGCGATGTGGGAATACTGCTCTTCAGTTGCGTCCAGGCAGTCAGTGACAACAGAAGAACAGAAGCTGTAGATCAGTATCTGGGACAGCTGATCCAAATCGATAATTCCAGCTTCAAGAACGAGGTGTTTCGAGGGATCGCTGGGCATCCTTTGGAAAGCTTCGTAGTGTCTTCTCATCCAAAATACCTCAGCGCCTAAAGACAAAAGTCTTTAAGCAATGTGTTTTATCTGAAATGTGGTCCCTCACTATGGGCCCCATAAGAAAGCTCAAGGTCGCACAGAGAGGTATGGAGAGGGCTATGCTAGGTATTTCTCTATATGATCGAATCAAGAATGAGGAGATTCGTTGAAGAACTAATGTCGCCGACATAACCCGGCGGATTAGCAAAGCATAAAAATATTAAAATATCATTAAAATGGAAATGTAAGTAAAAACTTATTAGCTTAATACCTGGAGCTTTTATAATGGGGCAAGGGAAATGTAGGGTATTAAAGAACAAAGGCTCGAAAGCAATCGTGAAAAACAAAATACACAAAAGTGTCAGTTGGACGGAGCCTACTTGCGAAGCTGAAGACTGGGGATGGTAGGATCGCTTCCAAACTACAGCTTTTGGGTGAGATTAAAAAATTCTACGGAGAGTTATACACATCAACACACGCACCTGTTGTAAGCCTGGCCAATGATCCTAGAGTCAGACTAACCCGACACTACACCGTCGATATTCCGAACACCAGCTTGTTCGAAATTGTTATGGCTCTGAAACAGCCCAAGAACGATAAGGTGACTAAAGATGATGGAATTACGGCTGAGCTTCTGAAAGTGAGTAGAAAATCAGTACTGAAAGCGCTTCAGAAGCTATTTAATTACGTCATTTTCAATTGCGAAACGCCTAAGGCATGGCACAGAAGCGTGGTGGTATTGTTTTTCAAAAAAGTAGATAATACCCTCCTGAAAAACTACAGACCGACTGAGCCATGTCTATAAGCTGTTTTCTAGGGTGATCACGAATCGTCCACGCTCGCAGGTTCAACGACTTCCAGCCTTCCCAACAAGCAGGTTTTCGAAAAGGCTTTAACACCGTAGACCACAAACATACGCTGCGGTAAGTTATAAAGAATATGACAAACCCATAAGCTTAGCGTTTGTGGATATGGTGAGTGTTTGTACAAAAACGTCACTATGTCAGTCCGCCTCCAGGATCAGGACTCGAAATCGATCCAACTGCAGCGTGGAGTGTGATAAGCAGGTATCATATCACACAAAATTTTCGCTGCTGCGTTGGAAGATGTCTACAAGCTCCGGACTGGAAAGGACTCGGCATCATCATCAACGGCGAGTACATCACTAACCACTGATTTGCAGATGATATCGTGGTTATGGTGGAGACCCTGTAAGACTTGGGAAAAATGCTCAATGACCTCAGTAGAACTTCCCAACAACTTGGTCTAAAGATAAACATGAATAAGATGAAGATCATGTCGAACTCCCATGTCGCACCCACTCCAGTTCTAGTTAGTTGCTCTGTACTTGATTTTTTTGACGAGTATTTGTATACATATACCCGGAAAAAACAGCCCAACTAGGTAGGTCAAACTTCAAGAAAGAGGTGTGTCGTCGAATCTAGCTCAGGTGGGCAGCATTCGGGAAGTTACGCTACATCTGCGTCGTGTGTGTGTTGCCAGTGATGACATATGGAACTGAAATGTGGTCGCTCACATTGGGCCTCATACGAAGGCTCAAGCTCACACAAAGGTCGATTGAAAGAGTTGCTCGGAGTTTCTCTGCGCGATCGAATCAGAAATGAGGCGACCCGCAGAAAAACCAAAGTCACCGACATATCTTTTCGAGTCAAGTGGCACTGAAATATAAATTGAACTTGAAAGATGTTAAATAACTTGGTCCGATTGACAGCATAAATGGAAGGCGATAATAAAAGGTATGAAGTTTGATGAAACTTATAGTATTTCTTAAGTTGAACAATACAACAAAAAAGAATTACTTAAATCGGACTTGTAGTTCCGGAAATATGCGCGCACAAACATAAAAACAAACAAACATACACTTTGAATTTGGCACATTAAATTTGTTCAAACGCTGTTATCTAGACTAACATATACGAAAACTGAGCAGTTCTGGAAATATTACATACTTTTTTGATGTCGGTTGAAAGTAGAGGTTAGATTTCTAAGGGTTCTAAAAATGGGCAGGCGTTTTTGATTTTTAATTGAACGTTGGTTTTATTAAGAAGAAAGGCAGCAAATGGCTATAAACGTCTTTATTATTTAAATAACTGGAACATAATAACACAATAATTACTAAATAGAAAAGACGTATAAACAAATACTACGTTGAAAGGCCGTTTCTAACCAGAAGCATCTTTACATTGTAGTATCATGTATTTTCCTGCATTTTTGTTATATTACTAAAAAGAAAAGGAAAAATTATTTTTTTAAATATAAAACATTTATTTTATTAAAATTTACGTATACATACTGATAGATCAAACCCTAATTCATACTTTTGCATCATTTTTGAAACACGTTTTATTTTTTTACTCGGTTTCGTACTTCATGTAGAAACGTCTTTTTCTCTTATGGCGGCAGACTTGATTAGAAGTAATCACAGTATAAAAAAAAATTACGACTTTTACAAGACCTTTTATTTTGTTTTCATGGAAATTTGCCCTGTGATCAGCCATATTTTTAACTTTTTTACACATAATAAGTTCTTATTTGTTTTATTTTCAATAGAAACAAAAACACCAGAAAATATTTCAATGCCCCCAGCGCCAATTACTTGATATCAAGTAAGCCAGTGATGGAACACGATGAAGACCTCGCTATATTTCATCTCGTCGAAGTGTTCATAAATACTATTATTGCAAGAAAATGACGTAAATAAATAATATTTGGTTTTCTAATCATTGTCTATAGTGAAACGCCGTTTGAAAAACCCATCCCTACAAAGTTAGTAAGTTGTCAGCACGCACACGCCACCAACTTGTATAGAAGTAAATCTGTGACGTCATAAGCGGATGGGTTTCAAGGTCATAGTGACTTTATGCATTTTAGTGTAGTCCAATGTTTACATATTGAGTTGGCGCACGTGTTCTTCCAAAAAACGGTGGTTTGTAACGGTGAATAAGACGAATTATTGCGAGTTATTCAAGTCTCAAACAGAACTTTGAAATAGTTCGTCGTTTTGGCATTACGTTAAGTCGTCAACTTCTGTTTCAGGAAATTTGTTCCGGTTTCTATTAGTTTCTACAAACCAGAAAAATAATTGCGAGTATTTTGCGACACCATTAAAAAAAAGGTCTGTAACATCTGTGTAAAACAGACACCCTTAATTATAATTAAAAAAAAAAAAAAACGTAGAAAACCACGTCAAGCTTCTATTATTTGTATTTGTTGTAAGTCAACGAAATAAATTATGCAGGAATCGGTTAAGTTTATGCACGTGTAACTCACCACAGTGAATATAAAAATAAATACCATAGAAATCTAGACATTCTTATATCAGAAAGGATTTCACGTGCCTCGAGCGCCAATTACTTGTTGAAGTACCTAGAAGGATTGGCTTTGTTCGGACTATTTAGTGGTTTATGTGAAGTTTGGACAAATTCAACCGGGTGGTTCTTCATTTATCATATTTTTTGTAATACATGAAATTAAATTCGGATTTTGCTTTCAAATAGAAACTTTTTTGAGATAGGGATTGTGCTGCCAAATAGAAACTTTTTGAGCTAGGGATTGTGCTGCCAAATTGAAACTTTTTTGAGATAGGGATGGTGCTGCCAAATTGAAACTTTTTTGAGATAGGGATTGTGCTGCCAAATTGAAACTTTTTTGAGATAGGGATTGTGCTGCCAAGTTGAAACTTTTTTGAGATAGGGATTGCGCTGCCAAATTGAAACTTTTTTGAGATAGGGATGGTGCTGCTAAATTTAAACTTTTTTGAGATAGGGATTGTGCTGCCAAATTGAATCTTTTTTGAGATAGGGATTGTGCTGCCAAATTGAAACTTTTTCAGTGTTGATAGGTACCAGCATGTTATTGTCATTCATGCGATCATTTTATTTTGGACGTGATTCGATTAAAACAAATCGTCAACGATAATAATTATTGCATTTTCGTTTACAGGCTTTATTTGAATTAAATTGTCAAATGCATTTACACAAACGGTAAGTTTGAACTGTTTAAGTGAATTACATGTATTTATATGTGTTTCTTTATTATAAAAAACATATTGTGTGCGTAGAGGGTGGTGCTGTAGAGGTGTTTTATAGTGAAAGATGGAAGTACGTCAATTTAAAAATAAAATATTTTAGGTTTGAGATATCTTTATTTCCCCTAAGAAATATTTTTTAAAACTAAATTAAACATTATTTAAGATGCACGGTAAAAACTTAGAATAAGACACTATACAAAAATAAAAATATTGGTACATTGCTAACACAAACATGGAGCACGCACAACTAGATGTGGCATCTAAGGTGCGCTCGCTTGACTGAACATATGCAATTTTAAATGCTTTTTAAAAATTGAATTGGAGTTTGCGTTTTTTATATTATTTGGTGATTTATTGTACAAAGCTGCACCTTCGTAGGTGGTGAGTATAACTGTATCTAATCAAATCAAATCGTTTATTGCAATCCATAATGTACAGTTACAGGTGGTAAATATAATTATATTTCATCGCTTCATTTTTCAGATAATATTTACAATGTAGTATCCTAATTCTACAGGTGATTTTGCACGCTTTTAAAGACACTCAATTGACGAATGTCAGATTTTAAAAACACCTTCCGTTTTTTTTTTTTTTTTTTCACTACCGACCCGTTGGCGGTCGGTCCGTTCGCTCTGAGCTCATTCCTTTTTCGTGCACGGTGACGACTGCACGCGTCTTCTAACAAGTTCGTGATAGTGCCGAAATAATGCACAAACGTAGTGCGGACGAAAACATTTTTACGCTACCAGCGCAAAATCAGGAAACTTCGCGAACGTCACGCTGGAAAACGTCGCAAAGTGCGTACTATTTCAAGCGGTTCGTCTAATAACGAAGGTAAGTGTTATTTTATATTTAAACCACAGTTTTTTAATTAATAATAGGGATTGACTGCGAGTCAATAACTATTTTACTATTTGCATTGGGGTTGACTGCGAGTCTTCAACAATGTTGTAAAAATCCCATCGGGGCTGACTGCGAGTCTTCAACGATGTGTGATTATTATAAAAAACTGTTAAATTGTTTCTACAATATTAAGAAATGATAACGAAGGTAAGTGTTATTTTAAATTTTAACCACAGTTTTTTAATTAATAATAGGGATTGACTGCGAGTCAATAACTATTTGCATTGGGGTTGACTGCGAGTCTCCAACAATGTTGTAAAAATCCCATCGGGGCTGACTGCGAGTCTTCAACGATGTGTGATTATTATAAAAACTGTTAAATTGTTTCTACAATATTAAGAAACAACATCGGGGTAGACTGCGAGTCTACAACGATTGGAGAACATTTCTCCTACATATAGAAATCCAAATGAAAGTGTTGTATACACATTTTAAAATCTGGAATTCTTTCAAAGTACCGACAATGTAGTCGAGACGACTGCAGAGATGCACAACTCTGACGTTGACGTTCCGGTAACGGAAACTTTGTCAACCACATCTCCGATACCTGGATCCGACGAGATCCTCATAGATCCGCCACCCGGAGAACTGAACTCCGTAAAACCAGATTTAGACGTAGAACCGAATTTTTGAAAGCTTTGGATGAGTCTACTAGTGACAATCCAAAATTTGGTGATAAGATCCATGAAAATCTTGCCAAACTATGGCTGCCTTTGCTAAAAAAGGATTTTCCAAAAAAAAAAAATCTTTTATTAAAAGATAATTCAATACCTGACAACTGCAGGTTATTGCAAGCGTCAAAGCTTGATGCTGACACATCTGCAGCAGTCCTGGATATGGTCAGAAATAGAGATAAGTTGTTAAAAAATCATTAGCAACAACTTTGATGCGGCATAACTGCCATTAATAGAGCGCTAAACTTACTCTTAAGCGGGGACGAGAAGAAACACGCCATCCAACACCTCACCAATGCATGCCGAATTCTTTCGGATCTGCATTATATAAATACCAGTAGCCGCATTAAGCTGTTAACCCCAACTTTGGATAAAAGTTTTCTGCATGTTATCCAAGATGCTGAAAGGGATAACTCTTTTTGGCAATCAATTACCCTATAATAAAAAATCTGCCAAGGCAATCGAGGAGTAGGTACTGTTAATTAAGAAAGCCTCTAACTCTGAAAAGTGGCTACTCTCCGGCCACTCAGAATCGGCGCCAGTACCCGAACTCGACACAGTAACCGACCAAGTCGTCGTTCGTTAACAAGAGTCTGGAATCTGTGCCCCAGTAGCTCAGGCACATGCAGGAAGACTTGGTACTTTCTTAAACTGTTGCCTAAAAATTACCCTAATGACCCCAACGTTGGGGTCTTAGATTGGATACAAAATGGTCTTTTGATTCTTTTTCTCGAGAATTTTGTTAAACATATCCTCTGGACAATGTTTTTTTTTCAACCGCCGACCAACGAGAAATGTCAATTGAAATAAACAAGTTAGTTGTACTCGGAGCTGTTAAGGAATGCTCATCGAGTAAAGACCAATTTATATCCAAAATATTTCTTGCGCCAAAATCTAATGGTGGCAAACGGTTTATACTTAACTTAAAACCGTTAAACAAGTGCATCTCAAACTCATTTTAAAATGGAAGGTTATCGAACAGCTTCAAAGTTGATACCCAAAAATGGTTATTTAGCTACTATCGATTTGATTACCTTGTTGTACCTGTACATAAGGAACATAGCAAGAACTTGCGTTTTCGCACTAAAAATCTCCAAAATAAAGGTGTTACCTATGAGTTTACCGCTATGCCTCATGGTCTTTGTGTAGCTCCCAGAGTTTTCACAAAAATAATGCGAGAGGTAATGACACATTTAAGAAATCTGGGTTTCAAATCGGTTGTGTATTTAGGTGACATCATGTGTATCGGGAACACATACGACGAATGTACTTCCAACATAAATGAGAGGAGTACTGCATTCGTTAGGTTTTGTCATAAACTTTGGTAAAAGTGTTCTACAGCCAAAACAATCTCGTAAATTCTTAGATTTCTGTTTTGATGCAAAAAGTTTTAAATTCTATAATAATATAATATCCCTCCCAGACGAGAAACGTAAAAGTATTGGACAACTATGTATGATTCGCGAATTCACGAAGTTAATTGGAACTTTGATTGCCTCTTGTCCTGCCGTTAAATGTGGTTGATTGTACATACACCAGTACATTGGAACGTCAAAAATATTTAGCGTTATTAAAAGACAGCAGTTTTGACAGTAAATTTAAACCTTCAAATATAATTGTAGAAGACCTTAGATGGTGGGCAAATGCTATAGCCACAATTAAAAATCCAAGGAGATATTTTAATCACAAATTAGAGACTTACACAGACCCTTTGAAAACAGACTGGGGCGCCGTGTGCCATACAAAACATGCCACGGAAAATTTTCTATTGAGAGCCTAAACTCTATATAAATTACTTGGAGCTCTTAGCTTAGCTAGCTTAAAGTTTTTGCGCACAGTGAAAATAACTGCCTAATAGTTTTATGGGGCAATAACACTACAGCACTTAGCTATGTGAATCGTATGGGGGAATACTATTTCCCCACCTAAATAACATTGTTCGATTAATTTGGCAGTGGTGTGCGAATCGGAACATCTTGATTTATGCTTCGTACGTCAATACTAAAAACCTGACGCTGACGCTGATTCTAGAATAAGAAATTTTGATACCGAGTGGGAGCTTTCTGATTCTGTTTTTCGTACGACAGTGACTAAGTTTGGTGAATAAGATTTACTTTTACGCATTTCCACCCTTTTCTGTAATTTTAAAATGCTTAAGAAAAATCATAGATGAATAAGCGGACGGAATTCTCGTGTTTCCATACTGGTCCTCGCAAGTATGGTTCCTTTGCTGAAAACTTTGTTAGCTTCTGAAATTTTCACTAAAATCACCCCCTATATTAGAGCCTTACCCTGGCTACGGCGAGGCTCTGCAGTAAGCCTTTACTCAGCGAGGCGCACCACCAGAATCCTTCAGACTGAGGTTAACATCAGTCTCTGGTAGTATAACAAAACAATATAATGTTACATACCTATAAGTTGTGGTGGCAGTTTTGTGAACACCTGACGGCGTCGTTGATTTATTGGGCATTTCTGCCCATTTAGTCTTCACTATACTCGATTTTGGCTTTTCTTGCTGAACAATTCAACACCGGGTCTTCATACGGAACTCTGAATTGCCACCGCTCAGCCCTGTCGTTACTTTTTGATAATAATATAATAAGGCTCCCATGATTGCGTGAAACGGTTAACTAAGGGTGCATATAAGTTTAAACCTACTAGACCCAAATATACTTATACTTGGGACCCACAGCTTGTTCTCAATTACGTCGCGGAACGGTTTCCTATCGCTTAGAAAGGAATTAATTATTTTGTTAGCCTTATGCACTGCTCATGGAGTCCAAACATTGTCATTAATTAAACTTTAAAACAATATCATTTTCGACAAATCATGCAAAAATTATGATCAGACGTAAATAAAACTTCGGTCCCTAGTCGCGACCAACCTGTTCTCTCATTGCCATTCTTTCGAGAAAACTTAAATATCTGTCCAGCCACAGTATTAAGAGACTATATTTCCATGACAGGGAAAAATGAGAGCCCACAATCGAGGTAAACTGTTTTTAACTTAATAAGGCCCCTAACAAACCTGCTACCTAGCAATCCATCAGTCGTTGGATAAAACTAGTGATAACGGAGAGTGGTGTGGACACCGCGACATTCAGCGCGCACAGCACGCGACACGCCGCAACCACCGCCGCTCGGCGCGCAGGTCTGTGTCGATGACATACGTAATGTTACTCGTTGGACTCCTTTGTCAAATTCCGGTGCGAGATTTTATAACAGAGCAATTACTGAAGACGGAAACTTTGTGACCTCCGTCTTCCTTGCATCCAATCGTTCATTGTGAATTTAATTAGCTAGAATGGATATAATTGCTATGATCTTGTATTTAAACTTTTAAAGATCAGATTTTGTTTATGCGACGAAATTTCAAATAACTATCAAAAACTTTTATCTCTAAACAGCTACATTGTAAATATTATCTGAAAAATGAAGCGATGAAATATAATATACGATCAAATGAACTTCCCAAGTGAAGTTCGATCATTATTATATGAATCGCTTCATTTGAAGATAATTAATCACCCACCCACCCTAGGACCCATGATAAAAAGTTTTTGTTAGTTTTTACTCTAAAAATAATGAGCTCAGAGCGAACGGACCGACCGCCAACGGGTCGGTAGTGAAAAAAAAAAAAAAACGGAAGGTGTTTTTAAAATCTGACATTCGTCAATTGAGTGTCTTTAAAAGCGTGCAAAATCACCTGTAGAATTAGGATACTACATTGTAAATATTATCTTCAAATGAAGCGATTCATATAATAATGATCGAACTTCACTTGGGAAGTTCATTTGATCGTATATAATATAATATTGGAAACAATTATGGACCCTGGTGGGCACAGCAAGTTTTAAATAAGTAGAGAGAGGAAGAGCGCTGCATACAGAGTTGATCGCTATAGCTGAAGCAATTTCCTACATTAACTCTTTTGAGGGTGGTAAGTATGTTATATTGACAGACTCAAGGAGTACAATTTATCATTTGGCTCGTTGCACCTCGAGCATTCGAGGAGCACCGATAGCCTATAGTATTTTGGATTCAATTTATAAAATGTGCAATAATAACTAAATTGTTAAAATACAATGGATACCTGCGCACATAGGTATACCTGGAAATGAAGAGGCTGATCGACTCGCTAAGGACGCGGTTATAAATGGAACACCATTCTCTTGTTTACCACCTTATACTGACCGCCTGTATTTAGTGAGGAATAAATGTAACCAAATGTGGAAAGAATATTTTGACGAGAGGTCTGTGACTAAAAGTATTTGGTATAAGACGATACAACCTAATCTGTCCACTTCCCCTTGGTTTGTTGGTTCTGATCTGTGTAGATCTGATGTTGTGATTTCCATGAGACTTCGATCCGGACACATTCCACTAAACAGCTTTTTATTTTTAACTAGCTTTCCGCCCGCGGCTTCGCCCGCGTGGAGTTCGTTTATATCGCGCTTTTTAGGTTTCCCTCGGGAACATCAAATTTTTCCGGGATAAAAGGTAGCCTATGTTCTTTCTCAGGGTCTAAAGATTGTCTGTGCCAAATTTCATCAAAATCGGTTGAGAGGTTTAAGCGGGAAAGCGTAACAGACAGACAGACAGACAGACAGAGTTACTTTCGCATTTATAATATTAGTATGGATGCGTAAATCCGATTCGCCAAATTGCGATGAGTGCGGTGTGGTAGAAGATGTGTATCATGTGATGGTGGAATGTGCTCGGAACGAAGCCGAAAGGGTCAAATTCCAATTAGAAACGGGAATCAACCTGAATCATATTGGAATGTGCAACAACATTTTAGCTCACCCCTTGTCAAAGAAAGCCAGAATGTTGTACAAACTTGTCCCAATAGCAGTTAAGCGTAGATCGTAAGTTAATATTGTTAATCGTATGTATGTGTGTACGAGGGTGACATGATCATGTTTGATCAAACCCTCCTTAATCAATAAAAAAAAAAAAAAAAAAAAAAAATGTTTCCATTTATTTATTTATTATTTATTTAGTTTTATATAATTTCTATTCATTTATTTTTATTAATTCTATTAGAGTGAGTATTTATTCAATTGTTATCTCTTTATATTTTATGTATTATATAACCTAATTGTTAAGTATACAATATGTAAAGAAAACCCTGTCCGATCCGTGAAGGCATTGTTAGGTAGCGATAACTGATTCCACTAATGCCTACAAAGCCGGGCTAAACTTACAAATAAAAATCCCCCTAAAAAAATAAATATTATTTCGCAAAAAGAGGTAACTTAAAACATGTGTAGTATGCCATACAGGCGCGGGCGAAGAGGGGCAGGGCACGCGGCACGCGGCTGCATCGCTATTCGCTCAGAATTATACCGTCAAAAATAATGTTGTCACTTTTTAAAAATTACCAAATTTTGGGGAAGTTGGAATTAATTCGCGGGAAAAAGAGGTTATTTCAAAATTCCCTAGTATTGTTAGTATGATGATTATGTAAAATTTCATATTTTATTTGGCCATGTGTTTACCTAACCTTTATTATCATTACGGGTCGCACAAGGTTTTCTTAACATATTGTATATGAATTGGTACTCGTTTAAAATTTGTTCAATATTATAAATGTATTAAGGTCAACCGGGGCGTCTTTGGGGCAATTGCGTCTAATAGAAATTATTTTAAATCTATTTGAAAACCTCCCTCTCCTGCCATCTATACGTTATAGTTTTTTATTCAAAGTAAACAAAACAAGATGGCAGGAGAGTAGGTTTTCAAATAGATTTAAAATAATAAACTGTCTGTTGATTCTATGTTAGTAATTATCCTTACTAGTTTTTTTTGCATGGTAAATAGGGAAGGAGCGTCTGTGCTATTTCCCCATAATATGATGCCATAGTTAAATCAAGCATGGGCGTACGCGTAGTATGTACTTAGTGCGGTTTGTAGGTTTGTGGTCTTTTTTATTTCGCGGAGAGCATATGAGAACTTCGAAATTTTTGATTTTACAGTCTGTATGTGCGTTTTCCAGGTTAAATGAGTGTCTATTGTTAAGCCTAGGAGAGTGAAATTATTTACTGTTTCTAATTTGTGTTGTTTAAAATTAAAGTCTATATCTACTTATTTGTTTTTTCTGCCAGGGGTGATAAGCTATTAATTTCGTTTTAGTGAAATTTATTTCGAGATTATGGTCTGTCATCCAGTTTATAGTCTTTACAAGAATAGTTGAAAGTCTGTCGTTTAAATTGGCATTTGTTTGGCATCTCATTAGCATTTCTAAGTCCAATTTTGTGTTCATCATCATCAACCTTTTTATCGTCCTACTGCTGGGCACAGGTCTGCTCTCATACAGAGAAGGATTGACCGTAATCACCACGCTGGCTCAATGCGGGTTGAACATTTCTTACAAGTCCAGGTTTCCTCAAGATGTTTTCCTTCACCTTCAGTCATTGGTGTCCAAGATATAATTAGAAAGTACATATAACTTTAGAAAACTTACATTGCTACTTGCCTGACCTGGAATCGAACCCGCGCACTCATACTTGAGAGGCTGCGACTACAATTTGTGTATTTTAGTGAAATGTATTAGGTAATGTGTGAATGTTTTTGAATAAATTAAAAAAAAAAATTAAATTTTGATGATCCAATAAACTTGTTTTTAATATTTCACTTTATATTATACGTAGCGAAGCACGTATCGGCCGCGTGCCATTTACTAATTACTATTTCATATTTATATTATACGTAGCGAAGCACGTATCGGCCGCGTGCCATTTACTAATTACTATTTCATATTTATATTATACGTAGCGAAGCACGTATCGGCCGCGTGCCATTTACTAATTACTATTTCATATTTATATTATACGTAGCGAAGCACGTATCGGCCGCGTGCCATTTACTAATTACTATTTCATATTTATATTATACGTAGCGAAGCACGTATCGGCCGCGTGCCATTTACTAATTACTATTTCATATTTAGCGTATTGTAAATAGCTGTGGTTTGGCGCGGCCATGTGTTCACTGCGGGGGGAGGCGTTGCAGACTGCTATGTTCGGATCGGAGTGGTAGACATGAGCCCGCGGCGGATTGGACTGGCTCTCCTGGGTTGGAAGGGGGCAGGTGCGGACTCCACCTCCTCATGTGGGACAGGCATCGTCCTCATCGGGAGGACGGGCGCCCGACACCCCCGCATACTGCTCTGGGCCTATTTCGGTTTCGGGGTATTGGCAATCGGGCGCATATCCCATGATTTTCGGTTTTCAGTTCTGATTTTCGGTTTTCGGTTTCGGTTCCGGCTTATGATTTTCAGTTTACGGTTTTCGGTTATGATTTTCGGTGTTCGGATTATGATTTTCGGTTTACGGTTCACGGTTTTCGGTTATGATTTACGATTTTCGGTTTCGGGGTGTTGGTGATCGGGCGCGTATCCCATGATTTTCGGTTTTCTGTTTCAGGGTATTGGCGATGTGCGCGTATCCCATGTTTACGGTCAGTGTACCTTTAATATTGTCGGAGAATCGGTCTCACAACCTGCTATTTCGGTTTCGGTTTCTTTTTCGGTTAATAATAATATTTCGGATTCGATTTTCGGTACAGATTTTGCGGGCCCATTTATTGTCAATGCCTCTCATTTATGGTCGGCACGACGACGTGTCCAATCACTTGTATTTGGGTGTATGGCTTGTTGTCGGTTGAAGGCTGACACTGTGCACCTGGGGGCTCGGGCGTTTCGTTCACGGAGGGGTTGCCGAGTCTTGTTCGGTCAGACAGCGGCACCAATTATAAACGTGCAGATGGATGCCTTAGAGAGGTCCATGAGTTTTTGACAAGAAATGATAAGGAATTGGGCCAAGCATTGGCTACTCAGGGTGGTACTTGGAGATTCTGTTCTCCAGCATGTCCTCATTGGGGAGACATCTTTGAATTTTAACACCGGGACATTCCCTCATTAGCTAGCCTCTCACGGTTCTCCCTGAGTATCCCTTTGAGAATGTACCAATACATCGACCTTCTCTGTCTCAAGTGCTGCAACAGATTACACGGAATTTTGGCAAGCGGTTTTATTCGGAGCGCTTGCGCACCTGGCAGCAACGACTAGAATGAACAGATGAAACGGCCCCTGCACGGGGGGCTCCTTCCGACGTGCGGTAGCAACCCTGTCTCGTCCACCAGTGGACTGGCGAGATGAAGGTGGTTCATCTCGGGATGGGGGATTGTTTAGAATAAAAGGCCAGCTTGGTATAAAATGGCCGGCCCACACACACACACACACGACACACAGACACACACACACACAACAACACACACGAACACAGACGAAGGCGGGCTTGATGGCGCGTGAGCTCAGTCGCAAACGAGTTTTCGTGGCGTACGGCGCCTGCGGTTTGCTGGGGCTAGGCAGTATACAATATGTAAAGAAAACCCTGTCGGATCCGTGAAGGTTTTGTTAGGTATCGATAACTGATTATAATAATGCCTACAAAGCCGATCCAGACTTAAAAAAAATTTCCCCTAAAAAAATAAATCTTATTTCGAAAAAGCGAGGTAACTTTATGCAGTTGTGGAGAGATATCTGCCGGAAGCTCGGGCTAGTAAGGAAGCAATCTGGTCCGAAAGAGAGGCTATGGTAGAGCGTACGAGTGCTGCACTACAGGCAGTCTCCGAATGGGGCAAAGCCAATCTTGTAGCATTCAATGCCGCCAAAACACAGGCGTGTCTTTTAACCGCCAAAAGGAGCCCGTTCACCTTGGCTCCTACTTTTCAGAATGTATCCTTGGAGTGCACCAACCGCCTTCAGCTTTTGGGAGTAGAGATTTCCTCGAACCTTAACTTTGGGCGGTTCATTGAGTCCAAGGCCAGTGTGGCTGCTAGAAAACTTGGCGTTATCGCAAAGGTCTGGCCACTTTGGATTCAGTGGAGAGACGTGCAAAGAGGCTGATTGGTGACCCTGATCTAACTCGAATTGGTCTCCAAAGCCTAGAGCACAGGCGTAGAGTAGCCAGCCTTTCGGTGTTCTATAGGATGCATTTCGGGGAGTGTGCGAGGGAATTGCATGATTTAATTCCCCATCTCCGTTCCACCAGCGGACGACCCGTCGTACGGCTGGTTTCCACCCTTACGTTGTTAACACCACTACGATCCGTACGAAGCGCTTCGCCTCCTCCTTTATACCGCGTACATCGAGGGACTGGAACAAATTGCCCGCGGCGGTGTTTCCCTCGGACTACAATTTGAGTGTCTTCAAGGCTAGAGTGAATAGGCTCTTAATATACTAGTGCGCTTTACCATCAACGATTGCGTCACTGCTTACCATCAGGCAGGATTGCGGTCAAGCGCTGGTTTATAATTTATAAAAAAAAAAAAAAAGGTCCGGCGGTACTTCACACCGGGGCAGCTTCTAATGTTGTACAAAGCACAGGTCCGCTCGTGTGTGGAGTACTGCAGCCACATTTGGGCTGGTGCTGCGAAATGTCACCTGGATACTTTGGATTCAGTGGAGAGGCGTGCGAAGAGGCTGATTGGCGACCCAGACTTAACTCGAAACGGTCTCCAAAGCCTGGAGCACAGGCGTAGAGTAGCCAGCCTTTCGGTCTTCTATAGGTTGCATTCTGGTGAGTGTGCAAGGGAATTGCATGATTTAATTCCCCCATCACCGTTCCACCATCGGACGACCCGTCGTACGGCGAGTTTCCACCCTTACGTTGTTGATACCACTGCGACCCGGACGAAGCGTTTCGCTTCCTCTTTTATACCGCGTACATCGAGGGACTGGAACAATTTGCCAGCGACGGTGTTTCCGTCACATTACAATTTGAGTGTCTTCAAGGCTAGAGTGAATAGGTTCTTAATAAACTAGCGCGCTTTACCATCAATGATCGCATCACTGCTTACCATCAGGCGGGATTGCGGTCAAGCGCTTGTTTATAACTTATAAAAAAAAAAAAATGCATGTGCGCTAGATAACACGTTAGGCATACATCCGCGGGTGACGGGGGGCAGGGCACGCGGCACGTGGTCGCATCGCTATTCGCTCCGTCACAAATGGTGTTGTCACTTTTTAAAAATTACCAAATTTTGGGGAAGTTGGAATTAATTCGCGACAAAAAAAGAGTATTTCAAAATTCATTAGTATTGTTAATAGGATGATTATGTAAAATTTAATATTTTATTTGGCCATGTGTTTACCTAACCTTTATTCTCCTTACGGGTCGGCCAAGGTTTTCTTTACATATTGTATACAGGGTGGCCAAATATTAGTGGATCAAACAGGGAGATAAAGGAGGTAATTTCCAACAAAAACTCTTTCTTCAGCATCGCCATAACTTAATTGCACGAAAAGTTATGCCTTATTATGTTTTTTTCCAATGAAACTATCGAGTTATTTTACAATTTAATCAGTAAAAAAATTAATTGATTAAAAACAATTGTCAACAACAAAACAAAATGTCGTTAATTTTACATGATTCTCTGTATAATAATACGTTCTATATGACCTTATGTATATTTTTAGTTACACATAATACCTAGCTGTTATTTAGGCAATAAGATATGTATGTAATTGTATAAGAATATTTTTGTAGCTTTGGTTTTACAATGTTGTGTAAGTTTTATGAATAAAGATTATTATTATTTATTATTATTCTCTTTATTTTTCTATATGTACATATTATTGTACATTTTTAAATATTTATATATAAATAAATAAAAAAATATTTAAAAATATAAAAAAAGAGTAGCCCACCGGTATCGGGAACAGGGTCCAAGCTACCGGCGGTCAGGGCTCCCGGCAGTCAGCAGTACCGCTTTCTGAATCAAGCCCTTGATCCAGCTGCCTAACGAGAGCCTCCTGAGGTGTTGGTCGAGGCTCTTGGCTATTAAGCCATTGGCTGTCACGACTATCGGTACAATGATTGCTGAATCCACTTCCCACATGTCGACAACCTCGTGAGCCAAATCAAGATACTTGATTTGTTTATCTTTCTCAGTTTTCACGAGGTTCTCATCATGTGGAATGGTTATGTCAACAACCATTGCACGCCGCTCTGATCGATCCACCAGCACTATATCAGGCTTATTGGCAACAATAGTCCTGTCAGTGATGATGGATCGATCCCAGTACAATGTGATATGGCCATTTTCGAGAACTGAGTCGGGCATATAGGTACCTGTAGTACGGCACCTCCGATTCCACAAGTTTGTATTTACGAGCAAGTTGCTGGTGAATTATCCTGGCTACAAGGTTGTGTCTATGCAAGTACTCTCCGTTAGCTAGACGAGAACACCCGGAAATAATGTGTCTAATTGATTCTCCCGGCCGGTGACATGCCCGACAGATGTCAACTGTGCCGTCTTTCACAATGTATCTCCGGTAATTGTTCGTCATCATAACTTCGTCCATAATTGCAAAGACAAAACCTTCGGTTTCCCCAAAGAGGTCACCGACACGTAACCAGGCTACGGACGCTTGAAAATCTACATCCGGCCCCTGAAGGGCTCGGAAGAAGCGTCCGTGAAGTCCGTGAATTTGTGTCAAGCACTACTGGTTTACGCCAGTTCTCTTTAGCCAAGGAGAGCGGAGTGAGGCCCTTGTCAGCCGTAACCGCATCTCGATGCATCCCCACGTCGGTTTCTAGAAAATATTCCCTGAGACTGCATACCTCGCGATTGTGGAGGGTCTTGGCGTTAAAAAAGCCACGACCTCCACATTTTCGCGGGATATACAGCCTCATAACCGATGACCGTGGGTGATGCAATCGATTTACAGTCAGCAGCGTACGGACCCTCTGATCCAGGGCGTCAAGTTCGGTTTGAGTCCATTTGAGTATGCCGAAAGAGTACATCAATACCGGCATGACCCAACCGTTGAAAGCGCGCACCTTGTTTCCGCCTGATAGAAGACTATTAAGTACTTTTTTCAGGCGGCCAAAGAAGCGTTCATTCAACGATTGCTTCATGTCAGTAACATTGATACCCAACGCTTCCGACATACCCAAATACTTATAGGTTTCGGATGCGGAGAGGGCTCTAAGGTTTATGGAATCAGTGAGTTGGGTTCCCACGGATTCCATAATCTCTCCTCGCTTTACATGCATGACCGCACATTTGTCCACACCAAATTCCATCCTGATGGAGCTACTGAAAGTTTCAGTAATTTTCAGTAGCTCCCTCAGTTGTGAATTGTTGGGAGCAAAAAGTTTCAGGTCATCCATGTAGAGGAGGTGCGATATAACCTGACCACCTCTCCTCAACCGATAGCCTAGACCTGAATCCTCCAATAGTGTGCTTAGAGGATTCAATGCTAAGCAAAACCAAAGTGGACTCAAACTATCGCCCTGAAATATTCCTCGCTCGATCCTTATCGGTTCGCTATTCCTCTGAATATTTCGACATCCTGGATAGCGAAGGACTGTGTCCTCCATGTCCTCATACACGACATCAGAAAGGTGCGCAGAGTTGCATCCACTATACAACTCCAGTACCCGCATGAGCCATGTATGTGGGACTGAGTCATAGGCCTTTCTATAATCTATCCAACATGTCGACAGATCCTTTCGGGAACGACGAACCTGTTGGCTAATGGCCATATCAATAAGGAGCACATTTTGAGAGGCAGATATGATGGAGTTGCTGTCAATATGTTTGTTAATTTTAGTTTTCAAAATGGATGTAAGAACTTTATAGACCGTCGGTAAACAGGTGATCGGCCTATAATTTTTGGGTTCCGCGGTGCTACCTGATTTATGGAGCAGGTGGGTTATTCCAGTAGTTAGGAACTGAGGTAACGAACCAGACACCAAAGCAGTCTGGAATTGAGATGCCAAGCGAGCGTGCGACCTTGGAAACCATTTTATCCAAAAGTTATGCAGCCCGTCCGGTCCTGGAGACTTCCAGTTAGGTAACGGACGGACTGCACAAGCTACATCTTGGGGGCAGACGGTTATTATTAATTAAACAAAAGGTGTTGCATAATGATTTGATAATGTATCAATACTTTGACGACCTCCGTGGCGCAGCGGTCAACACGCCTGCCTGCGACGTGGAGGCCCCGGGTTCGATCCCCGGTCAGGTCATGATGGAAAACGATCTTTTCCTGATTGGCATGGGTCTTGGATGTTTATCTATATATGTATCTATTATAAATATAGTATCGTTGAGTTAGTATCCCATAACACAAGTCTCGAGCTTACTTTGGGGCTAGCTCAATCTGTGTGATTTGTCCGTACAAAAAAAAAAAAAAAAAAAAAAATACTACAAAAATTGTATTGTAGCTCTTGGTACCAAATTTAACGAGAAATTATTTTTTTTCCCTAACTTTTGTTAGGGAGTTTGAGTGTTACAAAAAAATTACTTCTCGCTTTAGAGCACAGTTTGAAAAAAAATGTATTACGGAAAAATGACCCTGTACGAAAAATTCTTGCTGATTTAATGTTGATTCAAATGAGGTACACCACTTTACTCTTATACCTTTAGTTTTAATTTTATGGTCGTTCTTCAATATCAAGATGGAAGTTTCATTAAATTAACCTTATTTTTAATTTATTAGTTTATCATAAACGGCTAGTTTTATGTACGTTGTAACGCTAGAACTGTTCTGTTCTTGTCACACTTATATTTCACACTAACCACTTAATCGTTTGTCAAAAAGTATCTTTGTTCAGGTAACGATTTATCTTTTCTAGGAAATAAAAGGTTCATCACAACTCTGTGAAAATAGCCGATAGCAGCTTATTATTAAGAGAAATTATTAATATCACGCTTACCATGTGCAAAGGGTGCAAGGTTTACTGCCAGCTGACTATGCACCTAGAGGGAGATTTTGCAGAGAGATGCTTAGAAAGCACAGAGAGGATTCACAGTTCTTCAACAGTGTTATGGACTGATGAATAAAATTTTAAAAGAATGCAAATTTTCAACATGCACAATTTAAATTTCTTCTCCAGAGTGAACCCACATATCATCAGAAATGATCGATTCCTGCATCTGTTTGGTATCAACATGTGGGCTGGAATAATTGACCAGCAGCTTGTGCTACATGAAATGCCACCAAGTCTGGATGGTGCTCCAGTACTTGAATTTATTTCAAAATTATTTGAACCAAATACACACATCAAAAGTGTCTAGGGATCAACATATATTTTTGCAATAACTTTTCTCCTGATTGATATTAATTAAAATTTTCTTTAAGGATTCATCAAATAAAGTGTTTTCGTTTGTCACAGTAACGATAAACCAAGTCACCTTTGCATTAATAAAGAAATTTGCCATTTTCCTAATAAAGGGATATTTGACATTTGAACCACTAACACAAAAGTTCGAAAAAAAGACTGAAATAACAGTTTTCTCTAAAATTTTATTGGGTAACTTAAACAATTAATAATCCGTGTTTCTACCGCGAACACTAACAACACAAGAACATCGGTTTGGCATACTCAAAATGAGTTCATCCAAATCACGCTGTGGAATGGCCGCCCATGTTCATTGCAACAACAAAAAAAGGTCTTCTTGCGACTGGATACCCTCCATATTCGGCAGAGCTCTTCTCTGTAGCATATCCCATGCATGCTCAATCGGGTTCAAGTCTGGCGACTGAGCAGGCCAGGGCAGGACATTGATGTTAGCTGCGGCGAGAGTCTGTCTTACAACTCTTGCGGTGTGCGGTCGTGCATTATCATGCATTAACTGAAATAAGGGACCGATTTGCACTTGTAGAGGAACGATGACGTCTGATACAATCGTTTCAGCATAAATTTGAGCGTTGAGGTTGCCTCTGATCCAAATCAACTCAGTTCTTCCGCCGATCCAAATACCCGCCCATACCATGATGGTTCCACCACTATAAGGATGGACTTCCTGGCAGGATTTTAATCGCTGTTGGCGTCCAGGGGTTCTCCAGTGTCGTATACGTCTTGTATCCGGTCTCATACCAAAACGAGACTCATCAGAAAAGCACACGAAACGCCATTGTTCTTCTGCCCAATTTCTGTGTTCAAGAGCCCATTGATATCGAATCCTACGATTGTGCATTGCTATAGGTGGTACCCGTAGCGGTCTTCGGGAATGAAGGTTCACTTCATGCAAGCGGTTTCTGACTGTTTGGTCGCTAATTAAGTTCCCTGAAGAGTGATGAAGCCTCACGGCTAACATCATGGCGGTTATTGTTGGAGCTCTTCGAGTTAAGATTTGAATGTATCGGTCTTGTCTCCGTGTGGTGCAGCGATACCGTCCTCCATGGCGCTCAGCCACGGTACCAGTGCTTCGGTAACGTGTCCAAAGTCGACTGATAACACTCTGACTTGTATTCAGAGCTAAAGCCACAGTACGTTGCCGGGAACCAGCTTCTATCATTCCCACGGCTCTGAGCATTTCTTCCCTGCTTAAATGACGTCGCCGCTCCATAATAACGTTGGTTTTAATCAGTAGTAGGGAAACAGTAGCACTAATAATGTCTTCAATGCGTTGTATGTTTTTATAGGGAAAATATTGACAGCTGATTTTCATCTTTTACTCGAATTTGATTCACAGTTCCTGATTCAAATTATGAAATGCACCAAAAAGGATCCATATAAATTTATAAAATCATAAATTTATTACAAAGCCACATCTCAATCTCAAGAAATCCGCATAAAAATGCTTGATCCCTAGACACTTTTGATGTGTGTATTTAGGAAACTGAGATTCCTGAAGACAGAGTGGCAGAAATGTGGCTGCAACAAGACGGCGCCCCGCCTCATTACGTTCCGGTAGTTCGAGGACATTTGAACGAGCACTTCCCTAACCGATGGATTGGTCGAAGCAATGCCCACCACGGTCGCCCGACTTTAATCCAATAGACTTTTTTGTTTGGGGTAGGAGAAAATAACACCGAACAAGAACTACGTCAAAAGCTTGAGTTTGCTAAGGCAGAAATTCTTAATAACAGAGGTGCATTCCTGCGAATTTTATTAAGCGGTGCAGATTGTGTATTATGGTCAGAGGTAGGAACTTTGAATATTTATTGTAAAAGATTGTATTTTAATAGAATTATTAAATAATAATCGTTCTTTTTCTTTCATGATGGCTTCTGAAATTATTACTTAGTATGTATGAGAAAAAATCTAAATTTTTCTCTAAATTTACTAAGTATTTTATTAAATTTCCACTTTGATATGAAAAAAACGACCATAAAACCAAAACTAAAGGTCAAAGAGTAAAGTGGTGTACCTCATTTGAATCAGCATTAAATCAGCAACAATTTTTCGTACAGGGTAATTTTTCCGTAATACATTTTTTATTTCAAACTGTGCTCTTAAAGCCGTGTATCCATTATGCGCTCCTGACGCGCGCGGCATGAACACCCGCGCCGAGAGTGCGTTCCGCGGAACGCGCTCCAATTATTTAAATGATCTCAACTAAGCGCGCGTGGCGCGCGTGTCAACTGTTCCAGTGTTCGATCGTTCAACATGCAGGCCAGTCGTGTACGAGCAGAAGAAGAAATAATATCACGTGCGTCTCAACTGGCGCGCGCGCCACAACTGAGCGTCCTTTGATGCGCGGTAAAAAACCGCCTCCAGATGGAACGGGCCGCTCTAAGTTCGAGCGTTCCAACAAACACATTGGCGCGCGTTCCAAAATGGTAGCAATTTCGCGCGGATGGAACGCGCGCCAATGTTCGTCCTCTTGGAGCGCGAAGTCGATACGCGGCTTAAAGCGAGAAGTAATTTTTTTGTAACTCTTCAAAAGTTAGGGAAAAATATTAATTTCTCGTTAAATTTGTTACCAAGAGCTACAATACAATTTTTGTAGTATTGATACATTATTAAATCATAATGCAACACCTTTTGTTTAATTGTTTTTAATCAATTAATTTTTTTACTGATTAAATTGTAAAATAACTCGATAGTTTCATTGGAAGAAACATAATAAGCCATAACTTTACGTGCAATGAAGTTAGGGCAATGCTGCAGAAAGATTATTTGTTGGAAATTACCTCCTTTATCTCCCTGTTTCGTTTGATCCACGACCTTTTGGCCATCCTGTATATAAAGATGGCGGATCTATCTTTTTGGCGTTCGGACGCCTTGTAGTGGGTACAATGTATAGTAGTTAAGTAGAAAAGACCGGATAAACCTGTGAACGTGATCGGTCGCGAGCGTCCGCCGTGGGGCGACGCATATTAAGAAAGATGGCACAATACGCCATGGTGATCGCTGTGTTTGGGGGCTGGATTTCATTCACATCGGGAAGGATATTTGCGGACATCGGGTCAGCAGACGGGGAACTGAAAACTTATTAATATTTCATTTTACGAAGGTTTCCAGGTGTGAGTGGTGTGACGCGACCATTACTTTCGAATGGTGGGGAAAGCTCGGGCTCCCCCCGTATTACATGATAGCAGAGATATTTTGTACGTTTTTAAAAAAACGTACAAAATCAATCCGCGTATTGTACACATTCCTCGATATTGAGTGTGCGGGTCGTACATAGACTATACCAACGCCTAGCTCCTTAAAGAATAGAGGTAAATAAATAAATAATAAATAAAATAAAATAAAAAGCCTTTTATTTCCTGCCAAATTTTACATTAGGTAGGTTAGGTTAAAGTAGGTACTAATTTAAACAAACGGGAGTTTCTACCTCTTAAATCTATTACATTATTTTTTTAAAATATTTTAGTAGTAATTTGTATTTATGCTTAAGATTAACTTCTATTATGTAATTAAATAACAAAGTAAAATTTGCTATGCTAATTGCTAGGTTAGTGAGCAGGAACCCTTTCTGAGGTGAAGGCCTCCTCCAGAGATTGCCATATTTTTCTGTCTTTCGCGACAGTTGCCCAGTTACTACCTGCTATGTGTGTTATGTCGTCTACCCATCTTGATAGTGGTCTGCCTCTTTTTCTGTAGTCGGCTGGGCCTCGCCATAGTGTAGTTCGTATGGTCCACCTTTTGTCGGTCATTCTGGCTACGTGACCTGCCCATTGCCATTTTAATTTCTGGGCATGACTAAGGGCATCTGTAATAGCTGACTTCTCTCGGATAATTTTGTGTGGTATCTTCTGTAGTTTGCTAATTTTCATCATACTCCTCTCCATACTTCTTTGACTTGTCATTATTTTGTTTTTTATTTTATGGGTAAATTTCCACGTTTGGCAGGCGTATGTTAACGAAGGTAAGAGACATGTATTCATTACTTTCTTTTTAAGTTTAATCGGAAAATTGCCTTTCAGTACTTCTTTGCAGCTCCAAAATTTATTCCATGTTTTTTGAATTCTTCTATCTATTTCTTCTAGGTTATTTTGAGCGCTGAATGAAATTTGTTTCCCTAGATATATATAGTTGTTCACGTATTCTAGCTGTAAGTCTTCTAGCCAAATAGGTTCTGGAATGCTGTTAGTCATTATTTTAGTTTTGGTTAAGTTTATTTTTAGGCCAACCTGTGTACTTGCTTTATGCAGAGTGGTTATCATATATTGCATTTCTCTGTAATCTTCACTTATAAGAACTATATCGTCGGCAAATCTCAAATGTGACAGATATTTACCTTTTATATTGATTCCTAAATTTTGCCATTTCAATTTGCCGATGACCATCTCTAGCACTGCTATAAAAAGACGGGGTGAGATGGGGTCGCCCTGTCTTACTCCTCTTTTTATTTTTATAGGCGGTCCTACGTCTTCTAATTTCACTCTACTCTGGCTCTTCTCGTATAGATGTTTTAATATGCTTATATATTTTTTACTGACATTCTGGTTGTGTAGAGTATCCCAAATCACTGAGTGTGATCCTGTGTCGAATGCTTTTTGGTAATCGATAAAGCACATGTAGAGTGGTCTTTGGAACTCTTGATACTTCTCTATGATTTGCTCTAGTGTGTGGATGTGATCTGTAGTGCTATAGCCTTTTCTAAAACCTGCTTGCTCTATGGGTTGTTTAGTGTCGAGTACTTGGCTAATTTTTAACTCTACAATTGAAGAAAAAAGTTTATATAGCGTTGGTAGCAGGCTTATAGGACGGTAATTGGAGATATCTTTTGGATCTCCTTTTTTATATAACAAGATTATGTTCGATTCAGACCATTGCTGAGGAGTGCTTGTGGTTTCAATAATCATGTTAAACAGTTCTGTTAGTGGTTTTGCCAGTAGCGGGAGACCTATTTTTATGATTTCGTTGGTTATTCTGTCTGGGCCTGGGCTCTTTTCTAATTTCATCCTCTTAATTTTTTCGATTACTTCTATTTCCTCTATTGGTTCGACCTCTTCTGTATAGTGCGATTGTAAGTGGTCTTCTTGAGGTGGTGGCGAGGTAGGGCAGTCGTATAAGTTTTTATAGAAGGATGTTGCGATGTTTAGAATTTCTTTTCGGTTTATGTGCATCTTTTCCTTTCCTTTTAATTCTTTTATCCAGTGTTTATGTGTTCTCAGATCTTTAAATGCACGTTTCAAACTTCCAGTTGTATTCAGGTGTCTCTCTAATGTACGTGACCTGTGGGCAGTATAATCGCTCTTTATACATTTGCTAGTCAATTTATACAGCGCTTTTAATTTGTTTTTGATGCTACGAGTTTCAGGTTTGGTGTTTTGTATCTCGTGTCTGTGGCGTATTAACTGCCTAGTACGGTCTGTAATCACTGACTGTTTTGTGGGTTTTATGATTAACTTTTGGGCGTCCAGTAAGCTAGAGTCTATTATATTTATCAGTTTATCATAATATTGTTGTGTTGTATAGTTAGTTTGATCTTCTAGTAGGTTTTCTAATTTATCTTGCAGAGATTCACAGAATGTAGAGATTTGTTCCTCTGACTTGAGTTGGTTTGTAGCATTTTTATTATAACTTACTCGGCTTTTTTTGGGTACTTTGATTTTAATTTTTGTTCTTACTGGCCTGTGGTCTGATGGGTACTCAACATTTAGAACCTCAATATTCTCTATGTTCTGAGGAAAGTTTGATAGAATATAATCCAATTCGTTTTTAGTTTTGCCGTCGGGCGATCTCCATGTCCATCTATTTTTGGGCTTCTTATCATAGAAAGTGTTAACAATTGACAGCTTATTTTCGTAAGCAAACTCTACCATTCTTTCTCCTGGACCATTTCTAATGCCGTAGCCGAATTTCTTCATTATTAAGTGTTCCTCAGGTTTAGGTAGACCAATTTAGGCATTAAAGTCGCCCATTACTATAATCTTGCTGTTAGTTGCCATTGTTAAAGCTTTATCTATGGTTTTGTAGAACTCTACCACTTTATTTTCATCTGTGGATTCTGTTGGGGCATAGACCTGGACAACAGCAAGTTTGAAGCTATTTATATTTAGTGTTAATAAAGCCACTCTTTCTGATAGTCCTGTTATTGACTCTATGTATTTCTTCAGATGCTTTTTAATTATGAAGCCGACTCCGTAAAGACCTGCAGTTTCTCCTATAAAATAAAATATAAAATTTTCATATTCGCATATGGAATTTCCCACTCTTCTCACCTCTGACAGGCCTAAAATATCGAATTTTATATTTTTTAATGAATCTACTAATTCAAGTAGTCGTGCATGAGAGGAGAGACTTCTCACTTTGTATGTTATTATCTGAAGTGATTTCTCTGGAGGGTTATGGTCGCAAATCTCCGCAGTGACCAGCTGTATTGGAGATGTTGGTGGAGAGGCTCGTGCTAGATGTTGAATTGAGGTTGAAGGGGCAGTCAGCTTTGATTGCTATTTACTCGTTTGGCATTGATCTGTTTCTGTATGGCTGAGAATAAGTTTTGGTTTTTGTAGTAAATAGCTCTTCATGTTTCTTTTATTTTTCTTGGATGGTTGTTTACTACTTTGTTGTATATTTTGGCTTCCAGGGTGAGGTGTTCCTGGGGATTCCGATAGGTTTCTTTTGCTTGGCTGCTTATTTAAGGGCTCTTTCTTATTCAGTATAATAATTTTGTCGTATTTTAAAAAGGCGGTATTACCAGCATCCTTTTCTTTTTGTGACTGGACTTGGAGTTCTCTGCGTTTATTTAAAATATCGATTGGGTAGTCCTCTTTTAGGTAATAAGATGTATTTTGAAGTAACTGTTTTTTATTTTTTTGTATTTTTAGCTTGAAACCCAAGGTGTTAAATGTTATTACTATTGGTCTTACCTTCTCGCCCTTTTTCCCCAGTCTTCTCACCGCTTCTATATTATAAGATTCGCATGAAATTTTTATGTATGTATTTAATATGTTTATCACCAATTCTTCAAGTTCATCGTATGACTTTTCGCTCTCTTCTACGCCAAACAAGATCAGGTTTTTATGTCTTAACTGTCTTTCTAGAATATTAATTTTCTTTGCTTGTTCTTCTAAGTTTTTCTCCAAAAGTTGATTTTTCTGTTCTAAGTTATTAAACTTTTCTTTGAGGCCGTTTAATGTGGTACATTTGATGTCTTCTTTCATCTCTAACATATCTTGTTTTTGCTGTTTGATATCTTGCTGCATGTTTACTAACATGTTTTTAATTTCCTCCATAGCCAGATATTATGCGTTTAGCGCCCCCTCTGAAGAAAGACTTGTACTATTGTTTGACTAGGCGTCGCTAGATGGCGCTGCCTGTTCTAAAGTCGTAGCTGTTGTGGAGACGATTATTTGCACTTTTGAGGTAATGTTTCGGATATTATTAATTTAAGCACTGTTTCACTGTTAGTTAAGTTCCGCTATATCGTAAATGACACTAAACAGGTATTTTGCACGTTATTACAGACAAGTTTTTAAGATTCACAGCGTATTTCAGTTCTTTTTGACAGAACAATTTTATGCACATTCCAGTATTTAGTTGTTTATACACTATGTTTCTTATAATCTCCGAAGCACACACACACTGTCTATACGTTTATGATTATTTCGCTGTTTCGGAGCTTTTAACACTTTTTAAAGTTTTTTTATATGCGAGTACGATGTTGACAGTTGCACGGTGGCGCCCTCTCTTCCCAGAATAGAGGTAAACAAACCAATTTAGGGTTATCACAACTCACGTTTTACAAATCTCTTGTTGTTTACATGATTATCAACTTTTACATGTTAACTATTTATTAACAATTCCTATTGCAGTATATTTCAATAGAATCACTAAAATAACATGCTTAATAACTTGCTATTTCGAAAAACTATTAAAAAGTCGACATTAATTTTACGTGATAGCCCTAAAACTAAAACCCAACTACGACAAAAAACGACGCTGAAAAAGTATAAAAAAAAGATTTTCAGAATACTGAACTGAACAAAGTTGCTAAGTTGCCAAGATGCCTTCGTTGTAAATTGACAATAATGTCATACAATACTATTCTGAAGTACGCAATATTCACTATGTAGAGATAAATTTTCATGTTTGGAAAGGCGTAGTCACACGTTACATATACCTACCTACTGTAGCACCTTGACGACGTGTGACTACGTAGTCACACGTTACATATACCTACCTACCGTAGCACCTTGACGACGTGTGACTACGTAGTCACACGTTACATATACCTTCCTACCGTAGCACCTTGACGACGTGTGACTACGCCTTTCCAAACATGAGTCTAAATAGTGAATACTTATTGCATACTTCAGAATAGTATTCTATGACATTATTTTATCTATTTACAACGAAGGCATCTTGGTAGAGTCTACTGTGTCCATTTACTTGCAACTACATTAGTAATAAAACGACTGTCTCGTGTGAAAATTAACAAAGGAATACGTTTATTCAAAAATTACACTCGTTAGTCCACAGACAATATAGGTTACATATTTGTTACCAAAGAGGGTGTAGCATGTTTCTTTGATGTCACCATTACAAGATAATACTTTATTCTAACAATTAGCATCATCATTCGTCCATCATTTTTCTTGCCAGAGCTATTGAGATTCAGTATGTCACGCACCGCATGTCGCATAGAGTATAATACTATCATAAAGTGTCTCTGTTATTGATGTTCATTTTGGTGTTCGTTTTTTTTAACCGATTTCAAAAGGGAGGAGGTTATATGTTTTTTTATGTTTGTTTGCGGATAACTTTACTATGATATAAATAATAGGGTATTTGACTAAAAAAAACTAATTAGTCCGTCATTCAGATTATAGATAAAAACTTTTTTACAAAAAACAACCGACTTCCAAAAACCACTACAAAGTGAAAAATAACTAATTTCGGAAGTCGGTGTCTTTGGTTTTGCATTTTCATTTTTAACACCGACTTCGACGATTTAATAAAAAAGTTTTTATTTTATACTTTTTAGTTGAAAAGAACTATGTATTCAGTTGCATCCGGTCAGACTGGAAGCTGACGCAAATATAGTTGGGAAACGACGTAATTTTGTTTACTTTTGTAGCAGATAGATAGTTGCTACAATACAATAATGGATGATCCAACTATTGACGTCCAACTATTGACGACCTTCGAGCGCGTGGAACTGCACCGAACCGCCTTGCACGTGAACTGAATTGGCGGGTAATGTCCACCGACTAATCGTACGCCACGTCCTCCCATGATCAATGGGTCCGCAGATGTGCTTCCGGAGTTCCGGGGTGAGATTTATTAGGCACCCTCGCTGTAGGCGGTCAGGACCCACGCTCTTTGTCTTCCGAAATCCTTGTGTGACTCCGGTGTGATTTATGTGAACCCTTTTGCGGAAGGTCGTCAATAGTTGGACGTCAATAGTTGCACCATCCATTGTTGTATTGTAGCAACTATCTATCTGCTACACTTTCATTTTTACCCGTAAGTATTCCCTCAACTGCCTATGGTCTTCAATATCAAATTTACTGCAGACCATTATTTAAACCCAATGGGTGCAAAGGTCTCATCAATACAAATTAATTGAATCTAAATACAAGGTAGCTACTGTAAATCGTTTAGGAGTTCCCTGAACTGACCTTTGTCATCATCATCAGCTCCCTAATGACAGTCACCACCCATCTAGGTGTAAGGTTCTTGTCAATACAAATTATTCAAGCACAAGGTAGCTGCTGTGAATTGTTGAGAAGTTCCTTCGACTGTCTCCCGGCTCCATCATCAGGTCTACTCCAGACCTTTATTAAATAGTAGTACTTTAAAATACTTAATGAAAATGCTAAGAAATGCACTAGTCGCCGCTGCAATTTTTGAAAGTTCCCCTTGTTTTCTCTGGTCTTCCACCATCAAATCCTGATATCCTTATCATGGGACCACCTTGGGAACGTCTTCTTTCCAACAGAAAAAGAATTATCAAAATCGGGTCATAAACGACGAAGTTATGCGCGAACAAACATAAAAAAAACAAGCATATATACGGTCGAATTGAGTAACCTCCTCCTTTTTGAAGTCGGTTAAAAATATTGGATAGGTTTAATTTATACGTTTTAGATTTCGTATATTTTGTTTTATCAAATCAATAAAAATTGACAGATATATAATTAAGCATCAAAGATCAGGAGTGACGTCACTGGCCGCTAAAAAGTGTAGCGTGCAGTGACGTCACACGAGTTTTCAAAGCACTGTATCGTTTCATTTTTTGTTTATATGAAAAAAGAAAAAAATATGTGTCCAGTATTTTTTGGGTAGGCCCCCGACAAGGTGGACCGACGACCTGGTGAAGGTCGCGGGAAACCGCTGGATGCGGGAGGCGCAGGACCGGTCGTCGTGGAGAACCTTGGGGGAGGCCTATATCCAGCAGTGGACGTCTTTCGGCTGAAATGATGATGATGATGATGAGTATTTTTGGAAATCTGACTGACGGACTAATAAAGTTTTTTTTAGTCAAATACCCTATTGCATAAGTTGATAAAAAATGCTATGCAATAGCTTTACCGCGGCAGTTCCCGAGTGCCACATGTTTTTTTTTTTATTTAGAAAGATTATATCTTCAAGGTAGTCTCATGTTAAGGAAATTAGGGTCTGATGATGGAAGACTAAGGAGACCTAGGAGAAATTTAAAAAATCATAGGGGCGCCTAGGGCATTTCTATGTTTTTTTCATTAAGTGTTTTAACGCACTACAATTTAGTAAAGTTCGGAGTTGATGATGGAGCCGGGAGACAGCCGAGGGATCTCCTTAACGATTCACATCAGCTGCCTCGTGTTTGTGCTTAATAAATTTATATTGATAAGAACTTTACACCTAAATGAGTTGTGATTGTCATTAAAGCTCTGATGATGAAGACAAAGGCCAGTTAAGGGAACTCCTCAAAGGTTTACAATAGTTACCTTGTGTTTGGACTTAATTCAATTATATTGATGAAAACTTTACACCCATATAGGTTTAAATGAATGTCTGCAATAGATCTGATGATGAAGACCATAGACAGTCGAGGGCATTCCTCAACAATTGACAACACTGTACTTTAACATAGTACAAACACTACCTACTCGTCATGCTTATGCAAAAATCAATTAAAATCAAGAGACTGAATTTAAGTTGTGTTATTTCATTGCGTTATTTCTAGAAATGCTCATACTTTCATTGGGGTCTTATAGGAATTAAAGCAAACGAAATACGTCGTTTGCTTGCAGGCCTTTTCCAAAAATGCTGCCGTCAGCGTCCAGTCTGACCGGATATTGTATTAGTCAGATGTTTATTATTTTTCTGCAAAAGGAAGCTTTTGTAAATAATATTATAGTAGGTATATGTATTTGTTTTTTTTTATACGATAGTTTTATTTTTTACAATTTACGTATTTGTTTTATTAAACGAGAATAATAATATAATTTCAGTCTTGCCTGAGCCCAAAAAAACATCAAATCTTTTTTTTATGTAGGTTTCCTGTCTGCAGAAATTTATTTGACCCTGATTACGTTTTCCCTTAAAATAATAAATAATGATAAATTAACCTTTATTATATTATTTTTCTATCCCTTTGACCATCTGACTCAGACTTAGCTAACTTTCAATCTACAAAACTAACTTCCAACCCTGAAGTTACAGTCATATTTAGTTGTAAAGGTCTAATCAATACAAATTAAGGAAGCCCAAACACATGACAGTTGCTTCCGATGTGGATTCCCTTGATTCTCTGTCATCTCCATCATCAGGTCAGGCCCAAATCTTCATCCGATATAAATACGAGTATCAAGTTTTCACCCGAAGCGTGCCTACAATTTTCGATAATTGGCCTAAATTTCTTAGAATTGCCATTATCGACACTGACGTGGTAACAATGAGATTACATAGGCAGCATACTCTTTCATATAAAAAAAGAATGTCAAAATCGGTTCATTATCGATAAAGTTATCAGCGAGCACACACAAATCGAATTGAGAACCACACTTTTGGGAAGTCGGTTAAAAAATTAAATACGCAATTTTTTTATTATGAAGTATCGTCAACATTTGTTTCAGTCTATAATAACCAAAAGTATTTGGGCGCACCAATAAACAAAAATAAAAGTGCCATGTCTGTTACTTCTGTGGTCTATGAATTTAACTTGTATTTGTAAGTACTTCGTCCGCCAGACGGCGCTAGTAATATTTTGCGAAGTATTGTAGAGGTGGGGCGCGGTGAAGAGGGAGCAAATGCTCAAGGTCATTTGGTGAGGGTACGACCTTAAGTGTTCTATGCAAATCATAAATATCTGAGCATAAATAAACTGCTTACATTAGTCTGAAGTAGGATTATTACTTTTATGAAAATCATCTATGTAGAAAAGGTTGTTAACATGTCTTTTAGGCGTAAACTACTTGTTGCCTAGCAACGATTAGTTTACTGTGATGTATATACAATTAAATGTGGCACACAGCTTAATGTAGCACCTCAAGGCATTCCCACTCTATCCCGAGTGGCGACTAGACGTGCCCTTAAGCTGTGTGTACTTACTGATAATTTGGTGGTTTTACTTCAAACCTCAAAGCCCCTATAAGTGATTATAGTGAACACCACATTTACCTCTATTCTTTATCGAATTAGGTTCAAATATAGATATAGTATACAATTATGATTACTAAATGTGCAATACCCACCATAAAGCGCGACATTATTAGTCGTATTAAGATCTAGAACTAGAACCCAGTGAATCCTAGAGAAAATATTTGTGAAATAAAAGTAATAATATAATAGAAAATAGTTTTTATTCAGCACGTTAATTGAAATACAACGAGACACAGTAACAAAGTTCTCATTTCAAGCTCATTATGTTAGTACAATAAATGATCCTTACAAATGAACTTGTACTACAACTATAGCTAAAAGCGGCGTTGTCTTCTCGTGGCATCATTTATATTATCTTGTTATTAAAGTTACATTGTCATGTCTGCAAATTTATAACAATATTAGTTTAAAAATATATGCTCCCTACATAAATGCATTTTAAAATTTATGGTGCCGGGTCTGGAGTGTCTGCCGTGCACAAGGTAGAACATATTTTTTTTTATTTAAAGGCCGTATAATTTATGTGAACTATTTGTCATAAGTGATATTCGAGAACACGTTCAAAACACGGAACGTAGACAGAGTATAGCAATAAGCATTTCACCCAATAAACCAATAATGGAATGGAGTAAAAACACAAATCTATTTTCATATCTCCATCGTATCGTTTACTTCTGTCTGGGCCGAGTTGTGAGCCTATAACTGGGAATTTCTTTGAAATGTATTCCCCAACTACATAAGGCACACACCATCAATATTGTTACGAATGGACCTTATGTCGATGGCATAAGGTTTAATATCGCGTGACATGCTGTATTGTCACTTTTAAGCCCTATATCCCCAGATCTAGACATTTTCTAGGTGCAATACAAAAATGTATTGCTAGACTTAGGATGGCCTATCGAATTGTATAGATCTCAACAATTTTGTCAACAAAGTGTCGACATCGAAATTTCCAGAAACCCGTTTCCGGGAATTCGAAGTTATGCGCTATTATTATTACGTCTAGAGGAATCTGGAATGTTCGATCAGGGCGCAGAGTCAGCCTGCATTCGACTAGCGATATGAGAACAAGCGACAGATAAGAAGCGATAATTGAGAATACCTACTGCGACAACTGTAACGAGAACTTTGAGTGCTACGTGAAGTAACATCTGTAGTGTTATTGTGTGTTTACAACACGGACTTCTTGGACGTAAGGGAAGACCTCGGTGCGACATCAGCTACGTTCTACTTGTCATTGCCTACTACCGTCTGTACACTCGTCGTTAATAAACTTCGCAACCCTTAACCGGCGTTTTAGTACCCCTAGCCCGTAACAATATTTTACCTGATACTAAAATCAACCCCAACACAACGAGATAATAAAGGGCAGTGCTTACTTTGATTCACTTGTGAGCGACAACTGTACCACTGACAGTGATGCAATGCAAAAACAAGTAAAATTAAACTTTTATGACCCCATTGTTTCTGTGGGGATTTCATAACTGTGGAAGGACTACTTTACAACTGTTTAAGACTTGACGCCAATCTCTACAGGTATAAAATGAATAATATGATGGGAATACTACAAGCTCAACTACGATAGCAAATGGGGTCTAGCCATATATTATCTATTACAAAATGCTCTGGCTATATTTTCAATAATAGATTATTCAACTTAAACATCGTTGATCCTCAAAACTATTCTGAGCACTAGGTTATCTGTTTTCTGTCAGATCGAACTGATGATTTTTGGTCAAAACTGACACATGTAGGGAATGAAGTAAGGCAAAATAAATAAGATAATTTAATATGATCAGTCAATTTATGCATCGTACTGTTTGAACCAACTTACAACAACAGCCCACTTTATCTATTCAATGAATAGTCATTATAAACAATTGCTGAATAATTTAAAAAATATTAAATATTATTATAGTCAGTCCGCGCACTCGATCGAGCGCGCACGCGACTGTGTCGTCGTAGTGTGATGTGTTGGTGTTTTACCTTATAACAATGTCGGTAAATACGTTAAAGTGTAGTAGTTGCAATATAGTCGTAAATGAAATACTCGCGTTCCTGCGAAATGTCTTGGATGTCATGGATGAGGAGAGTATGCATCAAGTGTGTACTTCTTCTTTCACAGCAGAGGAAATAGTGAGGGCAAAATCTTTGTTGTTTGAATCAATACCGAGTGCGAAGAAAATGCCAATTCGAAGAAAAGATGGCAAGAAAAAAATGTCAAGAGACCAGATGACATGATTTGTCTGTTGAAGGGTTCAGATCCAGAACTTTTCCCCATTTTCGTGGCAAAAGATCTGCACAAGGTTCCTCCAGTGTCGTTCGATCATGTAGATGTCACAAGGTTGTTAAAGGATATAGTGAAATTGCAGAAAAAGGTTAATGAATTGGAAGAAAAAGCAGTAACATTGGAGCAATTCGATACACTAAAGCTTGAAGTGAACAATGTGAAGTACGCTTCGTTAGCTGATAACTGCACGTTGAGTGCGAATGTGAATATAAATAAAAAGAGGGGTGCGGGTTCACAAAACAGTTTTATAATGGATAGTGGCCCTATAGGTTTGCACTATATGTCTATAAAAGTTTCGCACTCAACAGCTGACACCACAGCTGATTCAAAATCAAACGGCAGGATGGCAAAAAATGTGTCGACCAATCATGAGCACAGCGATAATAGTTGCATCTCTGTTGCGCGAGATCAACAGAGCGCGATAAAGAATCGGGCTTGCGTATCTACGCCACACCGTCGGTCATCTGAGCGAGAGGCAAAATCAGATATGGGGAGTGCAAAAGAGAACGAGGACATGACAAGCAAAACAATAACGAGGAGCGGCGGTGAACCGGTTGTGATACCTGCTACCTACGAGATGTCTATTAGTGATCAGCAAACAAATGAACTAAAGGAGGTAGCGTTGGCGCGTGACGTAACAATACCTACGCATGCTGCTACTTACGCCGCCGTCGCCGGGCTTGTAATGACAACACCGCAAAAGACTTTTACGGTTTCGAAAGTAAAAAAGAACGACGAACACAATGAAGGGTGGGTTTTAACCCAAAGGAAAAAGAGGCTAAAGGATAGATTTAAGGTGAGGTGGGGTAAGTCAAACATAGTTTTCTGTTAGACAGCATAAATTGGATTTTATGACTAAACTGTTAACCGTATCTTTGAGTTGGCAATGACGCACATAAGAAAAAATGTTATGCTTTTATAAAATGATGAATAAATTCTAATTGATGTGTTCTGAACATGTATTTTAAATAAAAAGTGTAGGTAGGTAAAACTGTTAGTCTTCCCCCAGGTCTGGGGTAAGACTAACAATTGCAAACTTATTAAAATAATATCGACTTTATGCACTTTCCGAAACAAAATTATATTTCTTCGAATATATTCAAATAAATTTTTACTTTATTACCTTGGAATACAGTTTATATTTGCAGTATTTTTTGATTATAACAATTTGGGGCAAGACTAACGTACTATCGCAATCAGATGTACAAAACCTTTGGTTGTTAATTTACTAAGTATGTTAGTCTTGCCCCAAATTGTTATAATAAAAAATACTGCAAGACTGTATTCCAAGGACTTTATAGTCCGTTTCGTTTTAGGACATTTATAAAATAAATAAACAGAATTAAGGAAAAACTATGCATTCTTTATTAATTTTCTTAAAATTATTAAAAAAAAAAAACTTTTTTCTTCTTATCATTAAGTATGGCACTAACTCAATTCAATTTTGTATGCCAGAGAAGCTCTATAAGCAAACAACTCGCCGTTCTTAACTTTTTCCACTGCTTCTACTAATTGTTCTCTGCTATAGGAAGCCGCTCGGTCAGTTTTTCTTACATAATTTCGTACCATTTTGCATTATTCTGTAATGAAAATATGTTAATTAAAGTAGGTAAGTTGCGTTTATATCGTAAAAGGATAATCGATTGCATTAATTTGAAAAACCGGGCAAGTACCACTTGGAGTCGCTGTATGTTGTTAACATCCTTATTTTCAGCCAATAAAAAACAAGAATTGGATCAGACCAATTTTATTTTTCATTTCAATTGGCTTCCGTCGTCACTTTCATTTTATTTAACCTTAAAATTATTTTTCTAGATACCTACCACAATAAAAAAAAACCTCAACTGAAAAGGTTTATTACATCTGATTTGGGGGAAGACTAGCATACGTTAGTCTTCCCCCAAAAAAACTGTTTGTCTTGCCCCACTTGGATGTTTATAGGTTAAGTTTTGTTTTGTAGAAAATTCAAGTAAATCGTTTGTTTTGCGGTAAATTAATAAAGTCTGTTAGAAGAGAGTATTAATATTATGGTACTTACATTCAGAACACTTCAATTTAATCACTTTTTCATGGCAAAATGTAAGCACATGTAGGCACTCAACCGCCTTCCGAAAAGTTTGACGCTACTGACAGATTTAATTTTGTTTTGCTGGCACTACTATCGAGTGTCAGCGACATCTATGAGCTGAGCTGAGAACTTTTACGACTTTACTGTCGCACCAACATCATGGCATTGGGAATTACGCTAAACATTTCGAGATATTTTTGAGTGTTATTCTTGCCCCAGTGATAGTCTTACCCCACCCCACCTTATAGGAACTCGAGGGCGTGCTAATACAGGTGGGAATGCAAAATTTAAAGCAGCAGATATAAAAGTGCCGTTATTTATCAACAACGTAGACCGGAGTGCGTCATCGAACGACATATATAATTACATAATGGACAAAACACAAACCATTGTGAAATACCAATAAAATAACAATACCAATAAAAATGAAAAAACAGAAAAACTACGATGCTTATAAAATATTGGTATATACCGAGAACAAAATTGCATTTATTTTTGGATGACAATTTATGGCCGGAAGGTATCGTTTTTCGTAGATATGTAAACTTCAAGAAAGAAGCTGATGAATCTCACAAAAGTATCAACAATGGATCACAAAAGTAACAATAACATCTCTATCGCAAAACCCTGTACCCTTGTTACTTTCAATTGTAAATCGATTACCAGATCGGTAGACTATGTCAGGTTACTGTGTCAAACATCTGACATAATAGCATTGCAAGAGACGTGGCTGCTGCCTCACGATGTTCCGTTTCTGGGCAGCATACACCCTTTGTTTGACTTTGTGGGCAGGTCGGCGGTGGACACTTTGAAGGGTATCTTACGGGGTCGACCGTATGGTGGAGTGGCGATACTGTGGCGTAGGAGCGCCTATGACAGTGTAGCGTCAGTGCAGTGCGAGAGTGTGCGTCTTGTTGCTATTAGGATAACAGTAGGCGGCAAATCGTTCTTAGTTTTGTCAGTATATATGCCAACTGAGTCGATGGATAATCTTGCTGAATTTGTGGATTGTCTTAGTGAGATTAACGCAATTATAGAGAGCAGCGGTGTGGATGCGGTGTTTATCCTTGGTGATTTTAATGCGCATCCTAATGGATTATTCGGCAAAGAGCTACTGAGTTTTTCCACTGATGTACAGTGGCGTTGCGCTGACGTTAGCGTACTTGGCAGGGATTCGGACACATACACGTACGTGAGTGATGCACATGGTACTACTAGTTGGTTAGATCACTGTGTGGTGACTGATTCCGCGTGGAGCTCAGTCAAGGACATTAGGGTAATGTGTGACGTGAGTTGGTCGGACCATTTGCCAATGGTAGTGACATGTGATATAAGTACATTAATACCTAAACTTATGCTTGAATTGCCGAAGTGCAACGGGGTAACTTGGGGATACAGGGACTTGCTGCAAATTGAGCAATTTAGCAAATATTGTGACAATAAGTTAAGAAATGTTGACTTTCCGGTGGAATTTACTAAGTGCTGTGATAATCAGTGTGGTAATTTAGGACACCGGAAAGTCATTGATAATTTATATGAGGAGATTGTGGGAATTCTGTGTGAGGGTGCAGTTTCTTGTTATAATAGGGTAGTACAGCGCAAAAAAGGTTACATAACTGGCTGGAATAAATACGTAAAGGATGCACACGGGCGGGCTCGGCGTGATTTTCAACACTGGTCTTTATGTGGTAGACCTAAAGGTGGTTTATTATATGACAAGATGGTTGAAAGTAGAAAGAATTTTAAGACTCAGTTAAAATGGTGTCAAAATAATGAAGAACAAATTAAAATGAATATCATTGCTAGTCATCACGATGCAAAAAAATTCAGTAGTTTCTGGAAAGCCACAAACAAATTGAATCCCAGGTTGAGCTTGCCCGTGAGTATTGATGGTGTCAGTGACCCCCATGAGATTGCTAACCTATTCAGTGTGGCGTTTAGGGTGGATTCCCCTCTGCGTCCTTCGTCTGGTGGGTCGGAGGTATTGGGGGGGCTGGTGACGTGTCTGGGCTTATGAGGTTCACGGCTAGGGAAATAAGTACTGTGATCAAAAACATGAAGGGGGGGAAGTCACCGGGTCATGACGGCTTGAGCGTAGAACATCTACGCTATGCAGGTAAGCATTTACCGCGCGTTCTGGCGATGTTGTTCAGTTTCTGTTTGAGGCACTCTTATCTTCCGGCTGACCTGGTGAAAACAATTGTAGTACCCATAGTTAAAAATAAGACCGGTGATGCGAGTGACAAGAGGAATTATAGGCCTATATCCCTGGCTACTATTATTGCGAAGGTGTTGGACGGTTTGATTGACCGGCAGCTGGATAAGCATCTATCGTCACATGATGCCCAGTTTGGTTTTAAGCCGCATTTGTCCACGGAAACAGCTATTCTCTGTCTCAAGCAAACTGTCCAATACTACACTGGTAGGAAAACACCGGTCTATGCGTGTTTTCTGGACCTCTCCAGGGCTTTCGACCTGGTGTCTTACGACTGCCTATGGAGGAAGCTGTCTGACACTGGCCTGCCTAGGGATCTCATGGAGGTGCTTAAGTATTGGTATAACAACCAATACAATCATGTTAAGTGGGCGGGTGTCCTGTCGGATGCGTATAGGTTGGACTGCGGGGTGAGGCAGGGGGGACTCAACTCGCCCAAGCTTTTCAACCTGTACGTTAACCAGTTAATCTGTGAGCTTAGCAACACCAATATTGGTTGTTTCATTGATGGGCATTGTGCCAATAATATCAGCTACGCAGATGATATGGTGTTGCTGAGCCCATCTATCGGCGCACTTAGAAGGCTGATTCGTATTTGTGAGGAGTATGCGGTGGCCCAAGGTCTCAGGTATAACGCTGTCAAGAGCGAACTCCTGGTTTTTAAGGCGGGGAACAAATGTTATGACTCGGTCCCACCTGTTACCTTAGGGGACGCTCCGCTTACCAGAGTGACGAAGTTTAAGTACCTGGGACATTGGGTCACTGATAGTCTATCAGACGATTTAGACTTAGAGAGGGAACGCAGGGCATTGGCAGTTAAGTGTAATATGCTGGCTCGTAGGTTTGCGCGTTGTACGAGGGAGGTCAAGCTTACGCTTTTTATAGCGTATTGCCAATCTCTGTACACGTGTGCCCTATGGGTCAATTATACAAAAAGATCGTATAATGCCCTGCGTATCCAGTACAATAACGCCTTCAGGGTTATGTTGGGGCTACCGCGATTTTGCAGCGCGTCGGGGATGTTCGCGGAGGCAGGTGTGCCTGATTTTTATGCACTGATCCGTACGCGCATAGCATCCTTGATGCGGCGAGTTCGCGATAGCTCCAACAGCCTAGTGTCTGTAGTGGCCGGCAGGATGGACAGCCCGATAGTGTGGCACTGGATGACGATGCATCGAGCGTCACACTGTTATGTGGACTAATTAGTCTTAAGTTTAATTTTATTTATTTTGACTGTGTTTGTTTTGATTTAAATGCATGCCTAAAATATCGAACAATAGCTTCTTTTTTATTTATTGTATATGTCTTTTTTCGATACTGAAGTTTTTAAGTAAATATGCTCATGTTTAACAGAATTACAGCATTTTGAATTGGTAACACTTCGAGTGCCGACCCCTGTATAATTATGTCGGAGATCGCCAAATTATTTGAAGAAAAGTTGCTCATTTGATTTACGTAGTACAGGGGCAAACGCTTGTGACGCCATTTTGCGTTGGCGGCACATGGATCGGAGTCGCTTTGGAAAGTGGGGTTCATCAAACGGTCACTTTGCATCGAGACGCGGACCAAGGCACTTCTCCGAACCGAAACTGTCGGTTTGCGTATTTAAATTGTGATTGTCAAGATTAGAGAGTATATCCACACGTCGTGCTTCAATTCAAAACTCACCTACGAAATGGAACCCGTACCAGTACACCAAGTCGCTGTCTCCGACATATTAAAAAATACGAAAAATGGGTGCCTCAGAATTGAACTGATCTCCAGAAAGAAACGTGTATTGAAACTTGTGTTGCCTTGTTGAATCGGTACAGAAATGAACGAATATTGGATCAAATTGTGACATGTGATGAAAATTGGATTCTTTTTGATAACCGTAAAAGAAAAATGCAATGGCTGACCTGAGGTCAAACGCCACAATAGTGTCCTAAAGCAAAACTTACCAATAAAAAGGTAATCGTAACTATTTGGTGGTCTCAGCGTGGTGTTATTCACTATAGTTTTCTCCGATCTGGTCAAGTAATAACGGCAGATGTATATTGTGCCGAACTCCTATGTTGGCAAAACTAGCAGTAAAACAGCCCCGACTCAAGAATTGATCTTCACAATTATTGCTCCATGACAATGTGCGACCTCATACAGTATGAGAAACCAATTTGACACTTTAGGAACTGCAATTAGAAACCGTTCGTATTCGCCAGACCTTGCTCCAACGGACTACCATTGTGTTCGTGATTTGGACAATAATCACCGACAAGAAGGTTTCTTCCGCGGTGCCTCCGTGAGGAATGCGTTCACACAGTTTGTGCAATCTAGATCTGCAGAGTTCTATCGTAAAGGCATCAATTACTAACTAATTTGAATAAATAAATTAGTTGAAAATTAAAAAAATAAACAATTTAGATTTTAGTACAAATCGGTAATTTGATACTTGAACCCCTTTATGTAAGTACAAGGCATGTGGATATCACGCTACTCCTTCATAAATATAATACAATAAACGATCCAAACTATCAATAAACTAATAATATTGTAAACATTTTGTACATTCTGAACAAAATCCAATAGCTCAAAACAGAGTTCAGTATAACAGTTTAGGACAACCAGTGTCTTGGAGTTTAACTGTCAAGGTTGTGTGCTAAGGTGAGATATAAATTTAAGTTATTATGCACAATTCGTTTATTAATTCTTTTCTAAATAATCTACATCTTGACTAAAAAGTCACCTAAATATTATAGTTATGAATAGAAAAATAACATTATACATTTATAACAATACTTGAATATATATTTTTGACTACTTTTAGTGTTTATTACAATATGTTTGCATTAGTCTTTTAAGTAATTCATATATTACATCTATACATTAGCAACTAACTCGACTGGAGCCTATAACCTGCTCCAGATAACATAGCAAAAATATATAAATCTTCTTAGAGAATATACCAACAAACTAGTGTATTGTCAATATTTTCAAAATCTTTTAAATGAAATAGTATCGATTTAGAAGAAAATTCAGAGAGAAAGCATTTCTGTGAAAACGTTATGCTCCTAAATCGATTATGATAGTAAACGAGCAAAAGTAATTTTGAAGACTACAAGTAGCTAAGAGATGATGATGCTTACGCACAAGGGACACTCAAATATAAAGCTAAGAAAATCAAGGAATCAACGAACTTGAATGATTACATGAAAAAATGAATGCGGTATAAAGTATTAAAAATATTTACTAGCATCACAACTCGTCTTTCACCTTGTCGTGGCTGCGACAAAACTCCATCATCTCGTGAGCAGTGCGCGCGCCGCTGTACTCGGCGACTACTGTCCCACTCCTGTACAGTTTGAACGTGGGCAGAGTCTTGATCCCGGCCAGGTCGGCCACCTTGGCGTTCTCAGACGCATCCACAGCATACAGCTTCAGTTTCGTATCCCTCAGGCCGTCCGCCGCTCGACTGAACTCTGGTTTCGCCTCCATGCAGTGACCGCACCCTGCAAGTAACTGGTTCAGTTAACAACACATGCGCACAGGGAACCACTACTTATTATACATCATTATTTACAATTTGTGAGATCATTAAAGATCGTATCGAGAACAACAGCATTCAATGATATCACACGGAACCTATCGAGCACAGCGAAATAATAACACAGGAAGTTTCAATAATAACACAGGAAATTTAAATAATAACACAGGAAATTTAAATAATAACACAGGAAATTTACAAAAAAAAAAACATAAGTACAACGTTATTTTTTGTTTATGCCAAACCTGAACATAATTATGTACTTTATTCAGAATAACAAACTGAATCGACTCCAATAATTTTAACAGCATGTTATAATTTTTCCCAAATACATTTAGAAACCGTTGCAGCGTGGTTACCGTGTGCGCCACGCAGCTTACGGTAGATCATCGCGCGCACAACAGCTGACGCCAGAGCGCCCGCCCGAGCGGACCATGGACAATATTTTTGTTAAGACAGCCAAGTAGGATAACAAGCTCATAACTTTGTGGTTTTTTATGATATCTTTTGAAATTTTGTACATAGATACTTTACTTAAAAATACTGGACACGGGTTTCGGGTTTCGCATAAACAAAAAATGATGTACCTATAAGAATGTGAAGTTTTTACAGACTTGTGTTTGTACACCTTGGAAACGTATTAATGTATGCATGGCTACACATCCAACTACACATTATATAATAAGCATAAACTGACTTCTAAATGTATGAAAACCCATTACAATGCCAAGTCAGCTAAAACTGTAAAGTGGAGCTTGATGTGTCGTATGTAGCCCCGGTACTCAACATTCTAAGACAAGCTATTACTGATCATTTAAAACAGTACTTCCCAAACTTATTTTTCTCGTGTACCACTTTAAAAATTTTACTGGTTTCGGTGGACCCCCTGCTGCTACATTTCTACCACATTCTTAACGTCGCCAAAAAATAAAAATTGTGTCACTTCTGAGTTCTGTCCCTATATTCCGATATGTAAAACAAAAACGAAAAATGGTACATTTTATATCACTTTATTTATTAAAAGAATAGAATTACAAGAAAAAAATATTAAGTTAATATAGGTTCAGGTCATAATTTTAATTAATGGGAAGGATGTATCTGATGGAGTGTCAGCAAACGATCAATGTTTGGCTTTATTTTTGTGAGCAATACGCAAATCCCCCCGCTTTGTGATGTTTAATTTGCTCCTTTTTTTATTAAGAGGTTTGTAACGGCACTAAAACTCCTTTCGACAAGGTATGACGAGGGAAAAGCTATTAAAAATTTCCTTGCGATTTCCCACAGTCCAGGATATTTTTCAGGTATTTCTGCTTGCAGCCAAAATGTTGGGTAGCCTTTTCTAAATTTCACCTTCAGCTCCTCATTAGTGCTTAGCTCGAGCAGCTCCTCTTGTAATACAACATTGGCCACTTCCGTTTCATCAAATGGATTTATGATCCATGGTGGTATATCCATCGTCAGTATATCTTCAAACCTGGTTTTGAAGTCATCATGCAGGGCACTTAAATGTTGACTGTAGGTATGGATATCCTCATCAATACATTCTACCTGCGACAAGTTTGGAAATTGAGAGAATTCGCGCCGACTAACATTTTGCTTCATAAATTTCAATTTCCCAAGAAAATCCGAAATTATCCCCTTTGTTTTTATTAAATTCAGGCTGTCCCCTTGTAACTGCAAGTTAATATCATTAATTTTTTTAAACAAATCTGTCAAATACGCAATGTCTGCTTTGAATTTGATCAAATTTTCTTTTAAATCTGGATCTCTACTTTCTAAGAACTCTAATATGGAATCGAAAACAGAGTAAAATCTCGTTAAGCATACACCTTTCGACAACCAGCGCACTTCAGTATGTAAGAGCAGTCGTTGGAAGTCTTCATCATTTACGTCGCACAATTGAGCAAATAAACGCGTATTCAATGCATTACTTCTGATTTTGTTGACAGCTTTTATTACAAAATGAAGAGATTGGGTCAACCTGTCACTTAAATGTTTTGCCACAAGATGTTGTCGGTGGATTACGCAATGAATAGCTGTAAGTCCTGGTATAATTCTTTTGAGATGACTTATAAACTCACGATATCGCCCGACCATTGCAGGAGCTCCGTCTGTTGCCACTGAAATAATGTTTGTAAATGGAATCGATTTTTCCGTAAAAAAATTACTCAGGACATTAAATATTGATTCGCCTTTAGTGTCAGCCTCCAAAGTTCTGGCAAATAGCAATTCTTCGTGAATTTCTTCCTCAATAATAAATCGGACATATGCCAATAGTACCTAATGCTTCATTACCGGGTAACGTTGACTCGTCCAGTTGTATGGAAAAATGAGTTTTTTGCAGATGATTGCAAAAAAAGCTTTCGATCAGAGCTCATTTCATCAATGCGTCTTTGTACAGTATTGTTACTTAATGGAATTCTTTTTAGTACGTCAAATGGAGATTTGTGCAAAACAGTTTTTAAAACCTCTTCAACAGCGGGTAAAATTAATTGTTCTCCGATAGTGTGCGGTTTTCCAGATTTTGCTATAAGTAATGAGATATTGTAAGATGCCCGCAAGCCATCATCGTTGCTTTGAGATGTTGAAGCGAATATACTGTGCATGGTGGGTCTCTTTCCATATTTTTCTTTAAATGTTTGAAAATATTTTAAACCTTTACCTATTTTATCAGTATGACACCTTTTTAGATGATCTTCGAGCTTTGATGGTTTCATAGTCATTGTTCAAAACTTTGTTGCATAATAGGCACATGGGCAATTGTTTGTCTGCCTCCGATGGAACAAAACCATATTTCAAATAATCGACACTATATTGTCGACATTTTTCTTTGCTGTAGCCATGTTTCGTGTCAGTTACCTTACCTGTAAAAAAAATGTTTTAGTAACCAAGTTTTTTTCTGAATATAGGTATCACACCGCAGCCTTTGTCAGCACGCGGAAATAGAATTACGGCTTGTAAAGGGACCAACTAATAAACCGCTGAGACAAATACAGACGTTTTCACAAAACGGTATCAATTTTAAAGTACATAATTTACCACTAATTTTTAATAGTATAAATAAAAATTGGTGTACTCAGTATCGAATACTGATCATATTTGTGTAGGAAAAAATAAAAGTCGAAATCCCAAAATTGTCCATAAAAACGATAACTAACATTTTATTAAATCAATGAGTTCACGCGCTCCGTGTATTTGCGTATTTTTTGTCTGCGGCTTCATTGTTAAAACGTGACAAACTGGCATCGAAGTTCAAGCCCCGCCCTTTTCCCGTCGCCCGCGCACCGCTCGCTCTTTCCGAAAAGGAATAGTTTTGATAAAATAGTTACTTCAAAATCAATTTAAAATGATTATGAAATTACTGTTTTATAAAATTAGTAGTTATTTGCAAGAAAAATTACAAAATTAATTGCTCTGCAATATTGCTTATTCGGCCCTTTTAGAGAGGCAGTGCTTCTCTCGTGAAAAAACAATCGAATAAAACGTGCTGTGTTTGTCTTCAAATCGAAAGAAGACAATTAAAATATCTGTAAGTTACTAAGTTACCTATCTATACAAGCCGTTGTGATCAACCGACTAGTACACGTAAACAAAATACTTAAATACTATAACAAAAAAAAGGTAGGCTACTTACTTTTCTCCGGCACTAGCAAACACAGATATAAATTTTCTCACACCTTTTTTTCGAAATTCCGGAAACAAATGAATGAGTTTGCCTTTGGCATCAAGTATTTATAGTGGTGATCAAGTTCATGTCTGAACAAGCATTAAGCATTGTCGGGCGGATAGCGCTTTGCAAGTCTGTACACGAAATTGTACGTAATATCGAATACGCAAGTTTGGACACGTAACAGTCGCTTGCCCTATTAAAATATTATCTGCTTAGATAGGTACTTAAAACAATGTAGGTAGGCCCTTATAAAAACTATGCTTACATTTTTGCTCTTTACTATCAAAAGCAGATAAATTTTCGTGGACCCCCATTAACATCTTATGGACCCCCATTTTTTGTTCACGCCTGCGTAGACCCCCATCACATCTCCCGTGGACCCCTGGGGGTCCACCTGGACCACTTTGGGAATCACAGATTTAAAACAACCAATGAAGTTCCTGTTCGTCCACACGATCATCGAATAGTGGTGACAAACAAAATGTTACTCACCTGTGACAACATTATTCGATATACACAAAGCATTTTATGTTATACATTAGTCATAGTTTTATTTCAATTTTACATGTTTTTTTACAATTCAATCTAAATATTGTTCTGAAAGGTTAGATTAAATCAAGTTTTGTTGTTAACCGTCTAGCATCCTCATTGCGAAACACTCAATTAAAAGCTGAACGATATTGAAGAAAAATCTTAATCTGTCGCGTCATTCTAAATTAGTTTGCTTGACAAAGTATTAATTGTTCACGTGACCAAATGAATAGCGTGGGCGTCGTAGTTGTTGTACGCACTTTCTCCACAGAACATGAGAGTTCGATTGACTTGCGCACTTACACGGGGCGTAGAACATCACGAAGGTCGGAGTTGGTGCGCTGACAACGTACAGGAAGTCACTGTCACTGCTCATTCCTACGCTGGTGCCGAAGCTGGCCGCCACTTCTTTTTGAGCCGAGCCGAGCCCGTTCGCTTGACTATGTATGAATGCGACGAAATCCTCTTCCTAAGGTGAAGGAAATATTACACTTCAATCTTCAATAGAAACACAAACCAATCAATAAAACTTTGGCCCACACTAGGAATAAAAACACAAACAGCCAGACACGGAACAACTACTTATACGCCTCATAATATTTGTTCCATGCGGGAATCGAACCCGCGACACGCGGCGCAGCAGTCGATAGCTTAGCCACAGTCAATCAGCAAATTTTGCGGGTCACGGCGGCTTCGCTGCGTACCTCTACAAATTCAAATTGACGGATAGTCCAGCCTGTGTGTGTGACACACAAGCATCTGAAACAATCCAGAACCTACTATTCAAATGGCCGAAGCACGACCGCTCCAGATACGACCCGGAAGTAAGCACAGGGAGAATATTGACAGAATCAACCATTGCCGACCTGATGGCAGGTAAACAGTCCAGGCCGTGTCTGGAGCGGTTTTACCTCAAAGTCGCTAAAGTAGCAATTGAAAGGAATCGAACAAGGGCAGTGCAACCCAAAAATGTGCCGTCAGCAACAATTGTCAATAGGTAGTAGCATAAATAAGTATAAATAGATAAATATATAATTGTAATGTATAAAGTAGATGTAAGCTAGATAGCGATCATAACACGAACAATATAGTACTGTAAAGTAATAACATAATAAAGTTTAGTAAATAGATAGTGTAGTAATAACATGACAAAATATATATCACTAGCTTTCCGCCCGCGGCTTCGCCCGCGTGGAGTTCGGTTATATCGCGCTTTTTAGATTTCCCTCGGGAATATCAAATTTTTCCGGGATAAAAGGTAGCCTATGTTCTTTCTCAGGGTCTAAAGATTGTCTGTGCCAAATTTCATCAAAATCGGTTAAGAGGTTTAAGCGGGAAAGCGTAACAGACAGACAGACAGACAGACAGACCGACAGACAGACAGACAGAGTTACTTTCGCATTTATAATATTAGTATGGATTATGCAAAAGAGCGATCAAAAAGAATTAGCCAATGCCGCAAAACAGGCTCGCAGAAAAAAGAGAATAGGGATTTTTCCTGTGTAAAAACAAATTGATTCTGTTTAGTGTGTCATTCAGATTATAGAAAAATATTGGATACGTATATTTTGTTTTATCAAATCAATAAAAATTTACAAATATAAAAGGCATCAAAGATCAGGAGTGGTGGCTAGTGACGTCACTGTTCGCTAAAAGTGTAGCGTGAAGTGACGCCACACAAGTTTTCAACACACTGTGTCGTCTTCGTTTTTTGTTTATAGGAAAAAAGAAAAAATATGTGTCTAATATTTTTTGGAGTTCTGACTGACGGACTAATTAGTTTTCTAAGTCAACTACCCTATTGACGAAAGAAATAAAAAGTAAACAAAAATTCTTGCCACGCAAGAAGATAAAAAAATGACTTAACCACTACGTCCACTACGCTAACCACTACGTCCACTACGCTAACCACTACGTCCACTACGCTAACCACTACGTCCACTACGCTAACCACTACGTCCACTACGCTAACCACTACGTCCACTACGCTAACCATGCACTCAAAACTACTACTTGTATATTATATACTACTATGTACTAGTCACGTCATACGATTACTTTTAATTTTTTTAGAAGTAACTCTCATAATCTATTAAATCACGTGCATACCAATTGCACATCGACATCTACAATATCAGCTCAATGTTTATTAACCATTCCTGTGCACTATATTTGTAGTTTGGGCCTCAGTAGTTAAAATATACACTTCTGGACACATCTATTGGCCCACCTTGCATTTTCAGTTTCGTTTGGTCCTAGCTAAAATTATATATTAGGTCGAGCTAAAAGTTTTTATGCAGTTTTGAACCAGACACATTCACAATTTCATTCAATAGTCTTTTTTTTAATTTCGAATACAGAATTTAAAGAAACAAAAGACAATTTGGAGCCTGTTTGTTCATAACAAACAATAGGATACTAAGAAAACTTGATTTTATTGGTTTACTTAGATTTAATTCTTGAAAAAGTGATTGGTATGTTTGGTTTTGCAACAAACATTACTTATTCTTAACACTAAGGTCCTATCAATAATCTATGGATACTTCACCTGAAGTCGCCGCCAAAGCTGTAGCACTTATTCAGGCCGGACACGGCCAAAGAAATGTGAGTGCTCAACTTAATTTAAGTCTGTCTGCGGTCCGAAATGTTTATCGGAGGTACTTAGAGAGTGGCGGCTTTGTTCGTCGTCGCGGAAGGCTACGATGTCGGGTCACAACTGAAAGGCAGGATCGATTCATCGTGAAGACCAGCTTGAGAAATCGTCACCTTACCTCCATTGAGATATAAGACCAGCTTCGCGACTTCCACGGAGTATCTGTGAGCGCTCGAACTGTTCGGAGAAGGTTAAAAGAACGCGATATAGTACCACACAAGCCAGCTAATGGGCCCAAACTAACGCGAGCCCACCGAACAGCGCGCCTTCATTTCGCACGCACTCATTTAAATTCACACTCATTTAAATGGACACAGCAAGATTGGAGCCGTGCGCTCTTTTCTGATGAGCCTAAAATTGTGTTACATGGCAATGATGGAAGGAAGGTCTACCGACGTAAGGGAGAGCGTTTCGCACAATGCTGCTTTGAAGAGAGGGTTGTTTATGGCGGTGGCTCATGGACTGTCTGGGGCGGTATATCCGTGAGCGGCAAAACTCAACTTGAGGTTGTTACAGGACCACGGCTGCCAACATTAAATGCTGAAAGGTACATTCATGAGTGCTTAGAACCTCACGTGATACCATACGCGGACTATGTGGGCCCAAATTTCCTTTTTATGCACGATAATGCAAGAGCCCATACGGCCGGCATCGTCAGGGAATATCTTTGGGATGTAAACATCACAGTTATGGACTGGCCAGCCAGAAGCCCAGACATGAACCCTATTGAGTACATGTGGGACGAGCTAAAAAGACGTGTTAGGGCTCGTCAGCCAGTTGCCCAGACGATGCAGGAGTTGAAAACTGACATAGAAGAGGAATGCGAGATGATCTCTCAAAATCTCATAGAGCGGTTGATAAACTCTATACCTAATCGTGTGAGAGCTGTGGTAGATGGCCATGGAGGCAACACGCGTTATTAAATTAAACCTTTATTTGATAAAATATGTTTTTTATTCAAAAATCAATTGCTTTTAACAAGGCGCATATCCTACTTGTTAGGCGTAGCTCCATGTAGTATGGTATTCTGAATTCAAATTTAAAACAATACGATCTAAAAAGATGGTAAAATGTATGAGGTTTAAAACTGCGTCAAATTTTTTTGTTAAATCTAACAATCATATTTCGTTAGGGGCCATCGAAACCCTAAACTCTATGGTGGGCCAATAGATGTGTCCAGAAGTGTACTTACACAGTGCAATTTTAGTCGTCTCGCAAAGACAGCTCACTTTAGGTATCCAATGACTACAAAACATTAGTAAAAATCATCGTCATCATCATAATCATCATTAACCTTTTTATCGTCCCACTGCTGGGCACTGGTCTCCTCTCATATAGAGAATCTCACCAATCTTACTCTTGCTCAATGCGGGTTGGCGATTTCAGACTTGAAAGTCCAGGTTCCCTCAAGATGTTTTCCTTCACCTTTTAATCAGTCTTAATCACTCTACCTCAAAATATAATAAAAGGTAATATGGGCTGGTGTCCGCAACTCCACGATGCAAGTACTTAATCACTCTACCTCAAAATATAATAAAAGGTAATACGGGCTGGTGTCCGCAACTCCACGATGTAATACGGGCTGGTGTCCGCAACTCCACGATGCAAGTACTTAACTATAAACTAGTGATTGACCGCAATCCCGCCTGATGGTAAGCAGTGATGCAATCGTTGATGGTAAAGCGCGCTAGTTTATTAAGCCTATTCACTCAAAAAAATCCGAGTGAATAGGACGGAAGACGGTAGTTGAGCGAGGTGATGCAACGTGAAACACGATCAAGGATGTTGCGCCAGAGGGAGATTGGTCTGGAGACCTCCGCGACCAACCTCCCGACACAACGTTTGGCGCATCGTACCCAGCACACATCGCAACACAACTGCTAAGACCCGTCCTCCGTACGGCTACATTACACATCATGACAAATGCCTTGGCGGCAAGACTTTGTCTGGTGGGTGGTAACTTCTGCCGGCAGCCGATGTTATGGCCTACCACCGAGTATTAACTATTTTATATACAAGGACAAGGACTCGCACATAAGGGTCACACAACAAGGGTCTAATTGCAATGCTTCCACCATGAAGTACCTGGGATTGGTGCTCGACAGCCGATGGGAATTCGGACCCCACTTACGGCGGCTGGCGCCCAAGCTGATGGGTGCAGCAGGCGCGCTATCAACGTTGCTTCCCAACATGGGGGCCCGAGCGCCGCCTGTAGGCGGTTGTACGTGGGAATCGTGCGGTCCATGGCCCTGTATGGGGCCCCTGTGTGGGCGATGGACCTGACGGCCGGAACACTCGCCATTCTGCGCAAGCCGCAGAGGGCGATGGCCGTCAGGGTCGTCCGCGGGTATCGCACGATTTCTTACGAGGCGGCTTGCGTCCTGGCCGGATCCCTGCCCTGGGACCTAGAGGCGAAAGTACTCGAGCGAAGGAAGAGCGGACACGGGGCTCCAGTACGGCGCAGCGGCAGATCGAGCTGCGCCGAGGAGCTTCGTCAGGTCCTGGTGGCGGACTGGCAGCAGAGGCTTATGCGCCCTACCGCCGGCCTCGCTACCGTCGAGGCGATCCGGCCAGTACTTGACTGGCTCGGGAGAAGGCACGGCTCTCTGTCGTTCAGGGTGACGCAGGTACTGTCGGGGCACGGCTGCTTCGGCAAGTACCTGCGTCGCTTAGGGAGGGAGCCGGACGCTCGGTGCCACCACTGCGCCCAATGCGGGGAGGACACGGCGCAGCACACGCTCGCCGTGTGTGTAGCTTGGGAGGAGCAGCGCCGTGTCCTCACAAATGAAGTAGGAGGCGACCTGACGCTGCCGGCAGTAGTGCGGAGGATGGTCGGTAGTGCAGTGTCGTGGGATGCGGTGGTGTCCTTCTGCGAGGACGTGATGTCGCAGAAGGAACCTGCAGAACGGGAGAGGGAGATCTCAACTCCCTTCCCGGGCCGCAGAAGACGCACCGGGCGCCGAAGAAGGGCGGCCAACGCCCTCTTCCGCCCCCCATGAATGGGTCCAGGGGCGAGGGACATGGGGAAGTCCCCGCCCCCTATTCGATGGACCCCGAGGTGAAGGCGCGTGCGAGTGTCGGCGCGCGCCTCTGAGGTGATGCACGGGGTAGTTTAACACCCCACTACCCCGTGCAGGAGACGAGTCCCGGCACGAGAGAGTGGGGGGGCGTGGAAGAATTTTGCCTCCCGCGGCTCCACGCGTGCAAGTGATAGAAGAGATACCGGGGTGGTTTTAGTCAGTAAAAGTCTGACAGACCCCACCCCAGGGCGGCGGACAGCCTATGAGGATTTCCACCCCCAAAAAAAAAAATCGTACCCGGCACACATCGCAACACAACTGCTAAGACCCGTCCTCCGTACGGCTACATTAGACATCATGCCGGAACACGACGAATAGCTTGGCGGCAAGACTTTTTCTGGTGGGTGGTAACTTCTGCCGGCAGCCGATGTTATGGCCTACCACCGAGTATTAATTATTTTATATACAAGGACTCGCACATAAGGGTCTAACTGCAATGCTTCGATATCGCCTTCGGGTTGTGGAGGTCAGACGGCAGTCGCTAGCAAACGCAGTAGCCAAATCAGCAATTAGACTGGTAAAGCGGACCCCAGACTCCAAAGCTGAAAAAGCTTCGGATGCGACTGGGATTAACGCTGAGATGATGATGATGATGATGATGATGATGGAAAAGGACAAGGACATTTTGTACGGACGGTGAGCAGGTCAAGCTACCCGAAACTATCAATTTTTTCTAATAATGTTGCTTGCTTTAATTCATTGTCAAACAATTAATTTTAATTTAATATAATTTTGTATTAATGTAATTCCATTGTCTATTGTAATTTTATTTGATTGTTTTACTTTCTTCTCAATTTATCTAATGTTAACTTTTTCATTACTATTATTTGACATAATTAACAAAATGCTTGTTACTGTTAACTTTTTCATTACTATTATTTGACATAATTAACAAAATGCTTGTTACTGTTTACTTTTTCATTACTATTATTTGACATAATTAACAAAATGCTACAAGTCATCCGGAACAAGCCAACTTATTACAGCTGAAACAATTCTGTATAAGTTGGTCTGTACTCAAACCACAAGTTTTTACACGTGCACTATCTCGAGAGGCTTGCTGGGTATCCTATATCGAAAAGAACACGTTTTGTCCCCAGTAAGCCTCTAGAGATTTTTCAAATTGTTGCATTCAAGGTGATAAGCTTTTAACATTCGTATTATTTGCCGTAACCCAGCACATGGACCAAGTGTGGCTTGGTGGATATCTATTCCTTACTTTTAGGACATGTTTGTTTTGCGAGAAGTGGTGATAAAACAAAGTCTGTCCGGGCCCTGTGTGCTCTGAATTACTCATACTAGTGCATTATAAAAAGTGAAAGCATTCCATTCAAATATACCAACTACAGGCATTTTCAGTTATAAAGGGGTTAATGTCAGCTGGAAAGCAAAAAAAAAAGACAAAATTCAGAATCAAAGTTCCAATATTACCTTTCTGCCACTAGTGTATTCCTTCACGTCTTTGTCATAATAGCTGAAATACTTGATTGTAGGGTATCCTTTGACGTCATAGTTGGCACACAGTTCTTGGTCGCTGGTACAATCCACGGCGCCAAATACCACCATTAGTTCATCTGTAAACTTTTCTGCAGCCCTCACAAACTCTGGCTTAGTACTTTTGCAGTGGCCACACCCTGGAATTGCGGGTATTCTAATAATAAGCATCATAGTTAACGATTTCACTGACACCACAACACACAGCCAAAACAGAACGTATACTTCAGCTAAAAGTTCTTAAATAGAATAGAATAGAATACTCTTTATTATGTACACCATATAGATTACAGAACATAAATAAAAATATTTTACAAAGGGTGACACAATGGGCGGTCTTATCGCTAAGAGCGATCTTTTACAGACAACCTTGGGATGGAATTCTAAGGGGAAGGATAAAGAAATAATGTAGGTAGTCTACAGTGTACTATTTACTTAGATTATACAATAAATATATACGTTAAGTGTATACTAGTTTAAATAATTTTAAACATCTAATTAATAAATATTACACAAGAGCATATAAAATATAATAATATGTTTACAGAGAGAGGAAGCGCTTTTTTATCATCAATCATCAATTCCATCGGGCACGTGGTATGTTATTACAAAATTGGAATATAAAACCAATAACTACCATCATACTATCAACTATAGATAAATGCTAACGTTTATCAATCGTGCTTGCGACTACTATTAGTGCAGTCATTGAAGCGAAATATACGGTCTTGCCTTCCAATGTTTTTAACTGCGAACCGATTTGCATGCTTTTTGGAATTAGGCTCATCTTACGCTTAACAAAAGTGAAAATGATCTGAACTCCGCCTATTATTTTTAAGGGGTGTAAACAACCCTTTAATGGAAAAATTGACATTGAGCCATTTTATTGCTAGAAAACATGTCTAATAATAAGTGGCGAAATTGTAAAGTATTTTCTAACATACAGTGGGTGGCCAAATTAATTAATAGGGACAGTGTTCGTTTCTATCTCATTTATAGTTGATCAAGATTCTTTCAATAAATTGTGTTGTTTGAGGTGATTTCATGTGATAGCATCTTGATATCATTATTAATAGGGACAGTGTTCGTTTCTATCTCATTTATAGTTGATCAAGATTCTTTCAATAAATTGTGTTGTTTGAGGTGATTTCATGTGATAGCATCTTGATATCATTATTAATAGGGACAGTGTTCGTTTCTATCTCATTTATAGTTGATCAAGATTCTTTCAATAAATTGTGTTGTTTGAGGTGATTTCATGTGATAGCATCTTGATATCATTATTAATAGGGACAGTGTTCGTTTCTATCTCATTTAAAGTTGATCAAGATTCTTTCAATAAATTGTGTTGTTTGAGGTGATTTCATGTGATAGCATCTTGATATCATTATTAATAGGGACAGTGTTCGTTTCTATCTCATTTATAGTTGATCAAGATTCTTTCAATAAATTGTGTTGTTTGAGGTGATTTCATGTGATAGCATCTTGATATCATTATTAATAGGGACAGTGTTCGTTTCTATCTCATTTATAGTTGATCAAGATTCTTTCAATAAATTATGTTGTTTGAGGTGATTTCATGTGATAGCATCTTGATATCATTATTAATAGGGACAGTGTTCGTTTCTATCTCATTTATAGTTGATCAAGATTCTTTCAATAAATTGTGTTGTTTGAGGTGATTTCATGTGATAGCATCTTGATATCATTATTAATAGGGACAGTGTTCGTTTCTATCTCATTTATAGTTGATCAAGATTCTTTCAATAAATTGTGTTGTTTGAGGTGATTTCATGTGATAGCATCTTGATATCATTATTCTTGTTTCTTTTTTCCAAGTGGCATCACAATGAATATGTGTGTCATTTGTCAATGGTGTAGCATATTTGCTTAATGAGACATAGTCCGTTAAAAAGCGCGGTTTCAGTATTCTTGTTGTGTTGTCTAAATATAATTTTTCATGGGATTTTTAGTAATTTTGATGTTTTAAATAATAAAAAGGTATACAAAGCTCTATCTAACATTACTTTTCCAAATTTTGTCTTTTAATTTCCATTTTATGACGGTTCAATTTGATAGCCTCAATTTTTCTACTTTTTAGGATGGGTAGGACTTTGGACACCTCTCCAAGAAAATGTAGAGAGAAACAAACGTTGCTACTGCACTCCACACATTCCCAGATACATATAGCATGATTTTACTGGGGTTTTAAAGTCTGTTGTCATTAAAATAAAAATAAAAATTGACAATAAAAAGCCTCTCGAGGCAAGTCGTGTTGGCAAATGTGGCAGGAAAGGATAACTTCATCTCGTACAGATCGAAAAATCAATCAGGTTAGTATCATGGTATGGTCTGTCATCTCAACCAAAGGCATTGGACGCCTGTATATCAAAGAAGGGACAATGAAGCAAGACCAATACAAAAGAGTACTAAAAACGTAACTACTGTCGCAGGTCAATGAATCGTTTCCTGGTGATGAAGAATACGTTTTGTGTTATTATACGTGTTATGCATGATTCGGTACGGAGCCTCAAAGCCAGAAGTATTACTGAATTTTTGGCTAAAAGAAAGTCACTGTTTTGCCTTGGCCAGGGAATTCACCAGACATGAATCTCATAGAAAACATGTGGGAACTCACCAAACAGGCTGTTTTGAAAGAAGTGATTACAACCAAGCAGTAGCTGATAAAAACTTTATTCAAAGAATGGGATCATAACCCTAAACTGCAAGAAGATGCAAAAACATGAATTGAGCGCATAGAAGCCCACATTGCAGCTAAGGGCGGCGTACCTAAATACTGAAATTGATCATATCATTTTCTGCTAATATTTATATTAATCATACGAAGAAAATAATAAAATATTGTATATTTTTTTGTCGTTTTTGTAATCCTAATAGAACATAGATGTAAAATAATACATAATAAAAGACCTACAACAAATCATTTGTTATTGAAATTCAATTAAACTGTAAAATTCAAAAATCTCGACACTGTCCATTAATTTATTAATTTGGCCACCTATGGTAATTACCTCACATTCAAATAATTTTCAATCCCTTGAAAATCTTACAACCCTTGCAAACAACCCCTAAGTTGAAAAAAACACAAAAAAAATACTTTGTTATGACACAAAAAGATGTAAGTATAAAGTAATATTTTATATTCTCTGTAATAATTATCAAATGTTTAACCCCCTTTCAACCCTTGAAAACTAACCCTTTATAAATATTTTTTTTTTTAATAAAATGAAAGGGGTTTAAATATTATTCCACACTCTTGAAAATGGTTATCATATTCTTAAGCTTTTCTACCCTCAAAACTACCCGTAACTTAAAACAGTAAATATATATGTATATGATTACATATTTAAAAATAATTTAATTTAGACTAAAAAAAGTAATTACTTTAATACGAGAATAAGCTTAAGAGTCCGTGCACAAAATTCTCTCGCTACAGTTTAGGTAAAATCGTTGCGATGCTATCTTTGTGTGCAGCGTTCTAGCAGCTAGACGCACACGCGCGTAAATATCGAGCTTAGTGAACGCTTAAACATTTTTGATCCTTTAGAAGATATTATTCTAAATTATATAAAGTATGATTTGTGAATAGTCGGAAACGAGTGCACATTGTATATTTATCACAATTTAGATGAATATTGATACATTTTGACATTAAAAAAATATGATGTAATGATAGTTTATTACATAGGCAATTTAAGAAATAAAAACATATACGGTAAAATGAAACATTAGAATAAGTAATCAGTTTAATTTAATATTCCTCACATTTAGAAATCTATTAACAAAATTTTAGGGTTAACATAATTATTACGCGATAATATATCGACGCTTGAAAGGCAATCATATCTAAGCGACAAAAATTCGTAAATTGAGTTACACACATCAAAAGTGTCTAGGGATCAAGCATTTTTATGCGGATTTCTTGAGATTGAGATGTGGCTTTGTAATAAATTTATGATTTTATAAATTTATATGGATCCTTTTTGGTGCATTTCATAATTTGAATCAGGAACTGTGAATCAAATTCGAGTAAAAATGAAAAAGAAGCTGGTTCCCGGCAACGTACTGTGGCTTTAGCTCTGAATACAAGTCAGAGTGTTATCAGTCGACTTTGGACACGTTACCGAAGCACTGGTACCGTGGCTGAGCGCCATGGAGGACGGTATCGCTGCACTACACGGAGACAAGACCGATACATTCAAATCTTAACTCGAAGAGCTCCAACAATAACCGCCATGATGTTAGCCGTGAGGCTTCATCACTCTTCAGGGAACTTAATTAGCGATCAAACAGTCAGAAACCGCTTGCATGAAGTGAACCTTCGTTCCCGAAGACCGCTACGGGTACCACCTATAGCAATGCACAATCGTAGGATTCGATATCAATGGGCTCTTGAACACAGAAATTGGGCAGAAGAACAATGGCGTTTCGTGTGCTTCTCTGATGAGTCTCGTTTTGGTATGAGACCGGATACAAGACGTATACGACACTGGAGAACCCCTGGACGCCAACAGCGATTAAAATCCTGCCAGGAAGTCCATCCTTATAGTGGTGTAACCATCATGGTATGGGCGGGTATTTGGATCGGCGGAAGAACTGAGTTGATTTGGATCAGAGGCAACCTCAACGCTCAAATTTATGCTGAAACGATTGTATCAGACGTCATCGTTCCTCTACAAGTGCAAATCGGTCCCTTATTTCAGTTAATGCATGATAATGCACGACCGCACACCGCAAGAGTTGTAAGACAGACTCTCGCCGCAGCTAACATCAATGTCCTGCCCTGGCCTGCTCAGTCGCCAGACTTGAACCCGATTGAGCATGCATGGGATATGCTACAGAGAAGAGCTCTGCCGAATATGGAGGGTATCCAGTCGCAAGAAGACCTTTTTTTGTTGTTGCAACGAACATGGGCGGCCATTCCACAGCGTGATTTGGATGAACTCATTTTGAGTATGCCAAACCGATGTTCTTGTGTTGTTAGTGTTCGCGGTAGAAACACGGATTATTAATTGTTTAAGTTACCCAATAAAATTTTAGAGAAAACTGTTATTTCAGTCTTTTTTTCGAACTTTTGTGTTAGTGGTTCAAATGTCAAATATCCCTTTATTAGGAAAATGGCAAATTTCTTTATTAATGCAAAGGTGACTTGGTTTATCGTTACTGTGACAAACGAAAACACTTTATTTGATGAATCCTTAAAGAAAATTTTAATTAATATCAATCAGGAGAAAAGTTATTGCAAAAATATATGTTGATCCCTAGACACTTTTGATGTGTGTATAACTACAAATATAGAAAATATGTTAAAAGTGCAAAAGGAATATGTGTAGAAGCGTGTTTGTATGTGTGTGACTGTCTGTATGTGTGTGTGAGTGTGTGGGGGTTTATATAAGGATGTCGGGACAGAAGAGGTATGTGTAATTGTGTATGTATACAAATGTTTATCTAATTCTGACTAGTATATCTTCAATTTCGCCATAAGTTAGAGTTTTCAACCATGTGACAATAGTTTTTTTACACTCATGCGTGGATAAGGGATATATGTGTAGTTTAAAATTAATTTTATTATATATGTAGGTAGACTGAGATTGATATTGACGTCCAGCAAATGCAGTTCTAACGCCAGAGCAGTGAGCTACAATATCTTTACGTCTTCTATTTTGGGTATCTTTATCAAAAGGGATAGATTTGTGCAAAGTCAAGGTAGTGTATAAAATGTATAATTTTCGCACTGATAGTAAATTACTAATTCTATACAGATCAGTTGTTGAGAACCCATATGGCTTGAAATACATCACCTTGATTAGAGATCGCTGGGCTCTTTCAAGTTCGAGGAATTTCATTTTTGAAGTTCCACCCCACACCGGGATGCAGTAAGTTATTACTGATTGAGTCAAAGCACAGTATATCTTGTTGAGGAGCTGTGCAGACATAAGATGACGTAGGGTTTTGAATATCCATATAAACTTTCTAGTTCTTTTCATGAGTATCTCTATATGCGGATGCCATGACAATCTTTGGTCAACGATTACGCCCAGATATTTTGTGGAGCTTACTTGTTGCAAATATGGACAGTCACAATATGCAGGACAGCCCTTTTCCCCTACATGCATTTTTACTCCGAAACCGGTACTGGGTTGAGACCTTTTACTTGGACTAAAGCAAATATAATTGCTTTTCGCAGTATTGAGTGTTAGAAGGTTAGTTTTGAGCCACCTAGCAATATCTGTGAGACCGGATTCAGCAGCAGTTTTTACTTCATTCCAAGACCCTCCCGAATAAACAACAGCGGTATCATCTGCATAGGAGAAAATTCTACCACCGTTACTTTGCAAGTTGCAAAGGGTATTTATATAGATGAGAAAGAGCGTCGGGCCTAACACACTTCCTTGTGGAACTCCATAAAAGACGTTATCTTCATTGCTATGTAAATTATCAATTTTAACCTTTTGCTTTCTGTCTTTCAAATAGCTATCGAACAGAGAAAGAGCCGCACCTCTTATGCCTATATTTTCAAGCCTGCGCAGAAGAATGGGAACGGAAACGGTGTCAAAAGCTTTTTTTAGATCGAGAAATACTGTTAGACATTTGTGACCCTTATCTACCTTTTTTACAATTTCAGAAGTCAGAGTAGTAATAGCATCTTTTGTTGAAAGCCCCTGTCTAAATCCAAATTGTGAATCTGATAAGATGTTATATTTTTGTAAGTAGCTCGTTAATCTCTTGTTAATAACTTTTTCCAAGATTTTTGAAATAGGTGATAAAACAGATATCAGTTTTCGCGGGTAGGTGTTAAAATTAGACAGACGTATCTCTTTTATTTAATTTTTGTTAAAAATAGTATATCCTAGTTTTATTACAATAGTTTTACAAATTATTAGTGTATAGCTTCTGCACAACTATCACAAGCGTTTGCGGCACTCTGATGAGACTACAGCAATAATTGCACACCACCTGCCAGCTCATCACTTAACATCACTTATCTCAATCACTGGACGCAAGAACTTTGATCACTATGTCTCAGTTTGATGAAATTATGTCAGCACAGAAGAGCCTGGAGGATAGTTTTATCCGGAAGATGAGTGAACTCGAGGCACAAATCCAGAGCGCAGGACCAGCAAAGGATACCGTAGCTAGGGTCGCTGAAGAGTTCCGCACATTCAGAGAACTGATTTTCAGCATGTTAAGCCTACTTAGAAAACAGATCAGCGAGTGTGCTCGGCAAGTCGACAGTTTGGAGTCCAGGCAACGTAGAAAAACTCTGATTTTCCAGGGAGTTGCCGAGGTTGATGGGGAGGTTAGCAGCGCAGTCATTCTGGATGTTATACGAAAGAAGCTGGCTCTCAATACTGTTACTGCATCTTCCATCAAGGTCTGCCACAGACTAGGTGTAGTCAATAAAGATCACCACAGACCCATCCTCGTGAAGTTTTCCAGCTATGATGACAAGGCTGCAGTTTGGAGAGCGAAGACTGGACTTAAGGGTTCTTCTATCTCCATCAAGGAATTCCTGACAAAGACCCGTCAATCTGTATTTGGGAAGGCGCGGCTTCACTTTTCGATGCGGTCGTGTTGGACTCAGGACGGTGTGATTGTTGTTAAGGCCCCCGATGGAAGTAAGCATAAAATTACAACATTGGAAGAACTGAGTCCACTGCTGGAGAAGTATCCAAAAGTTCAGACGTCTGGAGGTAACCTAAAAAACAAAGCACGTTAAATTTGCTTAAATTATTATGGGATTTATAAACTAGAAGGTTTTTCAGAACATGCCAATTCCTACATTCTGTAGGTTTTTTTACTTACCTTAATCAGTTTTATTACGTTATTATTATGTCACAATCTTTGTTATCCCTTAATTTCTTGTCTCTTATGTTTACATTTTAAAATTTTTAGATCTGAGTAGTCTGTTTACCCTCATTAAGTTTTCCTTTTTTTCCTAATTCGATAAATCATAACCTTCATTTTACAAATTATGTTATGTCATGTCAAATGTTTTTGTGTTCGGATACTTTCACCGATGTCAATAATATTGTTTAATGAGGGGTACGTTCCGAACACCATAATTGAGTTTTATTATCGTGTTATGATTGTTAGCTGGCGGGTGGTGCAGTAATGCAAACGCTGTACTTGTTTTTTTTTTTGTGGTATTTATTTTTTATTCAGTTTTATTTATTTTTTATTCAGTTTTATTTATTTTTTATTTTATTTATTATATATATATATATTTTTTTTTATGTCAGTACCTTTTGAGAATGAGTCTTTTTTCTCTGCCAATGAATCTGATGCCACCTCCGATGGTGATAGTTTTTGCTCTGTCACAGACACTCTTGGTGATTTTTTGCGTCAGCGTTTTAGTCAAAACTTTGACCGTCGACTTAACATCTGTCACATCAATGCCCAGAGTATTCCAAGTCATTATAATGAGCTATACGACACGTTTGCGAACAACTATGTACATGCCGTCCTGATATCTGAGACCTGGTTAAAACCAGAACTTCTTTCCTCCACTTACTCTCTTCCTGGATTCATTCTTCTACGGAACGATAGAATCGGTAGGAGAGGGGGTGGTGTAGCCATTTACCTTCGAGCTGATCTTCCTTTTAAAATTCTTGCCACTTCTCCATCTAATAATTGTGCTGAGTTTCTTTTTCTCGAGGTTTGTGTTAAAGGAACTAAAACCATCGTTGGAGCTGTATACTGTCCCCCTTCCCTTGATTACTTCACCGAATTCGAATCGGTCCTAGAATCTTTGGGTTCGGGGTACGCACATCACATAATAATGGGAGATTTCAACACCAACCTCCTCGCCCATAACTCCACTCGGTCCTGCAAACTCCTACAACTGGTTGAGTCAGCTAGTATGCACGTGTTGCCTTTGGATGCAACGCATCACAACACTGTCGGTGATGATACCTGGCTCGACCTGATCCTCATTTCTAATCCTTCCCTAGTTTCCTCACACGGTCAACATACCGCTGCTGGCTTTTCTCATCACGACCTTATTTTCCTGTCCTATATCCTTAAACCTCCAAAACCAAAACCTAAATTCCAGTACAGGCGTGCCTTTGCGCGGATGAACACGGAACAACTAATAAATGATGCTGCAAGTATTGACTGGACGCCCTTGGAGGAAGCTACTACTGTTGATGACAAGGTAAATCTTTTTAACTTAGCTGTTGTCAAACTGTACGATACTCATGCTCCCATTAGGAAAATAAAGCTGAAGCGGCCGCCTGCTCCATGGATGAATCAAGGTGTTCGGATGGCGATGCGGCGTAGGGACCGCGCGTTCCGGAAATATAAAAGGGATAGGACGGACGATAACTGGACTCTCTTTAAAACTGCTCGCAACCGTTGTAACCAGATGATACGCAACGCTAGACGCCGCCACATTCTTGATAATATCACTTCCTCTTCTCCTGCTGATATTTGGAAATTCCTTAGAACTCTAGGTATTGGCAGAACGCGGCATTCAGACCTTCCTAATACATTTGGTTTGGACGATCTAAACCGTCATTTTGCCACTGTCCCAACTCTCGATAGTCATACTAAATGTCAAACTATTCACTACCTTACTGGTCTGACGCGCCCCAATATTACCCCCTTTGTCTTCACCCCAGTTGACCCGGAAGAGATTAAGAAGATTATCCTATCTATTAAATCTAAAGCCGTAGGGTGTGATAACATCAGTCGTTACATGATAGTGACGGCTCTTGACCCGCTCCTTCCTGCAATTTCCCATGTTATTAACTTCTCCCTATTTACTGGTGACTTCCCTTCACTATGGAGGAAAGCTCATGTTTGTCCTTTACCTAAAGTTCCAAATCCCACCCTTCTTAGCCACTTCCGTCCCATCTCTATCCTCCCCTTTTTGTCTAAAGTGCTTGAGGCCTGTGTCCATAAGCAATTCTCCCACTTCATTCAGCTAAACTCTCTCATTAGTCCTTTCCAATCCGGGTTCAGGCCCGGCCACAGCACTGTTTCTGCTTTGCTTAAAGTGACTGACGATATAAGGCGGGGAATGGAAGACACTAAAGTCTCCGTTTTAGTACTGATCGATTTTTCGAACGCTTTCAATACCGTCAGTCACGAAGTCCTTTTGTCCATCCTTTCCCATCTTATGGTCTCTTCCGAGGTTCTGGCTTGGTTCTCCTCGTATCTTCGGGGGCGTCAGCAGGCAGTTCTCGCGAGAGATTCGTCTTCTAACTGGTGCGAGCTTGTTTCTGGCGTCCCTCAAGGCGGTATATTATCCCCACTTTTGTTCTCAATCTTTATTGATCTTATTACTACTGAACTTCAGTGTGCGTATCATCTTTACGCTGATGACTTACAGCTCTATACTCAGGCAAGTGTTGACAATTTATCGGATGCGATTGACGAGCTGAACCGAAATTTGGGAGTGGTGAGGGACTGGTCTAATCGTTTCGGAGTAGCGGTTAACCCTACAAAATGCCAGGCCATCATTATAGGGAGTACTTTTAGTCAGCGTAGGCTGAGTGGCTTAGTGGTACCACCAGTTTTCTATGATGACAAAGTCATTCCGTTCAGCTCTGATGTCAAGGATCTGGGTCTGTATGTTGACACTTGCCTGGACTGGCGTAAGCAGGTTGCAAGTGTAAGCAAAAAGGTCACCGGGACATTGCGGTCGCTTTATAGGCTAAAAAATGTTCTTCCATCACACATAAAGGCAATGCTTGTTCAATCCCTTATATTCCCCATTATTGATTATGGTGATGTGTGTTATTACGACCTGAATGCAGATCTACTCAATAAACTTGACCGACTTCTAAATAACTGCATTCGATTCGTATTTAACCTTCGTAAGTACGATCATGTATCTTCCCACCGGTCCATCTTGAAATGGCTACCCATCAGGCAACGCAGAGCTCTAAGAGCTTTGACGACCTTGTTTTCACTCCTACACAAACCCTGTTCTCCTTCTTATCTTACTTCTCATTTTCAATATTTATGCTCTGCGCATAATAGGAATCTTCGTTCGTCCAATAATTGTCTTCTACGATGTCCTTCTCACCGCTCTGGTTTTCTTAAGTCTTCATTTCTTGTCCAAGCGGTTTTTCTTTGGAATGACCTTCCTCAGAACATCAGGACGTTGACCAGTCGGTACACTTTTAAAATTAAAGCTCGGGAATACTTACGCAAGAAATTGGCAGATTCATCAAACATATAATTTATTCTTTTTCTCTATCTATATTTTTTTATCTCTCTCTACTGTTTATATTTTGTATGTATGTATTTATGTATGTATTATAATATTTTTTTTTTGTGTTTCTCTTTTAACTTCTCTTTTATATCTTTGCACCTACCATGTTTTGTCTCTGCATCACCTTAAGGTAGACTGGTAGAAAATGCCTAAGGCATTAAGTCCGCCATTGTGCAATTTTTTTCATTGTGCATGAAGTTTTAATAAATAAATAAATAAATATGGGTCGATAATTATTAACATCGCCTACGTCCCCACTCTTATGCACAGGAGTAACCACGGAACGTTTGAAGTCTTTAGGAAAAGTTCCTGTTTTAAAACACAGATTAGCTAGCTGGCTAATGAGAGGCACCACGAAATCCCTAGCTAGTTTAAGGAATTTTGTCGGTATACCATCCCAACCAGGTGCGCTTTCGGAGTCAAGACTCATGAGAATGCCGCTCACTTCTTGCGGATCAGTATCAGATAAAAAGAAAGAGGACGACCAGGAATTAGACTGACAGCTAGTGATATCAGGTAAACCAGATCGTGTTATAATATTTTCAGCTAAGGATTGACCAATTGTTATGAAGAAAGAATTAACTCGGTTTAGGGACTCCAGAGGATGCGGTGTGATTCTTAGAAGGTGTGTGTTAGTTGTTTTGGGTGTCTTGAATTGGGTGATTTCATTTATCGTTGACCATAGATGCCTAGGGTTTTTGCTTGAATCAACAATCTGTTTTTTATAGTACTGTCGTTTTAGTTTTTTAATTAAATTCGAGCAGAAGTTGCGAAAGCGTTTATATGTTATTAACAAAATTAGATTAAAAGGATCGATTCTTGTCTGCCGTTGCATTTTATTCCTTAATCGAATACACTTTAATGCACCTGTAGTAATCCAGGGCTTTAGAGTTCTCTTACAGCTGGAAACAGACTTAATTTTCGAGTTTGACTGAAGGGACGCCCTAATCACTTCCACTAATTTAGTAGCGAAAACGTCTGGAAGTGTGTACGTGCTAAAAATAGTGGCATCCATATTGACAAGGCACTTGTAAGCATTCTCGAAATTGGTAGCAGTAACAGATTTAGATTTTGTTTTTTGTACGCCAATAAGGCTGGTGGTTATGTTAAGGACAACCATAGCATGATCGGTAATAGTCGTATCTAGTACCGCTACAGATGCCGAGAATTTTGTCCTGTCAAGTTTCAACAGTACATGGTCAAGACAGTTTCGCCCCCTAGTGGGTAGGGTGTGGCCGGTGAGAATACCATGTACAGATAACATATTTAAGTAATTAAGTCTGTTTGCCCTTTGTTGAGATGTTTCGTTGGGATTTTCTATTAAATTAATGTTGATGTCGCCTGTGACAATAATGTTTCTCTGAGCACATGAGATCAGATGGCTGTCTAGGGACTTTATAAAATTTTGGGCACATGAATTAGATGGAGAGTGGTATATGCCTATGACTGTGAAAGAGAGAAGATTAATTTGAAGGGCTGACGCCTGAATTAAGTTTATCTCTGCTACCTGAGGCACGTGATTATTTTTGATATATACTACTACTCCATCATTTTGATTCAGGTGGTTTGTCGTGTAGTATGACAAGTAGTTAGTCAATACTGGTATGTTTTTCTTACTCTCCAGTCTACATTCGGTAAGTATGAGCACATCCATATCGAAATTCAACTGAGTTAAATTAACTTGCAAATCATCAAAATTACGAAAAATACTCCTTATGTTTTGCGTCAATACTGTCAAGCTAGAATTTAGAAATCATTTAGAAATCTATTAACAAAATTTCAGGGTTAACATAATTATTACGCGATAATATATCGACGCTTGAAAGGCAATCATATCTAAGCGACAAAAATTCGTAAATTGAGTTATATACAATTATACACCAAACGACGCAGAAAAATCTGGCGGTTCGAATGATGTATATAACTCAATTTACGAATTTTTGTCGCTTAGATTTCTAGGGTCATCACAAATCGTCTCGCTCGCAGGTTCGACGATTTCCAGCCTCCCGAACAAGCAGGCTTCCGAAAAGGCTTTAGCACCATAGACCACATTCATACGCTGCGGCAAGTTATACAGAAGTCCGAGGAGTATAACAAACCACTATGCTGGCGTTTGTGGACTATGAGAAGGCCTTCGATTCGATTGAGACTTGGACGGTGCTACAGTCTCTCCAGCGGTGCCAAATTGACCATCGATACATTGCGGTGATAAAGTGTTTGTACAAAAACGCCACCATGTCAGTCCGTCTCCAGGATCAGGACTCGAAACCGATCCAACTGCAGCGTGGAGTGAGACAAGGAGATGTCATATCTCCTAAATTGTTCACTGCTGCGTTGGAAGATGTCTTCAAGCTCCTGGACTGGAAAGGACTTGGCATCAACATCAACGGCGAGTACATCACTAATCTCCGTTTCGCAGATGATATCGTGGTCATGGCTGAGACCCTGGAAGACTTGGGCAAAATGCTCAATGACCTCAGCAGAGCTTCCCAACAAGTGGGTCTAAAAATGAACATGGATAAGACGAAGATCATGTCGAACTCTCATGTCGCACCCACTCCAATTGTAGTTGGTTGCTCTGCACTCGAAGTTGTTGACGAGTATGTATACCTGGGACAAACAGTCCAACTAGGTAGGTCCAACTTCGAGAAAGAGGTGTCTCGGCGAATCCAGCTCGGTTGGGCAGCGTTCGGGAAGCTACGCTACATCTTCTCGTCGTCCAAGATACCACAGTGTCTCAAGACTAAAGTCTTTGACCAGTGTGTGTTGCCAGTGATGACTTACGGAACTGAAACGTGGTCGCTCACAATGGGCCTCATACGAAGGCTCAGAGTCACACAAAGGGCAATGGAAAGAGCTATGCTAGGAGTTTCTCTGCGTGATCGAATCAGAAATGAGGAGATCCGCAGAAGATCCAAAGTCACCGACGTAGCTCTGCGAGTCGCTAAACTTAAGTGGCAGTGGGCAGGGAACATTGCTCGTAGAACCGATGGCCGATGGGGCAGTAAGGTTCTGGAGTGGCGGCCACGTACTGGAAGACGCAGCGTAGGGAGGCCCCCAACAAGGTGGACCGATGACCTGGTGAAGGTCGCGGGAAGCCGATGGATGCGGGCAACATAAGACCGGTCAGCGTGGAAAGCCTTGGGGGAGGCCTTTGTCCAGCAGTGGACATCTATAGGCTGAAGAAGAAGAAGATATGATTGCCTTTCAAGCGTCGATATCTATGTCCTACCTACTCTAGTAAGTATATATAAATAAATTAATTTTCCTTTTGAGTTTTTGCAATAATTAAAAATTATTTAGTTTTTATTTAAGGATACTAATATTAAAGTGTAGTGTAAGTACCTACATATACAATATCATAATCATCTGCCTAGCCTTTTTCCCAACTATGTTCGGACCGGCTTCCAGTCTAACCGGACGCAACATTTAGGAATACGATAGATACCTCCAGTTAGACAGATTTCCAGTATTTAGGTAAACGATATACCTACAGTATGTTAAATAACAGAGGGCGTTCCCTTAAACTCGTTAATGTATATCATTAATAGATTAAAATAAAAATATCAGCATAGAAAAATAAGCATAAAAAATCCGAATAAAAAAAAATCTAATTGGAAATAAATTTGAAACCTCCTGTTTTAAATCAAAATAGTAGTCGTCATGTATAAATAAATTGCGACGTTGCCGTCTTTCATGTTCGCGTGTACAGTGTGTTTCTTTTACATGTCAATTTAAAATTTTTATTGAATATTTTCATATTGGAAAAATTTTTAAAACATTTTGTTTTCGAATGGAAATATTTTTTTTAGCATGTATGTATGCTATACTATTTCGGGTTAACGGGAACGCCCTCTGTTAGTTAACATACTGTATAAAACAAAAACATGTTTAAAATATTATTTGTCAAAGAATTGTAAAGCAACCGTAAGAATACCTTAAAGAAATCTCTTAGATGAACTTCAGGACCTAGCTGCCGGCATTAGCCTCCTATTATTTTAAAATGAAGTGTCTCGTAGAGGCATTGAACGAGATTTTCTTGGATCGACAATTTCGGGCAATAGGCAAAAGTTGGTTTTTCGTCTGTGCAGTAATAGTTTTCACATTGTGAATGGTCTCCAAAAATATGTTTTGGGCTGTTGATAATGTCTTTTTGTAAGTTTTTGATTTGCTCAGTAAATGGAACATTTTGAGCTCCTCGGAATCTTACTGCTGCTTTCACAGCAATGCGTAATCGGTTCACTCGATCAGAATGTAGTAGCTTGCGTTCGTTTAATGGGATGGACGTATCTTTCATCAAACTTAAAATTTTCCCATTATAATTGCGCATTAAGTGATTGGAACACTCCACTTTTTCAACCGTAACGTTTGAATATGGCCTGCTTTCCAATTTGTTTTTATACACACTTGAGTCACCATCAGCAATAATTTTTGCATACACCAAATTACGTGTTTTCACAGATTCTCTAAATCCCTCAACGATTATTGAGTTCTCCATACTAGTGGAAGAGCCAGTATGATTTTTATTACACCGGTGTTTCAGGGGTGTAATATTTTTATTAGCTGCACGGGAACATGTAACACAGTATTTATTTTTAATACCAACATGTAATAATTTGACACTGTTTACCCCTATTATAGCCCCAACGCCTGCTGCGGAAGAAAAATTTGTTTTATATGAACGTTTTCCCCAAGCAGCATCAGCTGTTATGGCTATAGTTGGTATACCTGATGGACTTACATTGCCACTTTCGAGAGCTATAGAAGCCTCTTCCTTACCAGCTTCTATCATTGTGGCTTCGGCTGTAGTTTTCCACCAGTTAAATAAATTGACGTGACATTTTTCATAAATGGATTTATTCATAAGTGGCAAATCTATGGAAGCTTTGGATTATTTTCTTTACTCTGCAATAAATAGCATATGATTATATAAAGAAAACAGTAACAAGCTGTATTTGATTGAAAGACTTGTGAAATAAAATTAATAAATAGTTGTAGGTTATTCATGCGATAACACAGGTCAGCGAGGTTTGGAAGTAAAAAGGGGAGGCCTTTGCCCAGCAGAGGGAGACAACACAGAGAAACGTACTGTGCCTACATCAACTTCGACACTCATAGTAGATGACGAAGTGGTATCCAGTTGATTAAAAGTACGTTCTTTAAGCACTTGTCTGGCTCTTGCCATTCCCTCTCTATTCCTCTTTCTTTTATTGATACATTGGTAATGTGCTCCCTTGTTTCGCCCCATTATCTTAAAAAAAAAATGAGTTTAGGTATAACAAAAGCATTATGTGAATTGACTTTAATAGAAAACTAAAAAACCCAAGATATTTTTAAATTGGTTCACAAATGATGGAAAAATCTACGAACTCACAAAAAAATATACTCCTTCATTTTTAAAGTCAGATAAACATTAGTTAAAGCAATCCAAGGGATAAGTCGTAAATATCCTAATATAATCCACAACTAATATAATAATAGTAAGAAAGAAAAATAATTAACGGACCAAGTTGTGGTAGTCGCAGTATATTTTTTACATAAACCTACGTAAAACTCGCGAGCTCTCGCGACACAAAGTGATACGTCCTCCCGTTGCGCTAGCCGAGTTACCACTGAGCCGGCTGCATTTGCGCGCTCGTAAATATAGTAGATTTTGACCATTGATTTTCAAGATGAAAAAATTTTTTTTTTAGAAAATAAACTTTTGTTTCTATTATAAAAATACCTTAAATTTAATGAGGCATTTTTTAATTTTTAAAAAAAGTTGCTTTATTATAGAAAAAACATACTTGTTTGGCTGCAGTTTTCCCTTGAATTTCTTAATTTCTGTCTTCTTTTTTGGCTGAATTATGAAATAAACTCGAAAAAGTGGTCAAGCTAGCAGCAAGATAGTTATATGCTGATGTGAATAGTACTTTTTATAGGCAAAATCGCTTGTAGTTTCTTCAGAAACTATGGTCAAACTTCACTCGAACGTGAAATTTGAGAAAAAGAGTATCGGAAATTGTAGATTTACTACTAATTATGAAGTTTCTTGAAAAAAAGTAGTCAAGCTAGCAGCTAGATGAAGAGTTGTACTATCCATATCATACATAATTTTACTAATATTATGTAACATATTCTCACAATCATGGAACAAAATTAATCAAAATGAGCAGATTAACAGAACGGACCCTTAAGTCAGTTTGTTACTTATCTGTACATAAGACGCACCAAAATATATTGTTGAGTTAACTGTGAAAAATGTAAAATGTAAAAAAAAAAGAAAACAAATCAATATCGAAGAAAAATCGCATATTATTTTAATTTTATTATTAATATTATTTTAAACTTTTAATTTTGTTCGTTTAAGTAGTTATAATTTCTCTAATGCATGCTGTGGTCTCCTGTAAGTGAAGGAGTACACTTTCGTGATATATTGTCGTCCATTTTTATTTTTTCCATGTTTTGTGTATATTCTTTGTTGGAGATGCTAAATAAAAAAAAGTAGAAAAAAGAATTCGAAACAAAGACCTGGCAAAAGAACATGGTGTATCACACTCGACAATTTCAACCATTTGGAAAGAAAGGGAGAAAATTCAAATCCTTAAGAGGGAACTCTAGTGGTGCTTTCTCTATACAAACGTATTCCGCTGTTTTCTTCGTGGATAATGCTTTTAGAGCAATTATTTTTTTTCTACAATTTTACACCGTGATTATACGTGCCCCTATCATTTCAACTTAATTAATAAAAGAAATACGATACTTCAAAATCGCGAAAATTAACCCATTTTTACCGTGAATTTCAGATGACTATTAACCAAACGTGTTAAGTTTTTGACAAAATAGAAGCATAGGTATACTTTTCCTCTAAATTTTGATATAAAAATATTTGAGATCTGTCATGTTTTAAAAAAGTAAACAGCGGAAAACGAAACGTCTTTTAGTCAACCTTTTTGTAGGTAAAATCAGCCAGAACGGCAACTGTCCTTGTCACACTTGTACCTGGAGAGTTTGGAAGCAGCGCGACGGCAACAGTTTCTTAAAAAATTATTTTATTTTTTTGTTGATAACTAGGTATTATGTGTGTCTAAAAAATATACATAAAGTCATACAGAACGTATTATTGAACAGAGAATCATGTAAAATTAGCGACATGCCCGAGCTAGGTTTATTAAACCTGTGTTACAGGCCATCACTTTACATATATCAATAAGTCGGTAAGCTTTAATCATGTAACATTATGGACTAGGCATTCAATAAACAAAAGCTTTCTTAGTTTTTTATGCTATCTTATACTACTTAATTGTATATCATTTCAAACTTTACAACTATATACTATAGCGTAACTATACCTAGCATAAAGTGTACAATGTGCTGGCCCAGGCTCCATGCGTTTCTGAAACATCTCCTTTTTAATCCGTACACTTTTATACGTATCTGTCGTAATTTCTTGAGATATTATAAAAATAGTGGGTTTTCAAAAAATTAGAAATTTTGTTTTTTTTTTTTATAAAATATGAAATACCATTTTGTAAAATATGTGTCCTGATTCCTGAAGCAACCAAACTAATACTATATATCAAACTCTTCATAATGAAGTTAATTCTAGGCGGACTACGGTTAATTTTTATTTTGGTGGAAATGGCACTTATGAAACCCATTGATTTAAAAGAGAAACATTAGATGCTCCCCTTATTTGCGATACAGCCCACTTATTTTACGTGCAAAAGACTTTTAATAGTGCTCATTTTAAAGCTTTAATACGACTATTTAATCAAGAACAAGCTTTTATTAACAGTCACATCAAAGATATAAGATTACGCTTACTTCACTAATAACATAGAGGCGTATTGCGGGAGTCGCGGAGGGACTTTTTTACTTCGCCGACCTACGTATGTTCGCGGTCGGCGGTCCGGTGGAGCACTCGCGTTCCGCGCCCGCGTCATCCACGCGCACCCCGCGCAGCGTGCGCGGGCGGCGGAAATGGTGCGCGTCAACACAAGGCGAGCCATAGCATAGCAACACATTTTTCTTCGCGCTACAAAGCTTATTTCAACCACTACAAAACCCTTGTTATAGAATGCATAAAATGCATCTGCTCGCCGCTAGATGGCATTGACCACATCGATTAACTTTCAGATAAAAGAAAAAACGGCTTTGATCTTTAATATTTAGCTTAATATTGCACTTAGAATACTTTATAAAAAGCCAAATTGTTCATTGCTTTACCGTCAACAATTTTGTTCTATATAAAATTTTCGATAAAACGATTTTTGGAGATATTTGAAAAAAAACCGTGAAAAAATTGCGAATTTTCAATTGCCAATAACATGAAAAGTATTGGAATTTTTTTAAACTTTATACATGATTTTTTGCTTAAAATGAGGCCTTCTATCGATATCCGAGGTTATTTTGAAAAAAAAAAAAAACCACACCCGAGAAGGGGTGGCAACCACCCCAGGGTGGTTGATCATTTTCACTTTTGAAGTTAAGGGTAAGATGAACCTAATTCCAAAATTTTATGCAATTCGGTTCACAGTAAAAAAAATCCGAGCAATGATGTTTCAATGACTGCACTATATCCATATCGGGCAAATGTGCTGAGAATAATGGTTGTCCTTTGGGGATGCGTGATGCTGCGTTAGTTGGTATCAACAAATGTGCGGAGAATAGTGGCTGTCCTTTGGGGATGCGTGATGCTGCGTTAGTTGGTATCAACAAATATCAAGCTATACTGCTGATGATATATTTAACTAGTGGCAAACATGGCAACCATCGTTTCAATCTGCAGGGATCACAATAATAACGGCCGTCGCTATGTTGTGGCCTCAAATTGTGCGTTTTATCTCGCTACCACATAGTGACTTGTCATATTCACGCATATTCCGCCGTCCTGTGCTGTTCAAAATCGTTTATCTAAAAAATTTCACGAGAAACTCAAACCTAGCTTAGCACAGCCTTATAAATATTAATTAATCTGATAAGTAGCTTTCCTGATACTTACAGGGCGCGTAGAACATAACAATGGCGTGTTTGACTTTGCGCAATGTGTTTCTGAAAGTCGAGGAGTCGAGGTGGCGCACGGGCGACTCTTCTTCTGACCACGGCTGCTCCGGGGGCGGCGGTGGCGGTGGCTCTTGAGGGTCCTGACAACATTAAGGGAAAGTGCGAGTGGCAATACAACCAGAACATCGCGGGCGTTTGCAAGCGTAACGTTGGCAAAATCAATATCTCGCTCTTTCAGACTTAATTTAAACTTAATTTGACATATCTTTCTTACCCGAGGTCGGGATAGATCATCTAGCTTTTAGTCATTTCTTTTGTATATTATTTATTTTAGGAAATAATTATTCAACACACGAAGAGACTTCATATTTAATTACACTACAAAACAAACAGAATACGGTGAACATATATATGACGGCGCGTGCCTGGTTCATTTTGAATATTGTGATCTGTTTTATCGTATCAGTATCAATTGACCGTAAATATTACCGTACTATTTTTTTGAAGTCGATTAATCGGTCGGTATTCGGATAAATTATGATTTTTATTATGAGCGGGTAACCCCGAATAGAGTAGTAGGCACTCACACTATAGTTATTGTTCAACGTTTTCTCGAAATACCCCGATATATATACTACGATATACATCGACATAGATACCACGATGGATGCACATGCGGATGAGAAGACAACTCAATTATCCGGAACCTTTGGCTACGCCTTCCTGACGGTTTTCCCCTACATCAGAAGTGGCATCTGAGCCTCGCTGGCGCAGTGTTGGAGAGTGAGATCTGAGCCTCGCAGGCGCAGTGTTGGAGAGTGAAATCTGAGCCTCGCTGGCGCAGTGTTGGAGATCCAGCAGCGGAGTGTGATGCAGTTGAACTAGTATCAGCCTCATCGTCCAGGATCGCTCTGTCGGAGGTCAGCCCAGAGCCTTAGATTGTTTGTAGAAACTTATAGAAAACTGAAGTACATTCAGTTCAGGCTTTATAACTGTTTCGCTACGACCAATAGGAGCGAAGCATAACTAACTCCACGCGAACGAAGTCGCTGGCGTCCGCCAGTGGTAAATAATTTAATTGTTGTTGTATTTGAAGATCCCGCCGCTCACTCGCCGCCGCCGCCCCGCCGCCCGCAAGATTCGAGACAGCGGCCTTACGTCGCCGACAAAGCTCACGCGCGACGCCGCCAAAGAAATAAAGAATCTAACAAAACAATAAAAGGAAAGCCGACAGTTATACCGCCTAAAATAGTTTTGTAATTTTTTTTAAAATACCAAATGTTGGGGAAGTTAGCGTAAACTCGCGGAAAAAAAGATTGTTTCAAAATTGATTAGTATTGTTACTATGATGATTATGCAAAATTTCAAATTTTAGTTGGTCATGTGATTGCCTAACCTTTATTATCCTTATGGGTCGGACAGGGTTTTCTTTACATATTGTATAGCCAAAAAAAATATTACAATGACTGTCACGTTAGATAAAGAAGATATTAGAAAAAATCAATAATATAGGACCAGAAGAATGGAAAAAAGTTTGAGATCATGTTAAATGCGAACATGAATATAGAAAGTTAGGTCCCAGAATCGATAGCTTAAGATTATTTATACAGGTGATAGCAGTGGGAAAGTGTAAATGACAGTTCTGATGAATCTACGATGTCAGGAATAGAGATAAACCCTAATTCGTATGAAGAGATCTGATTTTGTAGCATATTCGCAATCGTGTGGTTTTCCTTGCTAGATGGAATCATCGAATCAAATTTCGATACTGATAAACAAATATTTAACTCTTTTAGCACAAAACACATAATTCCACTAAATTATTTATGAAGAAAATGCACTTAACCACTCTATATACATATAGTCTTCGGACTCTCAGAGAATACGATCATTGCCGAACAGTCACGAACATTTCTATGCGCATTATCACCTTGGGAGACCTGTAGTGGCACTATAGTTGAGCCAAATTCGATAAAGAATAGAGGTAAACAAACCGTTGCTAGGCAACGAGTAATTTACACCTAAAAGACAGATGTTAACAACCTTTTCTACATAGATGATTTTCATAAAAGCAATAATCCTACTTCCTACTAATGTAAACAGTTTATTTATGTTTAGATATTTATGATTTGCATAGAATGCTTAACCGATTTCAATGAAATATGACATACTTACATGAAATGTAATTTCCTAATAGGCTAAATTTTTTGATACATATATATTATAATTAGTTTATTTTTGAAAGTAATAAGTCAATGCATGCAAGGCAATGCAAGTGTTATGTAGTTGATTTGAAAGAAATTAAAATACGCAAAATTTTATTGACAAATGCCTCAACTTTATTCATTGGTTGAATTCTACAAAATGTGTTTAATACATTGATATAATATTAAACTAAGCTAGATATGTCACTAGCGCACTGAAAACGAAACGTACCAAAGAAGGTAAGTCCAGTATCTCGCTTTAGTCACTCTCGATACTCTCGTTCCGTACGCGCGTCTGTCCTCGGTGGCTAAGAAAATCTTTTCTGCATTCAAAATGGCGTTTTGTGTAATGCGTAAATGCACGAATTATTTTAGAAAAACCAACAAAAGTCATGGAATCACATATCATAAGTAATTATTTCAAAATCTATACTAATATATAAAGCTGAAGAGTTTGTTTGAATGTTTGTTTGTTTGTGCGCGCTATTCTCGGGAACTACTGGTCCGATTTGAAAAATTCTTTTTGCGTTGGATAGCCCATTAATCCAGAAAGGCTTTCGGCTATATAACATCACGCTGTGACCAATAGGAGCGGATCATAACTAAACCACGCGAACGAAGTCGCTGGCAGCCGCTAGTATTTAGATAAATAATATAGTTTCGATTATTTTGTCAAACATTCTTACAAATGATGCTTAGGTTGCCATAGTAAGTAAAAAAAGAGAGAGCTAATTGGATTTCTTGCGAGTGTGAAAAAGACGCGAAGGCATTAGACATAGATTAGTTGCACAGAATCGATAATGTTTATGGTGACTTTTATACCTACAATTATAGTTCTGTTTAATATTATTTATGGAAATCTTATTGCAACAGTTAAGTAAAACATTTGTAAAATTGCGTTGCTAAGTAATAGAGTCAAATGACATGAAATTATAAAATGGGAAAGTGTGAGTCGATATTAAATGAACATGAATTTTTTTTTACATACATTATAAACAAGCGCTTGACCGCAATCCTGCCTGATGGTAAGCAGTGACGCAGTCCTTGATGGTAAAGCGCACTAGTTTATTAAGAGCCTATTCACTCTAGCCTTGAAGACACTCAAATTGTAGTCCGACGGAAACACCGCCGCTGGTAAACTGTTCCAGTCCCTCGATGTACACGGTATAAAGGAGGAGGCGAAACGCTTCGTCCGGATCGTAGTGGTGTTAACAACATAAGGGTGGAAACTTACCGTACGACGGGTCGTCCGATGGTGGAACGGAGATGGGGAATTAAATCATGCAATTTCCTCGCACACTCCCAAGTATATAATAATATAAATAAATATTTCCTACGCGCACAACAATTAGCCTAGCATTTAGAAATATATACGCAATGTTTGCATAATGATTTACATTTGAAAAATTAAATTTAAAATATTATTTGAAATATAGTAAGTATAGATTAAACCGATTTAATTTCACTAATTACAATGGTTTATGTAGGGTATGTTAATAAGTAATGTATGTAGGTATGTGCAAATAAATCAGTTGTCACTTGGAATCGCAGTTTAACTCCACGCTTCCCGTTATTATATTTAATAAATACAACTGGCGACGAGGATAAAAGTTACTTTCGTGTGGTTTACATCGTTTAAGTGTGGCATTTCACGATGCCTATCGGTAAAATTGAAGAATTTGATCTTTTAAGCAAAAAGTGGCTGGCGTACATAAGACGCGTAGAACAATTCATAACCTTAAACGAAATAAAACCAGAGTTACAAGTTGCAACGTTGGTGACGTTGGTTGGAGCCGCAACATATGACTTAATGTGTGATTTATGTGCACCTAATCATCCGGAAGAGAAATCATTTCGAGAATTAGTAAAAATTGTGGGTGATCATCTTGAACCAAAACTCTCCGAAATTGCTGAACGCCATGTTTTCCGACAAAGACGTCAGAACACCGGTGAATCTCTCAGTGAATATCTACAAACACTAAAACACCTGGCTAGTACATGCAATTTCAAAACTACACTGGAGGAAAATTTACGAGATCAATTTGTTTCGGGTTTGGCTAGTGATGATATGAGATCACGCATCTTTGCGGAACCATCGATTACATACAAAAAGGCAGTCGAATTGGCGTTGGCATTAGAAGCGGCCGAGCGACACTCGCAGACCAGCGGTTTAAACGCCGCGGGCGGAGTAAACGCATCGGCTGTGGGGATGTCAACCTTTGAAGCGGTGCATCGAGTGGCGACGGCAAAGCGAGCAGGGCGGCCGCTCGAGCGCGGAACTGCGGGCGGCGGCAACTCATCTACCGAGGGGAGCGCGCCAACATAGCGCCCAATGCGCGCTTGCTGGAGGTGTGGCAGAAACCATCGTCCAGAGGGATGTCGTTTTAAAAATTATTCGTGCGATATATGTGGTCAGAAAGGTCATATTAAAATAATGTGTCAATCGAACAAAAGGCGCAGTGTCGAGTCAAGCCATGAGCATGACACTTTAAAGCGGCGTAATAATAACTATCTCGGAAGCAGCGACAACGAATCGGAATGTGATCTTTATAATCTAAGTGTGTGTGGCGTTAACGATAAACCATATATGGTTATGGCGCAAGTGAACGGTAGAAAGATAAGTTTCGAACTGGACACTGGAAGTAAGTTATCGGTTATTAGTTTAAATGATTATAAGAAGAATTTTTGTGATTTACCAATTATTAGTAACTGTAAGGGTTTGGTGGGTATGTACACAGAAAATATAACAGCAGATTTACTTGTACCGCACTTAACTGCTCGGCCGCTCCACAGTGACTGTGCGGCTAGCGTCTCGTTACTCGTTAGCCGCACTCCCCACCACTGAGCGCCCCACCAGCCAGCGTGCTACATTTATTATACGCTATACACTACATGTACCTTTTACAAAATTTGAAAAATAAAATTATTACTGTAACATATGCTCATCAGAATCACTATACTATAATACTAACACCTAGATACATTTTCTCAGACTTCGTTGTTTGATTCCGCAGCTTGTCTTTTCTTTCAGCATATTCTTTTCCTTTGTTTTCATTTCCACCTCTCTGTCCTTTGTTTCGAGATTTGTTTCTGTGAATTCAATATCTAACACAGAAGGTAGCTTATCTCTGAATTTACGCCTGAAAAAAGTTCAGAAGGAGATTTACCGGTCACAGAATGATGGGTGCGACAGCACATCAAGCCACTACAATCTGTCAATTTTCTTTAATAGATTTTCAACTTTATCGCTAAAGCTATTTAAGGCTCTAGGTTGACTGGGAATGTTTGACAGTTTCGAGTAGCTTGACTAGCTGCCGTCCGAACATGGTTAAATATTTAGACTAATATTTGAGTTATTCGTAACCGTTACAGTATATTCCTGTTTTGTCTCTCAATTAATCTGTTGTTGTGGGCAATAAGGAATGCTATGGAATAACTAAATACCAATACTTTGCAAAAAATATAGAATTCTTCACTAACAAACTGTCGACCGTTACCAGCAGTAATAACTGACAGGTGTGTTTAGTCGAGAAAATTTATCTTTCAGTATGTTTATTGTGTATGTGGAGTCAATATTTTTTTTGTAAATTTTTACCTCCTTATATAGACTACTAGCAACCGCCAGCGACTTCGTTCGCGTGGACTTAGTTATGCTCCGCCCCTATTAGTCACAGCGTGATATTATATAGTCTAAAGCCTTCCTGGATTAATGGGCTATCCAACGCAAAAAGAATTTTTCAAATCGGGCCAGTAGTTCTTTAGATTAGCGCGTTCAAACAAACTCTTCAGCTTTATATATCAGTATAGATAATATAGATAATAACGACTATAGGTAATGTCCAGTCGGCATAGGTCCAAGATAAACTATGGCTATATCAATCCAAACGAGAATACTAATCTATACAATACTAACAGAAACTAGAGTGCAGCCTTTACAAGATCTGCTATAATTTTTTATGCATTGCTATCGATTTTCGTCACCATACTTTAGAACGTAGTCGTGTTTTCATGGCTACGATGCCCGGATGACCTTCGTGAGCTGCACATAAAAACTTTCTACCTCAAACTAGATGGGGTAACGACGAATTTTTGCCTCGGAAGAGCAAATTATCTTGAAAGCGTAACCCATGTCCGAAGATCTTGTAACTGCAGACGCTTTGTTCCTAGTTATTATTATAGATTCCAATTGTAACCAATTAAATTTCTAGATCCGCTTCACGTACTTGCGTCAGCTCACGCAAGGTGATTGCGGTAGGACGAGATTCATCAACAACTAGATTTAAATAGTTATCATCATCGAAAGGTTCTGGAGACTAGACTATTATCGACATACAATCGCGACAGTGAATCCGCGATATTTTCTTACTCGGACTATAGACGATTTTAAAATTATACGATTGTAGACGGATTACCCAGTGGCCGATTCTCGCACATTGTTTAGAATCTGGCCCGCATGTTACCTCTGAAGGCTAAGTCACTAATAAGTTCGAAACTAACTTTTCCGAACAAATACATGTCTAAATGTACTATTGCCCCTATTAGAGAGAGAGAGAGAGCTTCTTTCTCAATTTGAGATTAATGCGATCTGATAGTCTTTTGTTGCCGAAAGCAATTTTTGCGGCCCATTCATACCATGCTGAACGAGCACGGTGCCTAAACCAACTGGGCTAGCAGCAGGGTATACATGTCTAAAGGCTTTACTCCCTCACAAGACAATTGATGCCCGAGAAATTATATTTGCCTAACCCCTTAAACACATTTATCATCATTTAAAAGGACATGGTTATCTTTTAAAAGCCTATAAAACTCGTTTTAGTCTCGCCCAATGTTCAGCCACATTGCTACCATAGATGACAATGTCTTCAATAAAATTAACCACCCCAGTACGAGGCAGAAGTACTCTTTCTAAGTTTTTCTGATAAAATCAGGAGCACAGAAAATACCAAACATGAGTCGCTTGTATCTAAACAGTCGCTGGCTACAAATGAAAGTAGTGATGTATCTACAATCCTCACTCAACTGTCATCATCATCATCTCAGCGCCAATCCCAATCGCATCCGAAGCTGTTTCAGCTTTGGAGTCTGTGGTCCGCTTTACCACGCCAACTGCTGATTTTGACTAAACTTTGACATTTCCGTGAAGCGACCTCCGACCGACCTCCACAACCCGAAGGCGACATCGAAGCATTGCAGCTAGACCAATTTCTGGACCTTTGAGGGCTCCAACAACTCATAAAGACTGCCATTAGATATTCGTATGGCAACCGGGACCAACAGCTCAACGCGCTTTCCGAGGCACGACCAGACCAGCGCAAATATTCATATTCATGCACACAAATACTTGCACTGCGCGCGGATCGAACCTCCGCCTCCTTGCGCAGCGGCCGCGCCCACCACCGCTACGCCACGGAGGCTGTCAACTCTGATGAAATTATTTTTTTTTTTTTTAGATATAGTTTCGAAAATATTTTGGCGTTTCTGAACTTTGGTTGTTCATAGTGAACATCAGTTCCTTAATAGGCAAAGGTTGTTTTTTTTTTCTAATAATGGTTTGATTTGCTCGCCTCGTGTCGACACAGATACGAATATCTCCATTTCCTTTTAGAACAGGTACCAGGAGAGAGATGCAATCAAAAGGGCCATTTAGAGGTTCTATGATATCTAAATCTATGGGCTCTTGAATTTTTATTAAATTTAGCCTCCAAGGGTATTGGAACTCTCCGACAAGTCCGGTTTGACCGGACATGTCTATTGGGATATGGTTTTGACATCTTAGACTTTAGGAAAGTTACCGTCATTTTATTAACTCCTATTCCTAGTTTTAGGACGCAGAGTTAAATAGCAGTGTCTTTTCCAAGCAAACAATTTGGAAAATGTAATAGACTTCATCCGATTTGTTTTTAGCTTTTTATCAGGATGTATAGTCTGATTTGACTTCGAAAAATCGTCATCTGATTTTAGTTTCTTTGCCCTAGTTCTACAAAGTTTTCGGAAATGTCTAATAAACCCGCACTTAAGACATTTTTATCACGGGGCTGGGCAAACCTTGCTATCACTTGAATGAGTGCCACTACAACGGGAGCAAGAATTCTTACTCGTACGCGTCTCTAATTAATTTACTAACAGACCTTTACTAGGCCCTGGCAAACAGAAGTTATTAAGTTGACAGTTTACTGTTTCCAAAGCGTTGGCCTCGAATATAATTTTTACCAGCGAGAGTCAATATTGTTTTTCTTAATTTGACTTACTCGCATTTTTTTAGTGATTTGATCGATCATATGTTCGTCAGGGGCAGTAAATTTGCATTTCAAACTTTGGTGACGAAGTCTAACAAGAAACTTGTCAAATTTCTCCCCACTTTCTTGTTTAATGAGCCTAAACAAATGACTAATATTATAGTAAACTTCCTGCAAGGTTAAACCACCCATATATAAGAGCACTGCTCTTTTTGCAGAGCACTGATCGTGTTATAACATTAGTACCGATCAGTGCGCAACTTAAGCGCTCTACTTTTCCCAACGAAATCCCAACGAAGCTGGGTTACCCGTCACAGTCTAAGGACTTTAATGGCGGTAGGAGACATTTTTTTTTTTTTGGTGTGACATTTTTGTTTTTTCTTTTTTTTGTTTTTGCACCACCTTCATCAAAGGATTTTTCTATCCTTTTATAGGTACAGTTCCGATTTTCATCGAAATACCTCTAGATCTCCATGAATCGACATTTGTCGACACACGTTGGTTTTACCCATAATAGTTCTTTAAGGTACTGTTTGGTTGCCCAAACTACCTCTAGGTTCAAAGGATTAGTTTATCCTTTTATAGGTACAGTTCCGATTTTCATCGAACTACCTCTAGATCTCCATGAATCGACATTTGTCGAAACATATTGGTTTTACCAATAATAGATCTTTTAGGTACTGTTTGGTTGCCCAAACTACCTCTAGGTTCAAAGGATTAGTTTATCCTTTTATAGGTACAGTTCCGATTTTCATCGAACTACCTCTAGATCTCCATGAATCGACATTTGTCGAAACATATTGGTTTTACCAATAATAGATCTTTTAGGTACTGTTTGGTTGCCCAAACTACCTCTAGGTTCAAAGGATTAGTTTATCCTTTTATAGGTACAGTTCCGATTTTCATCGAACTACCTCTAGATCTCCATGAATCGACATTTGTCGAAACACATTGGTTTTACCAATAATAGATCTTTTAGGTACTGTTTGGTTGCCCAAACTACCTTTAGGTTCGAAGGATTAGTTTATCCTTTTATAGGTACAGTTCCGATTTTCATCGAACTACCTCTAGATCTTCATGAATCGACATTTGTCGAAACACGTTGGTTTTACCAATAGTAGATCTTTTAGGTACTGTTTGGTTGCCCAAACTACCTCTGATAGCCACATTTTTGTTGACAGAACAGAATTTAATTGAAATTGTGTGTTGTTACCATAATCACTTTGAAAAACACTAACGTTCAAATCATTAACACATTTAACAGTTTTGTCACAGTATAATAATCATACAGTAGGTCGACGCCTTTGATCTCGTGTAAAATGCAATGGCATTTTCGTAACCAGCACCCCAATCCACGTCGGAATTAACACCCATATCATATTAATGTACATTTAAATTGGCGTCCGCCATCTTGGATTTCAAAAAGGATGGCTTTTTCTTAACAAGCACCCCAATTATACTAGAAATTGACACTCATATCCAATTAAAAAACAAACAAATAAAAAAAACAGACACGCGTTAGCCCTTAATGATAGATTCGCTACGAGATGACAGCTACGAACATCGTTTTGTTCGCAGCTCGGGTGCCGCTTACCCGCGTCTCGTCCTTCACACACCGCACGATTGCTCTGTCTAGAAGTCTTCGTTGGACGACTGTATGATTTTTAGACTGTGGTTTTGTTCTGTCAACGACTTTTATATGTGGTATTTTATCAAGTAAATCAGATTTATTTTGAAATATTCCCTTTGTGATCCCATCGCACACAAATTACGTAAAATTAATCAGAATGCGGGTTTCACTATATATCATACGTAAGCTAAATAAGCCAATTACTTTAATTTTTTGTGGCATAGCTGAAATTTTATTTACGTTATTTTATTTATAGCTACGTATCAATTTAATATAATAACAGTATAAAATTCATATTAATATACGGTTAAGCTACACGGAATATCTCAATGAATAAAACCGATCAATCACTGATTTACTTCTTAATTCTTTAGAATTTTGGTACATACCTTACACTTCTGTGATCCTGGCAAGGTCGCCACTTGTAAGGGTTTGGTGGGTATGTACACAGAAAATATAACAGCAGATTTACTTGTACCGCACTTAACTGCTCGGCCGCTCCACAGTGACTGTGCGGCTAGCGTCTCGTTACTCGTTAGCCGCACTCCCCACCACTGAGCGCCCCACCAGCCAGCGTGCTACATTTATTATACGCTATACACTACAGTAACGATATTTCTTTGTATCCCTATGTTGGGTCAGTTATACCACCGATCGGTTTTATATCGGTGCATGTGGTTATTGGTAAACACACAGTCGGAAATCTAAAATTGTATATCGTTAAAAATGGTGGACCACCACTTTTAGGTAGGTCGTGGCTCACTGAATTGAAAATAAATAAGATTAGTATTGATTAATTTTTATTAAATTTAAATGAAAATAATTAAGTAGAACCTTTAAGACATGAATTTCCGACTGTTGGTTTTGTTTCTGGGCTTGGATCATGCGTAATGAAAATTACTTTAAAATAAGTAGATAAAAATCCTGTATTTATCAAAGCCATACAGTTAACTTTGGTGTTACGCAAACCCGTCGAGCGGGAGTTAGAACGACTCGAGGCTGAGGGTACAATTAAAGAAGTTGAATATTCTGATTACGGTACATCTATCGTACCATTCATTAAAAAGAATGGAGAAATCAGAATTTGTGGTGACTACAAGGTCACGGTTAACCCAACACTTCGCGGCGATGAGTGGGGGTGAACAGTTTTCAAAAATTGACCTTACGCATATCAACAATTATTTTTAGAGTAGGAGTCGTAGGCATGTACCGCTATAACGACACATACGAACATTTGTGTACAATCGCACACCATTTGGACTTACATGTATTCCAGGAAAATATCAAAAGTTTATGGAACAAACGGTTAAAAGAGTCACTGTTTTCATCGACGATATACCTAACATGTACTGGGGCGTCACGTGGTGAACATATCGATAATTTAAAAGCATTGTTGATTCAGTTGTGTGAGGTCGGTTTGAGAATCAAGTTAGATACTTAAGTGTATATTATATAATCGCAGAGTGGTCAATCCTAAGGTAATTAGGCAACGAATTCTACAGGAATTACATGCGGGACACTTAGGGGTACCTAGTTATAATGAACATGTTAATAAATTAAAATATTGTAACATTCGATAAATAGACTGTTTGTGTTTGATCTGTATTTGTAAACTATGTCCCCTAATATTTTAAGTAATGTTTTAAAGGGGGAGGTGTAGGGTATGTTAATAAGTAATGTATGTAGGTATGTGCAAATAAATCAGTTGTCACTTGGAATCGCAGTTTAACTCCACGCTTCCCGTTATTATATTTAATAAATACAACTGTTTATAATTGATTATTTTATTGCATTAGGTTTCCTTTGATCAAAGTCACAAAATATTAAATACATTTTAATCAAGTATTACAAAACTTCAATGACAAGCATTAAAGTTTTGTAATACTTAATTGAAGTGTAAAACTTTTCATAAAAAAAGTATATGCACCTATTGAGCACCTACTACACTACCACCTACGAAATTACCAGTTACCGTTAACTCTGTTATATTTCCTGTCTGTATTTTTGTTATTCTTTGGCCAACTTGTTGCTGTTTCCATTTAAGCGCAAACGACACACAGTAGCCATCTTTTTCTTCTCTATGCTTTAGATTGCGCCCCATCTCACTCACACTCTATAAACGTGTGAAATGTATGCAGAATAAAAAAATTGCATGTGTGTGCTGCTGCTCCGAACGTCCGAACGGCACATTTATTTTGGTTGGTTTGTTAGAACATATCATATCTGTTAATATTATGTAGCGGTTATGTATTGCAGCGTAAGCTAACCCCGCCGCTTGAGCCAGTTGCGTCCCGTCCGCGCGCTGGAGTTGTATCGCGCACATTTGTTATTGAAATTATAGATTCGTGTTTTTGTGATACTGACTTTCATTCCGATAAGCGAATGAACCTTCTGACACTTCAGTGATTAATGACCCCTTCAATTCAAGTAAATATATTCACAAAGACAAGCTACGTGAAAGTGGTGACCCCGATAAAACAGCAATCTTACGAAGAGGAATAAGGACGCAACTCCCTTCCGACGGGGACGGCCTCGGAAGGACGACAGGCGCACACGGGTACTCCAAAATGTTTTCAACATTACCTTCAGGAAGCAGATATAACAGGATGGCTCTTTAACTTCCCGTTGATGGAGGCAGAGTAAAGGAAACTAAGAGCGGCGAGAGGTTACATAATGGCACGTGGCAACACAACACGTGGTCGCCGGAAGTGGCGTAGACAGAGGCCTTATGAAGAATATGAGGACGCTGGCACTGGAAGAGCACTACGTGATTAGGCCAGCGAAGGACGTACAGCTGCAACCCCTAGAGGAAGGTCCTAGACAGAGGATAGGCACCGGCAGCACAGATGGCGGCGATGGAGGCGCCCCAGCCCCGCAAGGTCAAGAGGTATACACCTACTGCGGAGGGAGTAGCGAAAAATTTTTTTTTTACGAAAGTAATGGGATGGTTGAACGGTGGCATCGCAGCAAGAAGCGGCACTAATGGCAAGGCCAGGAGACACCTCGTGGAATGACGAATCACCTACCGGTTTAAGGGCGGCAATTCGGAAATGACACGTGGATTAGTGCGTCATAGTGTGATCATGGTGTTAAATAAAAAAAAGTTAAAAAACTAAAACCCAACTACGACAAAAAACGACGCTGAAAAAGTATAAAACAAGATTTTCAGAATACTGAACTGAACAAAGTTGCTAATGTAGTTGCAAGTAAATGGACACAGCAGTAATGTCATACAATACTATTCTGAAGTATGCAATATTCACTATGTAGAGATAAATTTTCATGTTTGGAAAGGCGTAGTCACACGTTACATATACCTACCTACCGTAGCACCTTGACAACGTGTGACTACGCCTTTCCAAACATGAAAAATTATCTCTACATAGTGAATATTGCATACTTCAGAATAGTAATACAACATGCTCGTAGTATGACATTACTACTGTGTCCATTTACTTGCAACTACATTAGCAACTTTGTTCAGTTCAGTATTCTGAAAATCTTGTTTTATACTTTTTCAGCGTCGTTTTTTGTCGTAGTTGGGTTTTAGTTTTTTAACTTTTTTTTATTTGTACTATTTTGGTGTTAAAGTGTATTTGTGGCGCATATTATTAACAAAAGTTAAAATGATGAACTAAAAACTAGGTACTTGACATATTACATCTACACGCACATATAACAACATAAGCCCGAAGGCATATAGTGCAGAGGCCTTTTTATGGGAGATTTAGCCAGTTATAAAACTGTTTCCGCCTTCACCGCGTGGAGTTACTCCCAGCTTATGTCGTTTTCATTAGTGCATTACATATGCTAATAATGTTCACACTGCTCTACATTGCATAAAGCGATTCACAGTTCCCGTGATCCGCGCTTTACTCTTATCGCTCATATTTACCATCATTAAAGCATTCTTGTAATTATGTACAAGCATAAAGCACTCGTGAAGCTCTTTCACGTGATACCAAACACGGTATATTTATTTTAATTTTATATTAACATAGAACTTTTTGTCCGCCAGAGGGCGCAATACTAAATTTGGTGACGAGCTTTATAGCTCATAACTAACAGAATATCAAGGCCCTTCTAATGGTACTGCAGTGGTCTTATTCTGATAAGTAGTAAAGAAGCTATGAACGAAAAGATGTGAATTATATGCAACCAGCCCATGAATACAGATAAAGTCACACGCAAATGCTAGCAATATATATATATTCAAAATGTACAAGTAAAGGGCTTTCAAATGATACCAAACACGGCATATTTATCTTAACTTTAGTTTTTTACTCTGTATGTTTTGTCCGCTAGAGGGCGCCACAGTAGATTTTGTGAAACCCTATATAGCCTATAACTAGCGGACAATTAAGACGCTTCTAATGATATGCCATTTGTCGAATTCTGATAAGTAGTTTAGAAGTTACGAGGGAACAGATGAACATACATACATACATACATACATACATACATACATAGCCTGTCAAAATCATAACCCTCCTTTTGCTTTGCCGTAGTCGGGTAAAAAGTGACAACACCGTTTTCGATGGTATTATTATGAGTGATGCGACTGCGTGCCGCGTGCCCACCCGCTCATGTATTGCCTATCACACATGTATGAAGTTACCTCCTTTTGCGAATTAATATTTATATTTTTAGGGAGATTTTTTTAAAGTTTAGTTCGGCTTTGTAGGCATTAGTAGAATCAGTTATCGATACCTACCAATACCTTCACGGACCGAACAGGGTTTTCTTCACACATTGAATCGTCGATCGAGTCATTTCTTACTTCTATAGGTTGTGGTTTAAGCACTCGCCAACAAGGTCGTGTGCTTGGTGCCCGTGAGGCCAACCCTCGTGAATGGCCGTGGATGGCCTCCATCACTCCGGAGGGCTTCGAGCAGTACTGCGGCGGAGTGCTCATCACTGACAGACATATCCTGACTGCTGCTCACTGCACTAGAAGGTATCTTAGAAAAAATTTTTTGCAGTTCGTATCAGTTGTAAATACACGCACATATAACAACATAAGCCCGAAGGCATATAGTGCAGAGGCCTTTTTATGGGAGATTTAGCCAGTTATAAAACTGTTTCCGCCTTCACCGCGTGGAGTTACTCCCAGCTTATGTCGTTTTCATTAGTGCATTACATATGCTAATAATGTGCTGACTTCCCTCCGCGCGCCCGCGCCGTGTGGTTTGAAATTAATACGCTCCGGGTATATTTACGAATATCGCGTTCCGATTGTTAGTTTCCGGCTCGTGTTTTCATTCTAGACTGTGAAATTGTGTCTGGCTTGGTATAGTAAGTTTATTCTTAGTGTTTGTTTGGTATTTATTGTAAATCAAATAATTTCGGTGAGTACATTTATTTTCTTACTTGTGAGGGTAACGTAATTTATTTTTCTTTTCGCCGCGCGACGGTTTTGTTTTTTTTTTTTCTTTTCGTTAACTTAGATTTGTTTTTCTTGTTAATTAATTAGCTATGTCAACTTCCAATGACCCCCCTGATCGTGGGGGGGATATTTTCCGCAGAGATAACAAGACGTTTAGGTCGCCGCCGCAAGCATCCGCTAAGCGTTTGTTTTGTGAAATGTCTCCGACCGACAATTTAATAGATGATAGGTCGAAGCGTTTACAAACTGCACCCAATTCTCCCGAAAAGTCGCCTACATTAAATATTTCCAATCGTAGCGACGGGAACAGTAATTATTGCGATTTGATGACCGAGGCGTCTGTGTACCTGGCCAAAATCAACGAGCTGGTTAATGATAACGGTTCTCGTATAAATGTCGCGAACAAATCAGCAATTATGGATATGACTCAACGAGTTACAAGTATCGTGTCTTTGTTAGCTTTAAAATCTGCGTGTAACGAGACAAAGCTTGCTAACACCGAGCGCGAATTGAAAATAATTAAATTAAAATCCTACGCTAAAACCGTTAATGAGGACAAAAGCATGTCGTACGCGGATTCTTTGAAACTGCGGTTGCCTAAAGTTACCCCGGCTATTGAATCTAGAGTACCTCTTCCTTGTCTCGTCGCCTATCCGACCCAGGAGCGATCCGCTGACTATGTGTCATCTTCCGCCACTAAACAAGCTCTTATGAAGGCGATTAGACCGAGTGACGATGGTTTTCAAATAGTCGGTATTAAAAAAACCGCCAAATCAGGCGTTGTACTGCGCGTTGCAAATGAAAACCAATTGAAAAGATTAGAATCGGTAGACGCTATAAAGTCTGCGGGTCTTCGTTTAGAAAAACCAAAAGGTCGCCGACCCCGTCTATTAGTCAAGGACATTCCCGCCTCTATGGAAGACAACAATTTTTGCAAGCCATATACCGCCAAAATATTAAAAACGAGTTGCCAATAAAAGAAGACGACTTCATTAAATCCACGAAAATAGTCCGTAGGCGTTCTACCAATAACGGTCGTAAATGGTTAGGAATAGAGATTGAACCGGAGGTACGGAAACATCTTGTGTCTACCAAGGATAAGTTATTTATTGACTGGGCCACGTGCCGTTTTGTTGATGATATTCGAGGTAGTTCGTTGCGCGTATTGTCAGCAATTCGGTCACGTGAAAAGCATTGCGCTAATAAATCACCAACCTGCGCTATATGTTCTGAGGCCCACGAAACCAATGTTTGTCCGCATAAGGACGATTTAAATTTTACCCCGGTTTGCGCGGCGTGTAAACGTTTTAAAAACCTTTTGACCATCGCTGCGGGTCTGAACAGTGCGGTACCTATAAATTAAAACTCGAACAACTTATCCTACATACTAATTACTAATTAAGATGGATAGTCTAAGCATAGGGCAATTAAACCTTCACAACGATAAGGTGGCGACATCAGAGTTAGATAAATTAATTATTGACTACAACTTAGACCTTGTACTCATTCAAGAACAATATCAAAACTCAAGTTTACGTCACAGGGTAGTGCAGCTGGATTGTAGGGCGCGAGCCGGAATTTATGTTGCGCGGTCTTCTAACTTTACGGTAACGTCTATACGTGACCTCATGACGCCACACTGTGCGGTTGCTGAAGTCTCATCAGCTTCTTTTAAAGTATTCGTTGTAAGCTGTTACTTTCAATATTCAGATCCTGTTACTCCTCATATACATAATCTCCGTCATGTCTTGCGGTCACTCGCGGGCTGCAAAGTGATCGTTGGCGCGGATGTCAACGCGTCATCGTCTCTGTGGTATGGCAAGGTTCGGGCAACCGATACCGAACGACGCTGCGCTGTTGAGGATTTCATTGCTGAGATGAACCTATCGATTCATAATACCCCCGATGCACCACCTACTTTTGCAGCCAAATAGGCGAATCTTGTATTGACGTCACACTTTCTAGTGCCGACGTACGTTTGGATAGGTGGCGTGTCCTACCGGACGCGTCTTGTAGTGATCATCGCCTGATCGTGTACGAATTTGTTCCTGGTTATATTCAGGGTCCGTCTCATATTCCTGGTAATTTCAGATATAGATGTAAAGGTGCGAACTGGGAATTTTTTGGCTCGCTTTTTGCGTGTCACGCCAAGGAGTTCACTCGGGACGGGCTGTCAGCCGAAGAAAGTGCTGACATTATGTCAGAAACCTTTACCTACTGTGCTGACATCGCCATTGGTCGTGGATCTATGACCAATATTCGTAGATGTGACTGGTGGAGTGATTATTTAGTTGAACAGCGCAAAAGATATCGCAGAGCGCGTAGACAGTTAAATAAACTCAAGAGCCGAAAGATTACTGGAGATCTTCTTACGTCCGCTTTAAATGCTTTTAGAGTTGCCAAGTCACGCTACAAAGCATCGGTGGAAAAATCTAAGGGTAACTTGTTGCGGAAAATCGTTGACAAACTTGACAGGGAGGGTCCGTGGTCTCCCTTATATCACGAATTTAAAGCTAACAGATCGGTCGACCTTGCATACGTTCAAAACATTAAGGTCAATGATAAGCATACCACGGGCATAGAGGAAACAACAAAAGTACTAATTAATACACTTATCCCTGATGATTCACCGGCTAACGATAGCGACTACCACCAACAGATTCGAGCGTGGGCTCCTGTGCCACCTGAATCACCAATGTCAGACGTACCATCTAATGACGAATTTATAAATATTGTTAGAAAACTACCGGTCAACAAATCATCAGGGGAAGATAAAATATCTAATAGGATGATTAAAGAAGCGTGTAAATCAGCGGGTGATGCCATCTTAACTGTATATAACCGATGCATTGCTGAAGGCGTTTTTCCTCGTAAATGGCGACGCGGTTTCATACGAATAATACCAAAGTGTGGTGATAAACCACCGGATGATCCGAAGTCATATCGGCCTATCACGCTTCTACCATCTTTGGGAAACTTCTTGAGCGCCTCATCGTTCCACGTTTACTACCGAACGGTCCAAAATTTCATAGTAATCAATATGGCTTCACCATCGGTAAATCAACAGTCGACGCGGCGCTTTCTGTCAGAAGAACCGTTAACCAGTCGGAACACAAGTACGTGATTGGTATCTTTTGGATATTTCTGGGGCTTTTGATAACGCTTGGTGGCCTATGCTGTTGTTAAAATTAAAAACCGCGGTTGCTATAGAAACATATATAATCTCGTTTACTCGTACTTTATAAACGGTTCCGCGGTACTTAAGCTCGGTCATTTTTCTAGTACTAAAGCACTAACCATGGGATGTCCTCAGGGTTCAGTTGTCGGTCCTTATTTATGGAATTTGGGTTTTGATGATTTTCTCGCGATCCCGCTTCCTTGCGGCTGTTCACTTACTGGTTACGCGGACGATGGCCTACTGCTCATTCAATCAAGTACCCGAGCCGGACTTGAGAACTTGGCCCATACTTGCCTAAATCTAATATCTCAGTGGGGTGATCGTAACCGCTAGCGTTTGCGCCGCATAAAACCTATCAACTTCTACTAAAGGTAATCTTAAATCATTGCCTACTATTAAATTTAATAACGTTCCGTTAAAAAACAGCAATCCGTATGCTACCTTGGTATGGTCTTAGAAAGGAATTTTCATTTATCGAACATATAAAAATAGTTGGCGAAAAAGCTAAAAGGAACTTTTATGCCTAACTAGAATATCCAAAGCAACTTGGGGTCTATCATTCCTAACTTTAAAAACTATATATGGAGCTACCTACTTAGGATGTATGTGCTACGGTGCACCTGTTTGGGCCGATAGGGCCAGCATAGGGCGCGACGTAAACTGCTTCAAAGCCAACGTTTGGCATTGATATTTTTATGCAAGGCGTATAGAACAGTCAGTACTGAAGAACTGGTTCTGGCAGGTGTTAGTCTCTTACATGACGTGCTGGGGGAGCGGAGGCCATGGACACCAACGCGAAACACAATTTCAATAATTTAGTTAAAAACCTCAGACTGACGTCTGAGGACCCTTATCCGAAAAAGTATAGATTTCCGGGGCCACCTCCATCTGTTCTTTCCATCCGTTGGCGATCGGCTGGCTAAGACATGGCTGGAGGTTGACCACTGCGTTGCCCAATTTCTCACAGGTCATGGCAACTTTAAAAGTAAACTGTATTCTTTTAAACTTGTTCCTTCGCCTTTGTGTCAGTGTTCTACATCGAACTGTGAATTTGAACAGTCCGCACATCACATCTTGTGGGAGTGTATTCTTTGGCAGAATGAACGCAATATTATGTTGGATAGTGTACAAGTTACATCCGGAGTTGTTTATTATACGGACCTTGTTGAAACTAGAACTAATTTCCGTGCGTTCAGGCGCTTTTGCCATACCTATTATTGGAATCAATTGTAACAGCAAATACCTACTTAGGACCCATTAACTTGATCAAATGTTATTCCGTGGTGCTTGGCAATCTGGGCTTCTCCCAGTTGCAATAATGTCCCTTTGTGCCGATTGGCCTAGTTATTCTGTCTCCTGCTTATTATGGAGGGAAGTGGAAAAATATCTTTTTCTTACTCCTCCGCTATTCTTTTCTGATTAATTTCGTTGGGACCCAAGACAGTTGAAACATTTCTCCGGGACTCGTCGAGCTTCATTGCTCGGCGTTTTTCTGGCGGTCTCCACTGTTGATTCTGGCTTTCAGGAGTTGCAGGGTTGGGAGTGAATGTGGCGGGTTTGTCAAAAAAAATGCTAATAATGTTCACACTGCTCTACATTGCATAAAGCGATTCACAGTTCCCGTGATCCGCGCTTTACTCTTATCGCTCATATTTAACATCATTAAAGCATTCTTTTGTAATTATGTACAAGCATAAAGCACTCGTGAAGCTCTCTTTCACGTGATACCAAACACGTATTATTTCAATTTTATATTAACATAGAACTTTTGTCCGCTAGAGGGCGCAATACTAAATTTGGTGACAAGCTTTATAGCTCATAACTAACAGAATATCAAGGCCCTTCTAATGGTACCGCAGTGGTCTTATTCTGATAAGTAGTAAAGAAGCTATGAACGAAAAAGATGTGAATTACATACTCGTATATGCAACCAGCCCATGAATACAGGTAAAGTCACACGCAAATGTAGTATATATATATATATTCAAAATGTACAAGTAAAGGGGCTTTCAAATGATACCAAACACGGCATATTTATCTTAACTTTAGTTTTTTACTCTGTATGTTTGTCCGCTAGAGGGCGCCACAGTAAATTTTGTGAAACCCTAAATAGCCTATAACCAGCGCGGACAATTAATCGCTAATGATATATCATTTGTCGAATTCTGATAAGTAGTTTAGAAGTTACGAGGGAACAGATGAACATACATACATACATACATACATACATATACATACATACATACATACATATGTCATAGCCTGTCAAATCATAACCCTCCTTTTTGCTTTGCCGTAGTCGGGTAATAAGGTTATAATATTGTGTGTATCTATAGAGAGTTAAAAGTAAAGAAAACCTGACTGTTGCCCGATTATATGAGAATAAGTATAATTAATAATTAAAAAATGGTATTGTTGTAAAATTAATATTGAATTGTGTATTGTTTGTATCTTTAGAGTAAGTTAACAGAGTTTAACTTTTGCCGTTTTATTTAATGTCAAAGCAGTGATTTACATTATTAATATCTAAGTATGTGTAAAACAGCGATAATTGTAAGCTTGATGGAGTCAGTTTCAGATTGTCGAAGTCAAAACAAGGCCCGAGACTTGCGATTCAACTGAACACGCTTATCGCGTAATGCAATACGGGCATGGAAACATAGAACGATAGCACTAGCAGGTAATCAGACCACCACAGCACACACGAGCAAGTAGCTGAATAAGCAAATAACCAAAGGTGTCGTGTGCAGTGGCAGGTATTGTGGGAGAAGTACAATGTATGTACCGCAGTTCCACTCATAGAATATTTTAATTTTTTAGATTATCATTTGTCAAAATTTTTTTTAAAAGGGAATGTTGTAGCGGTTATGTATTGCAGCGTAAGCTAACCGCCGCTTGAGCCAGTTGCATTACGTCCGCGCGCTGGAGTTGTATCGCGCACACATTTGTTATTGAAATTATAGATTCGTGTTTTTGTGATACTGACTTTCATTCGATAAGCAAATGAACCTTCTGACACTTCAGTGATTAGTGACCCCTTCAATTCAAGTAAATATATTCTAAGACAAGCTACGTGAAAATTATATTTTTGGTTTAATAGCTGGATTTAATCCATCTTTCTTTTTTATTAGGGCTATCGCGTAAAATTAATGTTGACTTTTTAATGGCTTTTCAAATACCAAGTTATTGTAAATATTTTAGTGATTCTATGGAAATATCTGCAATAGGAATGGTTAATAAATAGCTAGCATGTAAAAAGTCGATAATCACATAAATAACAGGACATTTGTAAAACGATGAGTTGTGATAACCCTAGAATTAGTTTGTTTACCTCTATTCTTTATGGAGCCTAGGCGATGGTATAGATGAGTTTACACTTTCTGATTCTGTAGAGAAATCTCTACAAAAGTCTCTCTTTAGAGTCATCCAAACAAAAATTTGAGTTTCGAGTGAAGAGTTGCTCTCCAATTACAAATTTTATTTCTTAGAAATTAAATTCGTATCTATCAGATAGACCCACTCCGTACGATGCTAACAGTAGCGCGGTTCCTCTACGTCAATTTTATCCGGAAGATAAGGCCGTTTTACTAAAAACTAGATGGCGAATTAACATGGCGGCCGAAACCTTGATAGAGTTGGGCTGTTAATGGGGACGGAATAAAAGACATGTAAGGAAAAATGCGAATCCAGACTTCCACACAACACTAACAGTGCGCACAAGAGGCGGATAAACCGTAGCCGTGTGCGGACAATGGATACACAAGAGGCGGATCAACCGTAGCCGTGTGCGGACAATGGATACACAAAGAGGCCGGATAAAGCCGTAGCCGTGTGCGGACAATGGATACACAAAGAGGCGGATCAACCGTAGCCGTGTGCGGACAATGGATACACAAGGGCGGATAAACCATGGCCGTGTGCGGACAATGGATACACAAGAGGCGGATAAACCGTAACCGTGTGCCGGACAATGGATGATACACACAAGAGGCGGATCAACCGTAGCCGTGTGCGGACAATGGATACACGTGAACAAAGAGGCGGATAAACCGTAGCCGTGTGCGGACAATGGATACACGTGAACAAAGAGGCGGATGACCGTAGCCGTGTGCGGACAATGGATACGTGAACGAGGCGGATAAACCGTAGCCGTGTGCGGACAATGGATACACGTGAACAAAGCTTTGGAACACCAACTCCCTTAACTCTATCACCATTTCAACTGCTCAAACTAAATATTTAAGGCACATTTTTAGTTTAAAACATTCTCTACTAACCTTAATAAAACTAATAATTTGTTCTTCTTGCCTGGCATGACCCGCGTCAAACTGAGTATTCGCCCTTGTTGAAGTATTTTTAGTGTAGGATAAGCCCTTAACGCCAAAACGAAGCTAGATCTGGTGCTGTCGCATCCACCGCGTGCAAAATACCGTCGAGCTGAAAACATAAATTCATTTATAACTTATTTATTTGGAACGATACTAAGCAATTTATATCTGTAGGTACATAGTAGTCTTACATAGCCATTTAATATTGTAGGTATCGTATTACAGGGATGCGCTAAGAGAACCTACCATTCGAATACAAAGTTTAAAATTTTATAGCAACGTTATTAGGAATTTGCAGTTCAGTATCAAATTATATGAAACGTAACAACAATCGTAACAAGTAGTATTTATAAAAAACAACGACCAGTGCGAGCCGGCTTTTTGTATACCTTTGTCTAAACAAAATTAAAAAAAACGAGTTTTATGGCGCAACAAGAGAAAATACATAATCTGTGAAATGTCAACTGTCTAGATTATCACGGTTCTTGAGATAACCTGCTGACAGACAGACAGGTGCAGTCTTGAAGTACAACCTGCTGACAGACCAGACAGTGCAGTCTTGAATACTACCTGCTGACAGACGGAGCAGTGCAGTCTTGAATACAACCTGCTGACAGACAGACAGTGCAGTCTTGAGATAACCTGCTGACAGACAGACAGTGCAGTCTTGAGATACTACCTGCTGACAGGGCAGACAGTGCAGTCTTGAGATACAACCTGCTGAACCAGACAGTGCAGTCTTGAGATACTACCTGCTGACAGACGAACAGTGCAGTCTTGAGATACAACCTGCTGACAGGGCAGACAGTGCAGTCTTGAGATACTACCTGCTGACAGACAGACAGTGCAGTCTTGAGGTAACCGCTGACAGACAGACAGTGCAGTCTTGAGATACAACCTGCTGACAGACGAACAGTGCAGTCTTGAGATACTGCTGACAGACAGACAGTGCAGTGCGAGGCCTACACACGGCAGACAGACAGTGCAGTCTTGAGATACAACCTGCGACAGACAGACGAATTGCAGTCTTGAATGCACTACCTGCTGACGAACCCAGACGGTACAGTCTTGAGATACTACCTGCTGACAGACGAACGAGGTGCAGTCTTGAATACTACCTGCTGACAGACGAACAGTGCAGTCTTGAGATACAACCTGCTGACAGACAGACAGTGCGATCTTGAGATACAACCTGCTGACAGACAGACAGGTGCAGTCTTGAATACCCCTGCTGACAGACCAGACAGTGCAGTCTTGAGATACCTGCTGACAGACAGACAGTGCAGTCTTGAGATACTACCTGCTGACAGACGAACAGTGCAGTCTTGAGATACTACCTGCGGCGGTGAACGGTGATGCGAGATACTACCTGCTGACAGACGGGCAGTGCAGTCTTGAGATACTACCTGCTGACAGACAGACAGTGCAGTCTTGAGATACTACCTGCTGACAGACAGACAGTGCAGTCTTGAGATACTACCTGCTGACAGACAGACAGTGCAGTCTTGAGATACTACCTGCTGACAGACAGACAGTGCAGTCTTGAGATACTACCTGCTGACAGACAGACAGTGCAGTCTTGAGATACTACCTGCTGACAGACAGACAGTGCAGTCTTGAGATACAACCTGCTGACAGACAGACAGTGCAGTCTTGAGATACTACCTGCTGACAGACAGACAGTGCAGTCTTGGTAAAAGGCTCCCGTTTTTACCCTTTGGCTACGGAACCCTCATAAAACATCATTTTTTCTCTCGTTCATAATCCTATAGAATAATTGTTTCATGAGATATCAATTTATCTGACAAATATTAGATATAAATTTGAATGTCAATAGGATTCTACGTATTTACTGTATATGCGAAACCAGGAACACGTATCCAGTATTTTTACGTAAAGAATTTATATACAAAATGTCAAAAAGGTATCATGAAAAATCACAAAGGTTGTTCTGTTACATGGTTGTCCCTATAAAATCACAAAGATTGTTCTGTTACATGGTTGTCCCTATAAAATCACAAAGGTTGTTCTGTTACATGGTTGTCCCTATAAAATCACAAAGGTTGTTCTGTTACATGGTTGTCCCTATAAAATCACAAAGGTTGTTCTGTTACATGGTTGTCCCTATAAAATCACAAAGATTGTTCTGTTACATGGTTGTCCCTATAAAATCACAAAGGTTGTTCTGTTACATGGTTGTCCCTATAAAATCACAAAGGTTGTTCTGTTACATGGTTGTCCCTATAAAATCACAAAGGTTGTTCTGTTACATGGTTGTCCCTATAAAATCACAAAGGTTGTTCTGTTACATGGTTGTCCCTATAAAATCACAAAGGTTGTTCTGTTACATGGTTGTCCCTATAAAATCACAAAGGTTGTTCTGTTACATGGTTGTCCCTATAAAATCACAAAGATTGTTCTGTTACATGGTTGTCCCTATAAAATCACAAAGGTTGTTCTGTTACATGGTTGTCCCTATAAAATCACAAAGGTTGTTCTGTTACATGGTTGTCCCTATAAAATCACAAAGGTTGTTCTGTTACATGGTTGTCCCTATAAAATCACAAAGGTTGTTCTGTTACATGGTTGTCCCTATAAAATCACAAAGATTGTTCTGTTACATGGTTGTCCCTATAAAATCACAAAGGTTGTTCTGTTACATGGTTGTCCCTATAAAATCACAAAGGTTGTTCTGTTACATGGTTGTCCCTATAAAATCATGGTCAACGCGCGACGCTAACGCTCGCGCGCCCGCACCTGCAACGGAGTCGACTTGCGCTCATTGATAATAGATTATGTTTGTATTGTTATTAACTAGTGATAACACTTCAAAGTACATCACACATCACACAATACAAAGTGTGGACTACTACTGCTGTCGTAACTATCAAGTCGAACTAGATATTATTATGTACCTACTTTATTCTTAAATGCAGCCGTAAGTGATAAAATGTACCTAGTCAATGCGACTTATTGCGCCGACCGCTTAAAGTTCCAGAAGCAACGCGTTCATGAAATGCGTTGAACTTCGCTTTACTTAATTACAGCGGGCTGTACGTAAAAATAATAACTTTGTTCAGCTAACCATCCACGACCCCTTAGGCCGCTGCCTCGAATCTTGCGGGCAGCGGGGCAGCGGGGCAGCGGGGCGGCGGCGGCGGCGGCGGCGGCGAGTGAGCGGCAGGATCGTATGCGTACAATCAAACGGACCGATTCTCGAAAACAGCGGCGCGGGAGCGGGGCGGTGGCGGGCAGCGAGCGGTGTACTTCTCGCGCTCGAATCTTGCGGGCAGCAAGCGGTGATCGAGCGTTAGGAATAAATTTGAATCAAAAAGAAAGAAAGAAATGTTGCCGCCATTGCTCAGACATTTCTTTCGCGAATAAAAACAAATATCTCGTCGACACAATCGTGAACACAACACTACGCGGCTATAGTGACGCGCGATCTGCCCGCTCGTTTCGAGAACGGGTCTTCGATGCCCGCTCGGCTCCCGCGCCGCTGCCGCCGCCGCCTCGCTGCCCGCAAGATTCGAGGCAGCGGCCTTAAAGTACACTCATCTGTCCGGCGGCTACATAGCAGATTATTTAGCCACCAACGGCAAAATGATATTCGTTGTAAATTATCCCTCGCACACAGTTCGTGGGTGCTCACTCAAATGTCTTGCTGATGGTGGCGCGTGTTGTTGGGTCATTTGGTTCCCTTCAAAATGGTTGAGCTAAGTGGGGCTGATGCGCGCGTCATGCTCGTGAACGGGGGCCGTCAGTGGAGACTGGTCATCTCTAACTGCCAGTGGGCTTAATTAATTTTCTATCTTTTCATTAATTTTTATAATTATACATTGTGCTCACATGATAGAAGCAACAGAAATAAGTAACGAAGAAATGTAACCCATATTATGATTTAAAAGAGTGTCCATGGAGTTTCTTGCACGTTCTTCTCCATAGAGATCTACGCTTTGGAACGTGCAATTTAGCTTCACTTTTCTTGGACTGACCGGACTATTCAAAAGCACCAACTGTTGCTTAATTTGAAATAAACAATTTTGATTTTGATTTTTATCAGCCAGGTACTGTATAAGTACAAACTTCTGAATCAGCAATAAAAAGAATATACCTTTTGTTACACTTGAATGCTTTTCATTTGTGTGACATACCTGTTTATAAACCAACCTTATTAGACTTTATAGTTTTTGCTGCTTTCTCGAACTCGGGTTTAATCCGTTTGCAATGTCCACACCAAGGTGCATAAAAGACTACGAGCGCATTTTTAATTTTTGCAAGGGTTTCGTCAAAATTCGCACCTGGAAAAAAGGAAGATTAAATATTTTAGATAAATAAAATAATCAATATCCTCGTCAGCAATCGATAATGGCTTTCATGACATATAACCCAGTTAGCACATACAGCCCAGTTAGCACATATAGCCCAGTTAGCACATACAGCCCAGTTAGCACATATAGCCCAGTTAGCACATACAGCCCAGTTAGCACATATAGCCCAGTTAGCACATACAGCCCAGTTAGCACATATAGCCCAGTTAGCACATACAGCCCAGTTAGCACATATAGCCCAGTTAGCACATACAGCCCAGTTAGCACATATAGCCCAGTTAGCACATATAGCCCAGTTAGCACATACAGCCCAGTTAGCACATATAGCCCAGTTAGCACATACAGCCCAGTTAGCACATATAGCCCAGTTAGCACATATAACCCAGTTAGCACATATAGCCCAGTTAGCACATATAGCCCAGTTAGCACATATAACCCAGTTAGCACATACAGCCCAGTTAGCACATATAGCCCAGTTAGCACATACAGCCCAGTTAGCACATATAGCCCAGTTAGCACATACAGCCCAGTTAGCACATATAGCCCAGTTAGCACATACAGCCCAGTTAGCACATATAGCCCAGTTAGCACATATAACAGTTAGCACATATAGCCCAGTTAGCACATATAGCCCAGTTAGCACATATAACCCAGTTAGCACATATAGCCCAGTTAGCACATATAGCCCAGTTAGCACATATAACCCAGTTAGCACATATTAGCACATATAGCCCAGTTAGCACATACAGCCCAGTTAGCACATATAGCCCAGTTAGCACATACAGCCCAGTTAGCACATATAGCCCAGTTAGCACCCAGTTAGCCATATAGCCCAGTTAGCACATATAGCCCAGTTAGCACATATAACCCAGTTAGCACATACAGCCCAGTTAGCACATATAGCCCAGTTAGCACATACAGCCCAGTTAGCAGTTAGCACAAACAGCCCAGTTAGCACATACAGCCCAGTTAGCACATACAGCCCAGTTAGCACATATAACCCAGTTAGCACATACAGCCCAGTTAGCACATATAGCCCAGTTAGCACATATAGCCCAGTTAGCACATACAGCCCAGTTAGCACATATAGCCCAGTTAGCACATACAGCCCAGTTAGCACATATAGCCCAGTTAGCACATACAGCCCAGTTAGCACATATAGCCCAGTTAGCACATATAGCCCAGTTAGCACATACAGCCCAGTTAGCACATATAGCCCAGTTAGCACATACAGCCCAGTTAGCACATATAGCCCAGTTAGCACATACAGCCCAGTTAGCACATATAGCCCAGTTAGCACATACAGCCCAGTTAGCACAAACAGCCCAGTTAGCCATCTACATATAAATGAGGATTTACAACATTTGAACTAGGAATAAAGACGAACGGGAGCTATACAAAAGCGAATTTTACTTAAATAAATTGGATGTAGTTTTAATACATTTCTTTTTGTCAGTGCCATCATCAGAGATGCCGAAAAAGTGTCGCTTAATAATGAATAACATTGTTTCTTTAATATTTATACTTATTAGATTACATACTGGGTTTAGTACATAAGATTAGTGCTAAGGGTACGACGGGGCCAAAAAGGGCTATAGAAGTTGGGGCTATAAAAAGACCCAAAATCGAATAAGTTAAAAAAAGTACCTACTTATAAATGATAAAAAAATTAAAATATGTAAATGTTGAGTACTTGATGTTCACATTCGTGGATAAGGCATTCATGACAATGACATAAAATGTGCTCTGCAAACTTCACAATTGTACACACTTTCGGCGACAGGAATTTTAATAACATTTGAGTCTAGAGACGCTACTCCTTGCGTTCTAATGTACAGTCAAGACCAAAAGTCGAGTTACAATCTCACAAAACTATAGCCAAGCAATACTAGTTGTAGTTACGACCTTCTTCTATAATAAAGTTTGATACACACTCATACACTTTGACAACTTGCTGCCCGCTTATGATTGTTAGGTACTACTTACTAATTTCAACATTCACAGTAAATGTTTAAATAGCCTAGCGGTTCTCGCCTTGATAGGCGTTCAAGGTGGTTCGAGTTCAAATCTAATAACTTACAAAATATTTTTGAAATGTTTATTGGTGAGTTATGAATGCTGACAACAAAAATATGTAAAAATACCGATCCGCAACTTAACGATAATACTTTATTTTAAGATTTTCTCTATATTAGAGTCATTATAAAAAGATGACGGTAGATTTGAAACAAACTGAACAAAAAATATTCCACTACCTGCAATAACTATTATTAACTACAATAACTCAAATAATATTACTTAGTTGTTGTTGGTTGGTGAACATATAGTTTACGAGTTCGTGTTATTAGTTTTACTTTTTTAATCAATATGCAGGCATATGCAGCAATATATCACAAATATCATAATATGAAACCGGCTTTTGTATAAGTTGTTTTTATTATTATTTGGGTAAGATGCAAACCAATCGCTTGTTGTAAGTGTGTAATAAAATTGTTATTGTTTTAGAGAAATACTGTAAGCCAAAGTCAAGAGGTTGGAGGACGAAGGTGGCTTATGTGTCGAGATAAGTGGAACGAAACAACAATATTTACCGTTGAATAAACCTTTAAAACGTGCGAAGAAGGGAGGTTGCATTTGTGGTTTAAAAATATACTGGCTAAACAAACAAAAAAAAAAACAATTTATAACAATCACAGTGCAGAAGTGTCCTACAGAGTGTTTTAAATATATACCATTATATATCTTAATAACAGACTCTAAACCAACTCGTAAAGTAATTTAGCTAAGTGACAGTAATATGTTCGGTTGGCTTAATGGCTAACAGATGTCGCCTTTTGCAATTTCAATACAAATTACTTTTGGTAAATTATAAAAACAATAATTTCGGAATTTGATAAGAAATAAGTTCGTTTACTTTTGAACTAAGAAAGCGCTTGAAGATTATAATCTCATGCCTTCAAAATCCGAAAAAAGGCACTGCAGGATGGCAGCACTAGCATGCTATACACGCAAAAAAATTGTAAATGTAATAAGCACTGTTTTGTGTTCTAAGTATAGATTATTTTATGATTGTAATAATATTCAGGTTAAGCTTCAATCCTCTTTTCTTTAAGAAAATGAATAATTAAGCTATAACCTCTTTAATGATAAAATATAATACTATAACTTTCATATCTAAAAACCAAAAATGTTTTTTATACTTTTTAACATAATAATATCATAAGTTTGTCAAGGATTACTTTTATATAAAATATTACAATACCTACTGCCATTTCAACGTTTGATTCATTTATTAGTAGTATATCTATACCGAATAATATATAACCTTATAATAATATGCTTATTGTTTTATTTTTTTATATTTTTTTTTATATTACATTTATAGTAAACTAAAACATATAATAAAAACCTATTTTGGTATAAATATTCAGTACATTTTCCTATTCGTTTAAATATTATTTCCAAACATTTTTACTTTAAAATACAAATCAGTTATCATAATTTTAAATTATATGAAACAACAAAAAGATTTTCCATTACTAAGGATCGAACCCACAATCGCTCGCTTATGATAGACCATTGTTAAGTGCGGCCGCTAACTTAACTTCAAATGAAGTAACGAAATTTTGCATTACTTTAAAGAAAGACGAAGACTGCGATAAAAAAAATAATGCGTTAGTGTGCGTGGCCGGTTTAGCGCAGGCGACAGTAGTCTTTAAGGTGGGAATGGACTTCTACAGCTGATTGTACGTTGTAATTACGATCTTCCCACTTTGTCCCGACTCCTCGGTGTAAGCTCTTCTCTCACTGATTACCAGTAGGTATGTTACATGAACCTATCTGCTATTCACAACAGAGTTACAATACGATAGCCTTGCTTGTCAGAATTTCGTACTTTTGACAATAAGTACGTAACGACTGCCAAAGGTCCACAAATGAAAGTTTGACGTGCTTTCTTAGTATTGGCTTGGCTGTCACTCATCCTCGGAATAAACGCGGCCTTTAAAAATGCGAAACAATTTATTGTAAGTACAATTAACGATTGTTAATTGTACCTATACTTACAATAAATTGTTTAATAATTCTTGTATATTTCTACGAATATTTTTTGCAATATTTTGCGTCCTACGCTACGTTTGCCGAGACGCGGTCTCCATTCGAGGACTCGTTTACCCCATCGGTTGTCGGTCCTGCGGCATATGTGACCAGCCCATTGCCACTTAAGCTTGCTAATCCTCTATGTCGGTGACTCTGGTCCTTTGTCGGATCACCTCATTTCTGATGCGATCCTTCAGAGAGACGCCCAACATTGCCCGCTCCTTAGCTCGCTGAGCGGCTTTAAATTTATGGGCTAGTCTGACCGTTAGTGTCAACGTCTCGGCTCCGTAAGTCATGACGGGTAGGACGTACTGGTTGAAGATTTTTGTCTTCAAACATTGGGGTATGGGCGACGAAAATACCCGACGAAGTTTACCAAATGCTGCCTATCCCAGCTGGATCCTTCTATTTGCCTCCTTCTCGAAGTTGTTTTCCCTAATTGCAACATTTGCCCGAGGTATAGATACATATTCTGAAACAATTTCGAGCGGCATTCCGTTTACGGCAACCGGTCCCGTTCATTGAACATAATTTTGGTCTTAACTAAGTTCATCCGGAGACCGATGCGTTGGGAGGAGTCAGCTAAGTTGGCCAGCATTTGTTCCAGCTCTTGCACGTTTCAGGCATGATGACGATTCATTAGGTACTACATTAAAATAAATAAATAAGTAAATTTATGAACTTGTTTAGATTAAGCAATACCTTCCAATAATTTGGCAACCAACCATTTCTGCATGTGCATAATGCGAAATATAAGTCATACACACCACCTAATCAGTTTATAAACTATTAAATAATATATTACAATATAAAACGATAAAAGCATTAAAAAACATGATATGAGTAGTAGACACACCAATAAAACAACTGACAGCAGAGGTCGAGGAAAAATTTGACAGTTTCCTGCCAGCAGCGTATTATTTTTAAAGAGTTTTATTTAGCTTACCCTGTAAATTTTCTATTGACGCATAATATACACTTCTGGACACATCTATTGGCCCACCTTGCATTTTCAATTTCGTTTCAGATTCTAGCAAAAATTTTATATTAGGTCAAGCAAAACGTTTTTATGCAGTTTTGAACCTGGCACATTCACAATTTCATTCAATAGTCTTGTTTTGAATTTCGAACACAGAATTTAAAGAAACTATAGACAATTTGGAGCCTGTTTGTTGATATCAAAGAATCGAATACTAAAGCGGCCTCCACGCGTTCGCTGTTTGTCACAAACACCGCAAACAGCCAACAAAGTCCCAAACATCCAACACAAACAGGCTTGGTGAACGTTCATTACATTCCGCAAACATGGCGGACGTCGAGCTTGTGGCAAGTATTACTTTCGGGTTGACATATTTTTATTATAAATTAAAACAAGCGAAAAAAGAAAAGAAAAAGGAAAGCGCAGACGATGGTGGATGATTCAAATACATAAAAATCGTACAAGGTACTACTTTAGACCTAATATATGGGCTTTAATTTGCCGTGTTATTTAATTTTACTTTAAAGTTTTTATTGTTTTCAGAAAATTTATAGAAGAAAAATCTAATGAGCTTCTTCACGAACCATCAGGGGAGTTTCATAACGGTTAAACTTCAGTTGGTGGACCGCTGAATTTAAGGGTTTTTTGGGAAGGGGAGGGGACGGGGGAGAAGGAGAACCTGATGAAAACTTATGGTTATAGAGAAATTGAAGATTTTGAGGTTAGGTCCGACGATTAAGGGATATGGCGAAGAAACTTGCGTGATTTTTAATTTACTATGGTAGATTTATTTATTCTAAGTAGATTTTAATAAGAAATAAATACAAATATTTTGTTTTTCTGGCGCTTCGCCGGCCGCTGCCGCGGCACACTCGCTTCGCTCGCTCGCTCGGCTCGCGCGCTGTTTTGGTCAGAGTTCTAACCTAACCTATGGGTGGACATGGGATGACTGTAGTGTCATTTTATGTTTCGTTTTCGCTGTTTTGGTCACAGTTCTAACCTAACCTAACCTAAAGGACGAGAACCGGTGTAATCAACATGGTATGGACGTTGACCCTAACCTAAGGGTGGACTTTAATATTTCACATGTTTTTGTTGAAATAATATGATTTTAGACTAATTATTACTATTAAGATAAAAATAATAAATAATACATAATAATTTCAAATAAATAATTTGACAGGTCTTCAACAACAATTATAACGGAACGCAATGACAACAAAAAGGCCCGATTCATAACCTAAAATTGTGAATTTAACATGATTTTTGTGAATTAATTTCTCGGAAACTATAAGTTTTCATCATTCGAAATTTTACATAGAGGTGTCTTAGGCCAAGGTCTTTCAGCCCTAGAAGTCTTGCCGCCCACTTCAGCGGTCCACCAACTGAAGTTTATCCCAACTGAGGTTTGTCTCGTTTCAGTCGCTAGGGATCGGACGTTAAGTGTGCATATATTAAGCTATGATGTGGTGTTAATTTCGCTTTCATTGTATTGCAAGGAGGGTTTTAGTCGATCACTCCTACGGAGACCAGCCGTACTGGGAGATCTTGTTATAATATTTTTATTTTCATGTTGTGTTTTGAGGATGGAGGGGGCCCGTGAATTTCATGCGTTATTAGTGTAGTTTTTTGCTTGATCTGTTATTTTATCACGTTGTTTCAGGTAGCCAGTAATTCGATTATTTCCTTTCAGTTTCTTTTTGTTGTTGTTACTGTAGGAAATTTGCAGAGGAGAATCTAAGGGTGCCCTCTTATTGTTCGGCTTCTCATTGCCGCGCTTAATTATAAGTTTGTCGTAATGTATGTAGGCTTCATTTCCTTTTTCTTTTTCAAGTTTTAGTTGCTGTTTTAACTGTTCCCGGACTTTAAGTACCTTAGTTGGAAATTCCTGTTTCATGTACATATTCGACTCTGCCAGTTCTTTTTTATTTCTTAAAACTTTTATTTTCATTCCCAGTGTTGTAAACGCGACAACTACTGGTCTTGTGTTGTTGTTCCTTTTTCCAAGTCTCCTCACTGATTCCACCTCAAATTCCTGAATACTAATATTTAGTTTTTGCTGTATTATTTGTATAATTTTTTGCGCCAACTGAAAGTATGACGTTTCACCTTCTTCTACTCCAAAAAATATAACATTTCTTTGTCTTATATTCTTCTCTATTTCATCGAGTCTTTTCTCTTGCTCTTGTATTTGTGAATTTAAACTATTTAAGTTGCTATCTAGTTTATTGAACTTTTCATTAACATTATTGTTTACATTATTAATAATTATTATTTCTAAATTTGTAAGTGAATTTTCCACAGTGATAAATTTTTGTTGCAGCTCAGATTTCATGTCTATAATAAGTTTCCTTAACTCTTCCATATTGACTATTGTCGTACTAGTGCCTCCCCCTATCGGCGACTAGTGGAACTAGAACACTTTTTATTTTCGATCAATGACAAGCCTACGATCTACTACAGTCGTTGTTACAAATGAATTAAAGTAATTCAGATCCTTGATGCTAGATGGTGTTGTAAGGTTCAGGTTTTATGTCACTAGTTGTTGCAGTAATCACATCGATCGGGAGGTTATTTCGCTTTAAATGTCCACTTATAGTTTTACTAGAATTAATTATTTACTTTGTTTACCTTTATGTTGTCCGTTTTTGCACAAATTGTTATCACAAGAATGTATCGAGTGTATTTGCACTAAAGTTCACTTTTTCTATAGTCACTCACTTATAGTTCTTCCTGATTATAGCGCTCGAACTTTTTGTGAATATGTAGGTAAGCACGACCACGACAATTTCAATTTTTCAGTACAATATTAGACTTTGTCCTTTTAATTACAGCACAACACTATGTACACCGACGATGAAATGATAATATCACGGGCATTTTGTTTGCTGATTTAAAAACTTTGAACATTCTTCGCGTTGAACAAATATGTATGTAGGTACTTGGTTTGATATTTACTTCACAGACGTTTTTAACGTTTATCTTCGCTGTTCACATGCAGAATCCTTTGAAAACACTTTCACTTTGAAAGGGACATAGGGAAAGAAAAAATTACTGTTTTATAATATGTAGTGATTACATGTGTACAAAAAAAACAAAACAAAACAACGAAAAAAAAATGCAGAAAGAACGTCAGTCCCTCTTCAAAGTCTGGACGACACTGAAGTGACGTAGGTGTGGCCACTTTACCGATAGTGCCCCGACGCTACACCGTCTGCGCACGAAATCACGAATACATTGAGTTGCAACGATGTACCCGGCCACATACATCGCCGTAGCCCGCTAGTGTAGCCCCGTCATTTTAATTCAGAGTGTGGCATCGTGCTTTACCTATAAGTTTATTGTTATTACTTTAGCATTAGTTCTATCCTATTTAATTCATTGTGGCATCGTGCTTTACCTATAAGTTTATTGTTATTACTTTAGCATTAGTTCTATCCTATTTAATTCAGAGTGTGGCATCGTGCTTTACCTATACTACACAAATTACAAATCAATTGTATCACCCACTGTCATCGGTTATGAGGCTGTACGTATACCCCCCGAAAATGTGAAGGTCGAAGCTTTTTAAATGTTTAGACCAAAACACAATCGCGAGATATGCAGTCTCAGGAAATATTTCCTAAAAACCGCTCTCCTTGGCAAAAGAGAATATACAGTCTCACTTAATTGACACTAAAGATCGCATGGAGGTTTAGCAAGCTACATTGAGGTTTTTTGTAGAGGCTAGATGTAGATTTACTAGCATCCGTTGGCTGGCTGCGTTTTGAAAATAAAAATTGTCTAAATTAACATAAAGGTGCGACATTTACGCTTAACTGCGCCAAGGCAAGGTCATGTTTTTAAAAATTGTGTTACTATACTCATTTTAAGCAATATTTAACATGTTCACTACCATTGTACCTTGTATACTCATTTATTTTCGGCTTTAAGGCTACTCAATCATATTATTACATATTTTTGAAAAAAAAAAAAAAATACCGTTTTTACCGGTTTACCGATAAAAATATTTCAATTACTGGTTTATTTACCGGTAAAACAAAATTTATGGTAATTGCATGCCCTAATACCAGGCCTTTATGAGGAATTGATAAATTGATACCAAATTTTCGGTTTCGTGTGTTTCTTAAAATCAAATCATAAAAACGTGGCAGCACACTACATACGTTAATAACTACTCGTTACCCGTTACGTTACTTGCCAAAATCCGATAAATGCCTTCAATATCTTTGTGCGACTAGTATGATAGTAGCCTATCACAGGCGGTGTTTTTCCTCATAACTTTCTAACATAAAGAGATAGGATTAAAAAACCCTTCCAATATCGTTTGATGTCATGTAAAGATGCCATGCCTTTGTTATGTATATACCCTTTATGTTACACGTTGTATATATATATATATATATATATATATATATATATGCCTGAGCTCTGGGTGCTCTCCGCTCTCTATCTCAAAAACGGTTGACTTTATAAAGAAATGTTTACAACAAAACTTGTCACAAATATGCTACAATTTTCATACTAGGTGCTAACATCATTGGAGCAATAGAAACGGAGATAATTGCAAAAAACCGATTTTCTTGATCTTTGACCTCGAATAACTTACGACGCAGACACGAGATAATACGAGACTTTTCAGACAACTCAAATTCCGAGGTGTAACCCTAAAGTGAGTGGACTAGTACGTACATTATTTTGATAAATCGCGTAGTTCAGCCTGCGGTTGCAATGTAAGCGGAAAAAAAAAAATTATTTACGACATCACAGAAATCTTAAAATAACAGTATTTCTCCAGTATTTAATGGATACCATTATACATATAACCCTTCCACTTCATTCACCCTATCTATTAAAAAACTATTATTTAAAGATTTAGGCATACATAGGGATACAGGGACTTAAAAACTCACCAGTGAGATGAACAACATCAGAGTCTTCAGGCCAGCTGTCATCGACAACTTCATTCTTCTTCTGCTGCAGGGCAGTGGTAGGGTCCGTCATAAAGTCTACTATCGCTTGTCTTTTGTTCTCGCCATTGTATGGTAACTTGTATTGCCCTTTTCTACGACGGAGAAAATATACAAATCATAAGGTGATCGGCAATATTTTTGTGCATATAGAGCAATCTAATCTGTTAAGGTAATTAAGTAATAAATGTAGTGCAAATTGTCACATTGGAAACAGCAACAATGTATTAAATCAATATTGATGTTGAAAATTATTTCCCCAAGAAACTAAGATGAGACAGAAAAATAAACGTACATATACAATATGTTAAGAAAACCCTGTCCGACCCGTAAGGATAATAAAGGTTAGGTAAACACATGGCCAAATAAAATATGAAATTTTACATAATCATCATAGTAACAATACTAGAGAATTTTGAAATTATCTTTTTTCCCGCGAACTTCCCCAAAATTAGGTAAATTTTTAAAATGTGACAACACCATTTTCGGCGGTATCATCGTTTGATTTATTGTTGGATATTAAATTTATGTTCAATATTTGGCGGTCCCTTTGTGATGCCGGCGCGCAGCGAGTTCGTCGGTCTCCTCAAAGAAAAATGTAGGTGAAACTAGGGATGTAAGTACTATTTTTTGCGTAATAACGTTTTTTTATCGCTATTAATCGAAACTTGTATCTGGTTGAAGGATTTGTTGTAAAAACACAGATTACCCAATGGTAAAAGTACTTTTGTTTGTTTATCGATTAATTACTAATAACATTATTATAACACAAGTATTAATAAACAGAAACGAGAAAGACTTATGAACTACTGACTTATATTTTAATAAAGTTTTACAAATATTTTATCAGTCAATATCATCGATATTAAGACAGAAACTAAAATTAAAACATTAGCATGATTTTCATTTACAGCAGTGTACCTCGCTAATTTGAGTTTTGTAAAAGTTCTAAACAATTCCATGCGATGTTGAATCGAGAATAAGAATGAGAAACTACAATACTAAATCGATACCAAAAATAGACGAGTATCAATCGATAAAAAAAAAACAATATTTTGATTACTTACACATCTTTATCAAAGCATGCCGCCTGGCCAGCCGTACCTACGCGGCTGCTACCTATTTTTATAAAATAAAAATATTTTTTACTTTAAATTATTAGTTGCGCGTATACATTGCTGGTGTACACTATTCGTGTATTGTGTGATCATGTCGTTTTCTAACGTAGAGTAATGTAACATGCTGATGGAGGTAGTAACTGCAATTAGCTGTGTTGTGATCAGGTGTTAGACGATTTGGAAGTGGGTACTTATCGGTCAATGCACGAGGGTTCCAGCATGACGGTGCCTCACGATATTTTTGCCGACCTGTACGTGAGTACATTATCATTATTGTCCATTATCAGTTCGGCGAGCAGTGGATTGGTAGGGGCCAACTGTGGCCAGCGCGGATTTGACACCACTTGATTTTTATTTGTGTGCATGTCCGTGCTAATCTCGTGCGACGAAATATGGAACATCTCCGCCACAGCCATTGTGCTCATCCAATGAAATGATACATTCGGAGAGTCAGACGACCTTCCTACTTAAAAAAAGTTCTTTTCTCGAGCTGCCTAAGTATCATTGTTTCTTTCGAGAGTCGATAAATGTGGACAAGCTACCTTATACCTACAAGCATGAGGTCAACTGCGGTCATGACCTGTGAATGTGTTGCCATGAAATTACTATTTATTTTATTTAAGTTATTTATTTTTAGGGGGTATTTTTTTTTTAAGTTTAGCCAGGTTTTGCAGGCATTAGTAGAATCAGTTATCGATACCTGACAATACCTTCACGGATCGGACAGGGTTTTCTTAACATATTGTATAGTAGAGCTTTACCGCAATCCCGCCTGATGGTAAACAGAGATGCAATCGTTGATAACGTGCGTAACGTGCGTCACCTAGCCACTCAAAAAAAACTGAGTGAATAGGAAGGAAGACGGCAGTTGAGCGATGCAATGTTAACCCCAACAACACGACCAACGATGTTGCGCCAGAGGGAGATTGATCTGTTGAAATGTCATTCGATGGTGGCAGCTACAGGTTAGTGTTGTTTATTTTCTTTTTGTAAATATCATTCGATTGTGGCAGCTACACTATGATTTTTTATTCGAGTCAGAAAAATGACAATTGCAGTGTTGCAGGTTTTTTGTCCTAAATAAATAGTGACGTAGTAAATCGAGATTTTTACAATTAAAAGTTAGTCGAGATTGCATTATTTTTACAATTAAAAGTTAGTCGAGATTGCTTTATTTTTACAATTAAAAGTTAGTCGAGATTGCATTATTTTATTTCAAATTCAAATTGCGTAAATGTATATAAATAAAAATACAGGGTGGACCAAAAGTCGGTGTATATTTGAAATAATGATTAAACAAATAATTACAGTAAGTGAAAAGTGTATTGCTTGGCGCTATGGTGACCTAGTACACTCTTCTACTGGTAATAGGATATGGTACAAGTTAAAGTCTTGTATTATAAACGAAATAGCTATATTAAATCACTATATCACCTAGTAACAAGAAATGGTAATAAATATATAAACTTAGACACAATTATTGGTAAAATATGGTAAAACGGTTACGGTAATGAGTACGTGGTGTCTCTGACGAGACCTTAACGCGAACTGTCCCACATTTTATTCCCATACCAGAGGACCGACCACGATGGGAGAGAAGCGCGAAACTTTGCGCTATCAATGGGCCTTTCCCAGCTGGTGGGACAAGCGACTAGGGTGCCTGATGTAGCCGGTCATACAGGCAATTTTCTGGACCTTCTGCTGACCACTGATCCGGACAGATGTGTTGTTACAGTTTCCTCACCGTTAGGAACTTCAGACCAATGTCTGGTGAAGTCTGTGTCGTCCTTCTCCCCACCTGATAGCTCGCGTGGTGAGCGGCGAATGTGGCGATACAAGTCAGCAGATTGGGATGAGATGCGCCACTTCTTCGCGTCTTATCCTTGGCAGCAGGTCTGCTTCTCTTCTGACAATCCGTCGAGCTGTGCGGACGCTATATCCGATGTGGTGCGTCAAGCTATGGAGTATTTTATCCCCTTTAGTGACGTGCCCGGCGGTGGCTCGGCTCGCCCATGGTTCAACGCCGACTGTGTGCTAGCTGAACAGCGTAAGCATACGGCATTTCTTACCTGGGTTGACGCTCGTGACCGCAGAGCTCAGGATCTAAGCTCTATGAAGAGAGCCTTTAACCGCACTGCCAAGTCCTACAAAAAGGCGCTTAAGAAGGCTCGCTTCGACCGCATTACTCATTTTGGCAACAAGCTCTCTGCGCAACCATCCGGTAGCAGATCTTTCTGGTCCCTAGCCAAATCGGTCGAGGCGAACTTCTGTCGGCCCACACTGCCTCCGCTGGTTAGGCCCGATGGAGCACTGGCCCATACGGCGAGAGAGAAAGCAGGTCTCTTTGCATCTGTCTTTGCCCATAATTCGCGTCTTGATACTGGCAGGTAAATTAGGTGGAGTAGCCACCTAATTTACCTCATTGCGGAGCTTCAATGCCTGAGGTTCGCATTAGGAACAAAGAGGTTCTGAGAGTATTGTGTTGTCTGGACGTGAATAAGGCTAGTAGTCCGGACGGTATTCCAGCGATTGTTCTTAAGGCATGTGCGCCCGAGTTGTTTCCTGTATTGGCACGCTTGTATCGCCTCTCACTAAGGACTGGTACAGTGCCCAAGTCCTGGAAGCTTGCCAACGTGCAGCCCGTGCCCAAAAAGGGTAGTCGTGCCGATCCTGCCAACTATCGGCCGATTTCAATAACCTCCATACTCTGCAAGATTATGGAGCGTGTATTGAACTCGCGCCTCTTGGCTTACCTGGAAGGTAACGATCTCATCAAGTGACCGACAGTACGGGTTTCGACGCAATCGGTCAACTGGGGACCTACTAGTGTATGCCACTCACCTATGGGGCGAGGCCCTAGAAGAAAAATGGGGAAGCGATTGCCGTCTCCCTTGATGTCTCGAAGGCCTTCGACCGGGTATGACACGCTGGCCTTTTGAGTAAGCTTCCAGCGTACGGCATTTCCGCTGGCCTGACTGTCCCTCCGAGTTGTTGTCGACGGATGCTCATCGGAGCCCATGTCGACCAATGCCGGTGTTCCTCAGGGGTCTGTTCTCTCTGCAACTCTGTTCCTGCTGCATATTAACGATCTGCTGATGCCCGGCATCTATGGGTATGCAGATGACAGCACAGTTGTGGAAAGATACCTGCCGGAAGCTCGGGCTAGTAAGGAATCAATCCGATCCAAAAGAGAGGCTATGGTAGAGCGTACGAGTGCTGCACTACAAGCAGTCTCCGAATGGGGCAAAGCCAATCTGGTAGCATTCAATGCCGCCAAAACACAGGCGTGTCTTTTCACCGCCAAAAGGAGCCCGAGCGCCGAGAGCCGAGGTGAACGGGCTCCCGTTCACCTCGGCTCCTAATTTTCAGAATGTATCCTTGGAGTGCACCGACCGCCTTCAGCTTTTGGGAGTTGAGATTTCCTCAAACCTAAACTTTGGGCGGTTCATTGAGTCCAAGGCCAAGGTGGCTGCCAGAAAACTTGGCGTCATCGCGAAGGTCCGGCGGTACTTCACACCGGGGCAGCTTTTAATGTTGTACAAAGCACAGGTCCGTTCGTGTGTGGAGTACTGCAGCCACATTTGGGCTGGTGCTGCGAAATGTCACCTGGCTACTTTGGATTCAGTGGAGAGGCGTGCGAAGAGGCTAATTAATTGGTGACCCTGATTTAACTCTAGACGGTCTCCAAAGCCTAGAGCACAGGCGTAGAGTAGCCAGCCTTTCGGTGTTCTATAGGATGCATTTTGGGGAGTGTGCGAGGGAATTGCATGATTTAATTCCCCCATCTCCGTTCCACCATAGGACGACCCGTCGTACGGCGAGTTTCCACCCTAACGCTGTTAACACTACTACGATCCGGACGAAGCGTTTCGCCTCCTCCTTTATACCGCATACATCAAGGGACTGGAACAACTTGCCGGCGGCGGTGTTTCCGTCGGACTACAATTTGAGTGTCTTCAAGGCTAGAGTGAATAGGCTCTTAATAAACTAGCGCGCTTTACCATCAACGACCGCATCGCTGCTTACCATCAGGTGGGATTGCGGTCAATCGTTGGTTTATAATTTATAAAAAAAAAGACATCGTCTTGTTCGCCATATCCAGGCCGCTGCTACGCATAGAGCGATTGACATCAGTGCGTAGCCAAATTACGTATTGGTGTATATCATGGGATGACAGATCTTCTATTCCTGAATCACTGTTCTTCAGCCTTTCTATCGCCTCCCCCAGATTATTCATAGACGTGATTAAACTTGTTTCCTCAGTAAGCTTTTCGTCAGGGATTCTTATGTTAATCAAGTGGTTAATTTGGTCGAATTCGGGAACGTAAATGGTTGGTGAAATGTTCACCTGGTTGGACTGTTGACGTATTGAATACAATGAAAAGTCTTTTCCCTTGATTACACACTCTTGACCTATGCTAATGAGCCCGGCTTGGCTCAGCTGACGAACTGTTACGTGATCACCGCATATTATTTTTATTGTGTATGTGTCACAACAAAAATAATAATGCTGAGAGATTAAATGTTATTCAGTCCATACATTAGTGCAGCTTGTTCTAATTAAGTTACATTTATTAGTTTCCGGGTTCTTGTCGCAAAAAATTTCGTCATTTTGCATGTCCGCTATTGGTTTTAGCGACTGACACATGTATGTAGGCCCATGGTGTAGGCATGCAGTTAGTTCCTGTGTGGACATGCTAAAGTAAGAGACTTTCTTCAAGTTTACTGCCACATATTCGGAAACTGGTTTTATTGATGTCATTATGGTGTTTCATTGGTGTGGTATCGATATTATTTTATATAGCTTAAAACTTCCTCTGGACACCAGGGGAAAGGTAACTTCAGTAATGACGTATTTCCGTTGCTCTAGCTTTGACCCTTAGTAGTCTGTAAAGGTACTGAAGATCGGCGTCTAAATTAGTAGTCTAGATTGGTAGCGTGAGCTCGCTTGACCGTATATGGTTTGGAGCTCACGTTTAAGTTGTGTTGGTGGCAGTAATTGTATGCTAAATTGACCGTGGTAGATGTCTGTCAACGCATCGAGCAACGTATCCTGGAGTCTTCTTACTCCTTGAAGCAAAAAGCAAAGCTTAATATTTGCAGACATTGCTGACAATGTGAAATCATTAACGAATGAAATGTTTTGTATTTCTTGTTGTAAAGTGGTCGCATCTTCTTGCAATTCCATCAGCTTCTTGTTTATCAGTTTGTGCTGTTTGTTTACAGTGGTTTCCATTCGTTTCAGGTTGAACTCTGCTTCAATTATGGAAGTTTGGATATTCTATAAATTAGTGTTTCTCGTTGCGATGCATGGTCTCAATGTCCTATTCATACTGGTCTGCGAAGCGCGAGTCCAACACTCCGAATAAGTTATTTGCTAACTATCCGATACCGTTGATTAGGCCTCGCCGGCGCCGGCTCATCTGTCTCGTATAGCGACGCTGGCTAGCATGGACGTCAAAACTTCATTGTAGTATTGGAGTTCTTGATAACCGTGCCGGGCTTGTTGCACGATCACATTACAATGGTTTCCTCTTTCAATGGATGCACACAATCGTTCCTGTTAGTGTAAGTTTTTATGCCAGTCCAATATATGGGGCCATGGGATACGGCCCCATATATTGGACTATGGGGCAGCCTCCGTGGCGTAGCGGTAGCGGACGCGGCCGCTGCGCAACGTGGCGCGGGTTCGATCCCCGCACAGTGCAAATATTTGTATGCATGAATATGAATATTTGCACTGGTCTGGTCGTGCCTCGGAAAGCACGTTAAGCCGTTGGTCCCGGTTGCCATACGAACATCTAGTGGCAGTCGTTACGGGTTTTTGGAGCCCTCAAAAGTCCAACAATTGGTCTAACTGCAATGCTTCGATGTCGCCTTCGGGTTGTGGAGGTCAGACGGCAGTCACTTTACGGGAAATGTCGAAGTTCAGCCATATCCGCAGTTGGACTGTTAAAGCGGACCCCAGACTCCAAAGCTGAAAAGGCTTCGGATGCGACTGGGATTAACGCTGGGATGATGATGATATTGGACTATGGGGCCTATATCATAGTACATGGCTAATGTCCATTTATCTCTGATTAATTGTACTTTTGATATAGGGTCTAAATAAAGTGTTCGGTTTTTTGGAAATGGTTTTACGTCATCTAAACAGTAACATGGAAAAATAAGCGTGAACAAACTCAATAATACTGTGACTATAGTTGCAATATTTGATCTTCATTTTCCAACCGTGGTTTTTAGGGTTCCGTAGCCAAATGGCAAACAACGGAACCCTTATAGATTCGTCATGTCTGTCTGTCCGTCTGTCCGTCCGTATGTCACAGTCATTTTTTTCCGAAACTATAAGAGCTATACTGTTGAAACTTAGTAGGTAGATATATTCTGTAAACCGCATTAAGATTTTGATGCAAAAATAAAAAAATTAATATTGGGGGCTCCCCATACTTAGAACTTGTAGCAATAGCCGCAGCCGCTACAATACAACAATGATAACAAGGGATTGTCCAACTATTGACGTCCCAACGATTGATGACTTTCCGCGAAAGGGTGCACATAAATCATACCAGTGTCAAACAAGGATCTTGGAAGACAAAGCGCGTATACTAGACAAAAGCGCGTGGGTCCTGACCGCCTCAGCGAGGGTGCCGCACATCTGTTAACCCATTGTGCGCGGGAGAAAGCGCGGCGGACAATATCGAACCGCTTTGCGTGTGGACCGAATTCGCGGGCACTGTCCACCGGCCAATCGTGCGGCACGTCCTCCCATGATCAACGAATCAGCATCAAGAACGCCCGATCGGTCAGCCCCACTCCGGTTTAGAGATAGATGTATTATTGTTTAGTATTTAAGCTTGTGCATAGCTCGTAAGACATCATATTCATATTATCATTCATTCATTTATTCATATTATCATCGCGACACATTTTACCTTGTACCTTTTACGCATCCGCTGTACATTCTGTAGTAACATAGTCGCCTCTCTCCTCTTGTAATTAGGTAGCTTATAGCATACATTGTACTCTTAGACTTACGTGCAATATACAACGTTCTATCTATTCGCCTTTTAATTACATAACACGCCCTACGCGCTAAAGTGGTGACCCCGACGATTAAAACCGACGTGAGACTAACCGGCGCGAGTCTAACCGTCGTAATTCGGGCCGACGCGATTACAAGACCAATGTGACGATACTCGTGATTAGCACATATTCTAGTGGCTTCCCACCAGCGGGTTTCCCCACTAGGATTTCAAGAGGCTATATTCGCGGTATTGTAGCGTTACAACAGCAGTCTCTTCAGGATGGCGACCAGCAACGCACCACAGGTAGAAGGGCGAGTCGACACGCTCACACTACAAGCACGGCTGTCTGACTTTTGGCCAGCGTATCCCAGGCTATGGTTCACGCACTTCGAAGCAGTAATGGCGCCACAGAAGTCAGGTGATGACGCGCGCTATCAAGCAGCTATCGCCCGACTAGGACTGGAAGCACTTCAACAAGTAAGTGATATTATCGCTCAACCGCCCACTGAGAACAAGTATGAAACCCTGAAGGCCAGACTCATCAGCGTCTACGAGGAGTCCGAGAGCCGGAAGCTGCAAAAGCTGATGGATGAGATGGAACTCGGAGATCAGAAACCCTCACAGCTGTTACGAAAAATGCGGGAACTAGCCGGACAGAAGATACCATGCAGTTTTGCATGCTTGGAGTGAGAGGCTTTTGGTGATATTATTTTATTATTATCATTTTTTTTTTTGTATTTTGTTTGTTATTGTAATTTTATGGTATTTAGTTGTAAGGTGCGTTTTGTTTGTGCAGAATAAATAATTTTTCTTTCTTTCTTTCTTCTTTCTATACCCGACAGCACACTGCGCTTCATGTGGACCAAGTTACTTCCAGCTTCAGTACGCGCTGTTCTCACCGTGAGCGACATAACTGACTTAGAAAAGTTGTCACAAATGGCAGACACTGTCATAGACAGTATCGCGCTACCTAACCAGGTCGCGCAGATCACACACACGAGCGGTATGACTGCCCTACACGAACAAATAAGGCAGTTATCTCTGGAGCTAGCTGAACTCAAGAACAGTCAGGAACACAGACCAAGATCACACAGACCATACGACAGACGGCGTTCAAGATCGCGCTCAACAGGCCGGGATAATAGCAATCGCAAGTATTCAGAACAATCACTTAATTGTTATTATCATCGCAAATTCGGTAAAGAGGCGCGAAAGTGTACGCGTCCGTGCAATTTCGATGGCAACAGTGCCCAGTCGGAAAACTAACGCCTGCGTCGGTTGAGGCGGCAACTGACGCGAACAACACTGTCTTCTAACCGCCTATTCATAACTGATAAGAATTCGCGTCTGTCATTTCTTATTGATACCGGCGCAAACGTTTCCGTGATACCGAGAACCAAAGGCGGGAAAGCAAAACAAACCGATTTCTGTTTGTACGCGGCAAACAACACGATTATCCCAACGTACGGAGAGAAAACTTTACAACTGGATCTCAACCTACGACGGCCGTACACCTGGAAATTCATCGTCGCTGCAGTCAGCAAACCAATCATCGGTGCAGACTTTCTGAAACGTAATCAACTTCTTGTCGACATAGCCGGCCGACGTCTCGTCGACAAAGTTACCAATATGACCGTCAGAGCATCTGTCATTCAGTCCGCCGGACCCACAGTTTGAAGTATGGACATGGAACAGCCGTATCACCAGCTCCTCAGTAAGTTTCCTGACATCCTGCGACCGTCATGCACGAAGGACACTCCCAGACACAGGGTAGAACACCACATCGAAACCACTGGCCCACCAGTGTACAGCAAGTGCAGACCGCTTCCTCCACATCGCTACCTGCCCGTGAAGAAAGAATTCGAGCTCATGATGCAGCAAGGAATTTGCCGACCAAGCAAAAGCCCTTGGGCCAGTCCACTACATGTCGTCCCTAAGAAAAACGGCGACTTACGAATCTGCGGTGACTACAGGAGACTCAATGACGTCACTAAACCCGATCGCTACCCAGTCCCACGCCTCAAGGATTTTACATACCTGCTTCACGGCAAGAAAATCTTCTCCACTCTCGATTTAAACCGAGCCTATTATCAATTGCCGATCTTCGAACCCGATATCGAGAAGACAGCGATCACAACATCATTCGGTTTATTCGAATTTCCACGAATGTGCCCAGGTCTCAAGAATGCCGGACAGACATTTCAACGATTCATTCACGAAGTACTGAACGGCATAGACTACGCGTTCCCATTCATCGATGATGTCATCTTTGCATCCGAAAGTGAAGCAAGCCATATCGGAGATCTGCAGGAAGTTTTACGCCGATTAGACACGTATGGTGTCACTATCAACCCATCTAAGTGTGTCTTCGGCTGCGAAACAGCCAAGTTCCTAGGTTACGAAGTATCAAGCGCGGGAATTAAGCCACTTCCAGACAAAGTCAACGCGATAATAGAATACCCCAAACCGAAAACCATTCAAGACTTACGAAGATTTATGGGGATGATAAATTTCTACAGAGACAGCGTTCGAAATGCGGCCGAGATACAGGCGCCGCTCAACTCCTTTCTTCATAACTCAAAAAAACGAGACAAAACAAGTCAAGAAAAGCCTTCGAGTTGTGCAAACAGAGCATAATAGACGCTGCGTTATTGTCTTACCCATCCCATTCGCCCAACGATAAGATCGCTTTGTTTTGCGATGCGTCGGCTACCTGCGCCGGCGCGTTCCTCCAACAATTGCGTAACAATGAACAATGGGTGCCACTCTGATATTTTTTGAAAAAATTCTCCGACAGACAAAAGAGATATAGCACAAATGAAAGGGAACTGCTTTCGATTTTTATGTCTGTAAGACACTTTCGAAAAATGTTTGGAGGCAGAGAGCTCATCATCTATACTGATCACAAACCGCTGATTTACGCAATTCGCAAGCCCCCGTCTGATAACGACACACCACGCCGAATCCGCCAATTGCTCTTCATTAGCGAGTTTACTACTGATATCCGACACGTGAGCGGGGCACAAAATATTGTCGCAGATGCACTATCGCGCGTCGAGACAATCGACACGCCCTCACCTATCAACTACGACGAGTTATCGCAAGCTCAAAAAAACGAGAGTTGTTTACCTGCATTATCTCAACAGACCAACATACAACTCAAGAAAATCATCTTACCCGGTACCAACAAGCCAATATTCTGCGAAACATTAACGTCACATGTTCGTCCATATCTAACAGCTGACTTTCGTCGTATAGCTTTCAACGCCGTGCACAGTCCAAGTCATCCAGGAGTACGAGCTACACGGAAGCTGATGCAAGAACGATTCTTTTGGCCCTCAATGAACACCGACATCGGGGAGTGGACTAAAGCATGCAATTCGTGCCAGCTCTCCAAAGTACATCGACACAATCATAGCGACATCGCAACATTCCCACCGAGCGAACGATTTCAACATATTCACATTGATATCGTTGGACCGCTACCTACATCAGCATGTGGACACAAATACTTACAATGATCGACCGGTGCACTCGATGGCCTGAAGCTGTACCACTTCAAGAGACAACCGCTGAAACCGTGGCAAGAAAGCTATACGAAGTCTGGATATCCCGTTTCGGTTGTCCAATAAGAATCACAACTGATCAAGGACGACAGTTTGAAAGTCGACTTTTCAAAGACCTAGCTCAACTAGTCGGTGCAGACAAAACCCGTACTACTGCTTACCACCCGCAGAGTAATGGAATCGTCGAACGTTGGCACAGAACGTTGAAAGCCGCAATCATGGCTAGACTAGAAAACAGCAACAAATGGATCTACGAGTTGCCTACTGTTCTAATGGGTCTAAGAGCCGCTATCCGCTCCGACTCTGACACAAGCGCAGCGCAACTCACCTACGGTCAAGCTATACGCCTACCAGGTGACTTCATATCACCAACACCAGTCACACCGAAGATGGATCACGACTATGTTAATCACCTACACGACATCATCACGAAGCTGACACCCACATACAAATCGCATGCAAACAAGCGATGTATATTCGTGCACGTGTTTGTACGCGATGACACCGTCCGCAAACCTCTGCAGCATCCATACCAAGGTCCATACCAGATCATCGAACGCAAGGAAAAGTACTTCACAATACAGCTACCCGGACGATCAAGCAACATATCGATCGATCGCCTCAAACCTGCGTACACAATCAACACAGAAGATGATCCCAAGCATACAAACAGCAAGACCAGTCAAGCACCTGCAGTTACCACAGACTAGCAAGCCACAGCCAAGACTCCAGCACCTGCAGCGACCGCAGACGAGCAATCCAGCCTACTCCCAGCCCAGCATACGAGAGAACAACGTACCAGGTCAGGCAGGATCGTTAAGACGCCTGCACGCCACGTGTTTCACCGTGAGGGGGGGAGTACTGTAGCAATAGTCGCAGCCGCTACAACAATGATAACAAGGGATTGTCCAACTATTGACGTCCCAACGATTGATGACTTTCCGCGAAAGGGTGCACATAAATCATACCAGTGTCAAACAAGGATCTTGGAAGACAAAGCGCGTATACTAGACAAAAGCGCGTGGGTCCTGACCGCCTCAGCGAGGGTGCCGCACATCTGTTAACACATTGTGCGCGGGAGAAAGCGCGGCGGACAATATCGAACCGCCTTGCGTGTGGACCGAATTCGCGGGCACTGTCCACCGGCCAATCGTGCGGCACGTCCTCCCATGATCAACGAATCAGCATCAAGAACGCCCGATCGGTCAGCCCCACTCCGGTTTAGAGATAGCTGTATTATTGTTTAGTATTTAAGCTTGTGCATAGCTCGTAAGACGTCATATTCATATTATCATTCATTCATTTATTCATATTTTCATCGCCACACATTTTACCTTGTACCTTTTACGCATCCGCTGTACATTCTGTAGTAACATAGTCGCGTCTCTCCTCTTGTAATTAGGTAGCTTATAGCATACATTGTACTCTAGACTTACGTGCAATATACAACGTTCTATCTATTCGCGTTTTAATTACATAACACGCCCTACGCGCTAAAAACTTTAAAAAAAAAATTTTATTAAACAAATCCGTGTGGATCTCTATGGATAGATCTTCAAAAATGATATCGAGGTTTCTAAAACACTTTTTTTCTAAACCGAATAGTTTGCGTGACAGACGCTTCCAAAGTGCAAAAAAGTTGGTCCCTCCTGTAATTTCTAAAATAAATGAAAAATCTAAAAAAAACCTATGATGTACATTATTATAAAAACTACCAACGAAAATTGTTTTGAACGAGATCTAGTAAGTAGTTTTTTTTAACACCTCGTAAATCGCTTATTACCGCGTAATCTTTCATACAAATAACTTAAATCCTTTAATTTTATAAATCAATGGTACGGAACCCTTTGTGCGTGAGTCCGACACGCACTTAGCCGGTTTTTTTGTTTGATCTTTGGTTTAGCTGTTGGTGCGTTATTCTGGTTAACTGGCAAAATTGAGAGCTTACTAATTGAGAGCTTAACAATTGGGCGTTTCATGATCCCGTTTCTGGTTTTTAGGGTTCCGTAGCCAAATGGCAAAAAACGAAACCCTTATAGATTCGTCATGTCTGTCTGTCCGTATGTCACAGCAATTTTTTTCCGAAACTATAAGAGCTATACTGTTGAAAATTGGTAGGTAGATGTATTCTGTGAACCGCATTAAGATTTTGATGCAAAAATAAAATAATAATAATAAAAATGGGGGGCTCCCCATACTTAGCACTGAAAATAGAAAAAAAAAATTTCCTCTAACACATACGTGTGGGGTAGGTATCTATGGATAGTCTTCAAAACTGACATCGAGGTTTCTAAAATATTTTTTTCTAAACCGAATAGTTTGCGTGACAGACGCTTCCAAAGTGGAAAAAAGTTAAAAATAATTCCTTCACAACGAAACCAATGACAAGAAAAATAAGAATCTTAAACGTGCATCTCCTCGAAAAGTAAGCATTATTTAGATTGCGTTCTTACACTAATGGATAGGCAATTTCATGACGAGCATTATTGTAGAAATATTTTTTTAAAACGATCAAAATAAAAATTATATTCAACAATCTGAGCGTATTCCCTATCATTTCTCTTGGTCGGGCTATTGAGATTCAGTATGCCACAAGCTCTCGAAGGTGGAACCCGTGTTGTTCGTCAACGCGCGGTCCGCTAGCATAAGCGGGCGGCGTGTGAACGAGAAAACATCTGCTTGCTCGCTCACGCACCGCATGTCGCATAGAGTTTTAATATGTACTATCATAAAATGCCTTTGTTATTGACGCATATTTTGATGTTCGTTTTTTTAACCGATTTCAAAAAAGAGGAGGTTGCTCAATTATATGTTTAATTTTTTTTTATGTTTGTTTGCGGATAACTTCAGCTAAAATTATCTATTTCGATGAATTTTGGGTATTTCGACATGGATGTCGTGATACGGGTTTTCGGGAGTGCAGATCACGAAAATGACGTCATTTTTGAAATCCAAGATGGCCGACACCAATTTTATGATATTTTGACATGGGAGTCGTAAAAGGGGGTTTTAGGGCTGCTGCTCAAGAAAATGACGTCATTTTTGAAATCCAAGATGGCCGACACCAATTTTATGATATGTTGACATGGGTGTCGTGAAAAGGCGTTTTCGGGGGCGCTGATCACGAAAATGACGTCAATTTTAAGCTACGGCATAGCTTCTATTTCTTTATCAAAGTCAAAAATAAAACATCAAATATAGTTTAGTCGCTAAATCGCCACCGCTTTTCGCACTCTTTCGATGACGTCACTGGTAAAACATAAATAAATAAATAAACTACAAAAAAGAAAATACATACTTATAAAAATGTATACGTTAATTGGCAAAATAAAAAATACTAAGTATGTCATAAATAACTAATAAAAAAATTCCTACTAACTACATACTGCGGAACTCGGTGTGCACACCTTTGCGATTTACCCCGCAGCCACGCGCAGGATTGCGTTTTTTATCTCCATTATCATGCAGACCTGCAGCCGCTCCCTGCGCGTGAGCGCAGATTCAATGTATAGTAGTATGCGTTTTTCCTTACATTTGGGACAGCCCGTGCGCGATAAGTTGGGACCTGAATGCGGTGACGTTGAGAGATGAGATAATGTAAATAACAGATAAAATAAATGTACATATATAATTAAACATTGTATTTTTATTCATTACAAAACCATAATCAACACTTTCGGTTATACATAATTAAATACCTAGGGTCCTATTTTATTCAAATAGTGTGCACTCAGGTCCCAACTTGTCGCGCACGGGTAGTACTTGCGAACATCTATACTAATATATAATGCTGAAGAGTTTGTTTGTTTGTTTGGACGCGCTAATCTCAGGAACTACGGGTCCGATTTGAAAAATTCTTTTTGCGTTGGATAGCCCATTAATCTAGAAGGGCTTAAGGCTATATGACATCACGCTGAGACCAATGGGAGCGGAGCATAACTAAAGCACGCGAACGAAGTCGCTGGCGTCCGCTATAAACACGAGTATCAAGTTTTCACCCGAAGCGTGCCTACAATTTTCCATAATTGGCCTAAATTTCTCAGAATTTCCATTATCGACACTATCGTGGTAACAATGGGATTATATAGGCAGCTTCATCATCATCATCATCCCAGCGTTAATCCCAGCATCCGAAGCCTTTTCAGCTTTGGAGTCTGGGGTCTGCTTTACCAGTCCAACTGTTGATATGGCTAAACTTCAACATTTTCCGTGGAGCGACTGCCGTCTGACCTCCACAACCCGAAGGCGACATCACCACGAATGCAATATGAATATTTGCACGACCAGACCAGTGCAAATATTCATATTCATTCATACAAATACTTGCACTGTGCGGGGATCGAACTCGCGCCACCTTGCGCAGCGGCCGCGTCCGCTACCACTAGGCCACGGAGGCTGTCCAGGCATTACATAGGCAGCTTACCCTTTCATATAAAAATAGAATGATCAAAATCGGTTCATTACCGATAAAGTTATCGGCGAGCACACATATCGAACTGAGAAACACCCTTTTGGGAAGTCGGTTAAAAAATAAAATCCACAAAATTTTTATTATGAATTATCGTCAACATTTGTTTCAGTCTATAATAAACAAAAGTATTTAGGCGCACCAATAAACAAAAATAAAAGTGCCATGTCTGTTACTTCTGTGGTCTATGAATTTAACTTGTATTTGTAAGTACTTCGTCCGCCAGACGGCGCTAGTAATATTTTGCGAAGTATTGTAGAGGTGGGGCGCGGTGAAGAGGGAGCAAATGCTCAAGGGCATTTGGTGAGGGTACCGTCTTATCTTAAAGTGCCATTCTATACCCATCTCCGTGATTTCAGCCATGCAACTTTCACTGAATACTTTTTGCAGCTGGTTAAATTCCTCCTGAATCATCCTGTTTGCTCCCACGAAGTTAGTGCCGTTATCACTGTACATATGTCGAGGTGCCCCTTTTCTAGCTGCCATTCTGGTTAAAGCTGCTAAAAACGCTGAGCTGCTCAGGTCAGACACTAACTCTAAATGAACCGCCTTCGTGACCATACATATAAAAACTGCTATGTACCCCTGCCGTTTTTATTCCTCGTCCTTCGTTAGCTTTGACCTCTACAAAGCCTGTGTAGTTTACTCCGCAGTGATAAAATGCATATTCTGGATTTACACTTGGTTCCGGTAAATCTCCCATGAGCTGGTGCTGCCGCATAGGATTTTGTCTTCGGAATATGACGCATTTTCTTACTAACTTTTTAGCTGCCATTTATCCGCCAATGATCCAGAACTGCTGCCTGAGGTTTGCTAACGTTAGTCGCGCTCTGCCATGAAGAGTGAACTTGTGAGCTTGATCAATAAGAAGTGTGGTGGATGATCGTGAAGTTATTTGAAGCTGTCGGAGCTGACGGAGTCCCCATTGAGGCCTGGAAGGCGATGGGTCCTCGCGGTGTGGGCATATTAACAACTTTCTCAACCGCGTGCTCCTGACCGGCAAAATCCCGAGCCAATGGAGGCTGAGTATTATTACTCCAGTCTTTAAAGGCAAGGGCTCAGTTCAGGAGTGCGGCAACTATCGCGGTATCAAGGTCATGTTCCACACCATGAAGATCTTTGAGAGGATTATAGACTCCCGAATCCGGCAGGAGTGTGCTGTCTTGGAGTGTCAATATGGGTTTCGGCGAGGGTACGGAACCATGGAACCTATCTTCGCACTAAGGATCACCATGGAGCGATACAGATCGACGAACACGCCTCTACATATGCTCTTTCTAGATATGCAGAAGGCCTTCGACTGTGGCTCTTTCGGGGTGATCTAGTGGGCACTGGGGTCCAAAGGAGTACCTAAAGCCTATGTTGACATAATTCGAGTCATGTACCTCAATTCCGATTCCGTTGTTAGGACCGCTGTTGGCGACACTAAACCCTTCCCCATCAACGTCGGAGTCCACCAGGGATCCGTCCTTAGTCCTTTTCTTTTCAGTGTGATATTAGACGTCTTGTCGGACAGCATCAAGGACTCACATGAGCAGCCTCCCTGGCTACTCATGTATGCCGACGATATCGCGCTGGCGGACGCGGACAGGGAACGGCTGGTGGGATGTGTGAATGTGTGGAAGGACTCGCTTGAGAACGGAGGTCTGAAACTCAACGTGGCGAAGACCGTGTACTTGGCCAGCAACACGACAGATCCCATGTCTGTGCGCATAGGCGGAAACATGGTCGAGTGCACGGACCAGTTTAAATACTTCGGGTCTGTGCTCCACGTGTCCGGCGACAGTGATTGCGACGTCAGGGCACGTATTTCCGCAGTTTGGTCGAAATGGCGTGAGGTGACAGGTGTCATTTGTGACCCCAAGATGCCGGTTAAGCTTAAGGTAGCAGGTCTATAAAACCATCATTAGACCTGTTCTCCTGTATGGCAGTGAGGCGTGGCCTGTGCTTGAGCGACACAAGCAGGAGCTGCGTGTCACGGAGATGAATATGCTGCGGTGGATGTGTGGAGTTACGCGGAAAGACCGCATCAGGTACTCCCGCATCCGGGGCAGCCTTCGTATGCATGACATTGCAGCAAAACTGCAGGCGGGTCGCCTACGCTGGTACGGCCACGTCTTACGCAAACCGGCATGTTACGTGGGTAACAAATGTCTTGCCATGGAGCCTCCGCCAGGCCGGAACAAGCGGGGTAGACCAAAGAAGTGCTGGCTTGACGTTGTAAGAGATGACATGCGTGCCAGCAAGCTCTTGCCACAGGATGCTAAAGATCGTGCGTGTGAAATGGAGGAGAATGTGCAGGAAAGCGGACCCCGGGCTCCAACGCGAAAGCCGCGTATGCAACCGGGATAAACGCTGAGGTGATGATGATGATGACCAAGAAAGTTAGATAAAATACTGCACATGACAGTCGGCTAGATAAAATTTGACGTGAAAGTGACTGTTGCCATACTAGAAAAAATCTCCTATCGATTTTTATTAGGAAAACATCTGGCTTTCTACTGACAACCCTGTTAACCATGACAGCTATTTATGCATGACAGTATTTTATGCTTTGAAATAACACTTCTTATTTAACGAACATTAAACATCATTCGTTAACGTAACTTTTTGACGTACGTATGTTACGATAACCAACCGTCTGAAACAACCCGCCCTAAAGCGGCATTGTCGCTACCACTCAGTTCACAGATATCGTATCATTACACAATCTTGCTGTGTGTCTCACTCGTCTCCACAGAGTAGGCAACTCGTTCATGGGTCAATGTATACACTTTTACAACAAGCTTCCCATGGACATTCGAAACTTACCCATTAAACGATTTAAGAATCATATAAAGGCCAAACTTTGCAAAAAGGGGTATTATAAAATCACAGATTATTTAGAAGACAAAAAAGCTTGGGACTGAGCTGCTCGCTCTGTTAAGCATTGTTATTAAGCAATATGCGTAATTATAAGGTAAATTATTGTAATCATTTTTATTTTTAATGTCTGGACTTGAAAAAAGACGATGATCCCTGAGTTTGTTTCGGCTATTTCTTCTCAGAGGTAGTCAGTTAGGAGGTAGTCCGTAGTATCCTCTTGGTAGTGTGTGGTTCAGTGTTCAGGCTGTCAAACAGAGTTTTGTTTTCGAACAAATTCATTGTGTGTTCAGGTTGTTGTAAAGTGAAGTTTACTTGTATTTTATATTAAACCTATCAAAATGAGTGAATCATTAGTGATGCATTATGAAAACAAACGAAACTTAGCTTACAAACGCATTGAAGACGCTGTTACCTGTGCGCGTCAATGTAAAAATAACAATACAATTTTGCCTCGATTCGAGACTTGGTTTTCTCGCCTGGAGTCGCTTATCTTCTTCTTCAGCCTATAGATGTCTACTGCTGGACAAAGGCCTCCCCCAAGGCTTTCCACGCCGACCGGTCTTGTGCTGTCCGCATCCATCGGCTTCCCGCGACCTTCACCAGGTCATCGGTCCAAATTGTTGGAGGCCTTCCTACGCTGCGTCTTTCAGTACGTGGCCGTCACTCCACAACCCTACTGCCCCATCGGCCATCGGTTCTACAAGGAATGTGCCCTGCCTACTGCCACTTAAGTTTAGCGACTCGCAGAGCTATGTCGGTGACTTTGGTTCTTCTGCGGATCTCCTCATTTCTGATTCGATCACGCAGAGAAACTCCGAGCATAGCTCTTCCCATTGCCCTTTGTGTGACTCTGAGCCTTCGTATGAGGCTCATTGTGAGCGACCACGTTTCAGTTCCGTAAGTCATCACTGGCAACACACACTGGTCAGACTTTAGTCTTGAGAAGTGTCTCTGGTATCTTGGACGACGAGAAGATGTAGCGTAGCTTCCCGAACGCTGCCCAGCCGAGCTGGATTCGACGAGACACCTCTTTCTCGAAGTTGGACCTACCTAGTTGGACTGTTTGTCCCAGGTATATACACTCGTCAACAACTTCGAGTGCAGAGCAACCAACTAGAATTGGAATGGGTGCGTCATGAGAGTTCGACATGATCTTCGTCTTATCCATGTTTATCTTTAGACCCACTTTTTGGGAAGCTCTGCTGAGGTCATTGAACATTCTGCCCAAGTCTTCCAGGGTCTCAGCCATGACCACGATATCATCTGCAAAACGGAGGTTAGTGATGTACTCGCCGTTGATGTTGATGCCAAGTCCTTTCCAGTCCAGGAGCTTGAAGGCATCTTCCAACGCAGCAGTAAACAGTTTGGGAGATATGACATCTCCTTGTCTCACTCCACGCTGGAGTTGGATCGGTTTCGAGTCCTGATCCTGGAGACGGACTGACATGTTTTTGTACAAACACTTTATCACCTCAATGTATCGATGGTCTATTTAGCACCGCTGGAGAGACTGTAGCACCGCCCAAGTGTCGATCGAAACGAAGGCCTTCTCATAGTCCACAAACGCCAAGCATAGTGGTTTGTTATACTCCTCTCGGACTTCTGTATAACTTGCCGCAGCGTATGTATGTGGTCTATGGTGCTAAAGCCTTTTCGGAAGCCTGCTTGTTCGGGAGGCTGGAAGTCGTCGAGACTGCGAGCGAGACGATTCGTGATGACCCTAGAAAACAGCTTATAGACATGGCTCAGGAGGGATATCGGACTGTAATTTTCCAGGAGGGTATAGTCACCTTTTTTGAAAAATAACACCACCACACTCTTGTGCCACGCCTTAGGCGTTTCGCCTTTAAATATATATAGCTAACAATAATAGCTTCTGAAGCGCTTTAAGATCCGGTTTGCCACCCGCTTTCAGAAGCTCAGCCGTAATTCCATCATCTCCAGCCTCCTTATCGTTCTTGAGCTGTTTCAGGGCCATACTAATCTCGTACAGGCTGACGTCCGGGATATCGTCGGTGTAGTGTCGGGTTAGTCTGGCTCTAGGATCTTTAGCCAGGCTTACAACAGGTGCGTGTGTTGATGTGTATAACAACTCTCCGTAAAATTTCTCAATCTCCATTTCTCAATTATTTTTTTTTTCAATTTGTCATCTTCCTGGAAGTGACGATCCTACCATCCCCAGTCCTCAGCTTCGTAAGTAGGCTCTGTCCAACAGACAAATCTCGTGCACACAACACAAACACTTTGGAGCCTTTGTTCCGCTCGATAGCCTCTTTAATACAATTTGTATTAAATTGGCGTATATCGCGTCAGAGACTTTGAGATTTGTCTGTTAAGGCATCTGATTCGCGAAGCGTCATCAGGGGATTTTAAGACCACCTCTCGTCTTTCTTCCATTAGCTGACGGGTGGGATCGGAGATCTTCTTCTGTCCCTTTGAACGGAGGGTTTTGTTGGACTTGGACCCTTCCGTTTGGAGAGTTTCCACAAACCTGTTGTTATAGTCGTCCACATCTACGCATTCACCGAGGAGTCGCTTATAGAAACTTTTAGTGACTCTCATTTCAAGTTATTGTGTGAATTAAAAAAGTGCAAGCCCCTCCTGAGAGGTTCCAGGAAGTCCTTTTTTCCTTTGACTGTGCTACCATGTAATTTCCCAGAATATCGCGCCTAAGAAACGCAGTTCAACTATCGAAGATATATCAATATACCATTATCAAACATTTTTTGGTGGTATTTTTTGGTTGGTAGGTGTACGCGCTATCATATTTCCTCTGACTGACAACACCATTTTTTTCTGGATGTGAAATCATCAAATGACCTTTCCCGCTCTGGGCGGAGCGGAAGGGCGTGTCAGACTTTTACTGACTAAAACCCACCCGTGTTTCTTCACTTGCCTATTCGCTAGAGCCACGGTTTCGTTTTTAAACAACCCGCAACCCTGACTCAGGAAACATCGGTCTTCGTGAACGCCGTCACGATGTGCTGACATCTCTTTGAGGCGCGCGTGAAACACAACGCACCGTCGACTCGGGCCTGGTCCTTAACGGGCGGCGAGCTGCCCACTGCTCACCGCCCGCAGACCCGCGCCTACGGTGGCCGGGAGTTCGGTGTTGTCTCCCGAACAGGGCGTCTCCTGCGGCGGCTAGTGGCTTGAGGGCGCTGGGATTCCCGCTACCTCACGCGCTGCGCCTCCTCCTACGCAGCATCACTGCTTCGCAGAAGGAGGTGACGGTCTGCCATGCACTCTCGCTCCGGACCATGGCCTGGACCAGGGTCGGACGCGAGAGATCGCCGATCGCCGCTACGAGGGTATGGCGGTGCTCTACCCAAGCAGGGCAGACCTCCACCGAATCCTCAGGTCGATCCATACACCCTCAGCTCCCCTTCAATGTCCGCATCGTCTTTTAGGTCAACTGTAATAATGTGACCCAACTATTTCTCTTATTTTCTAAAGCGATGACTTATGTATATGTTATGGGCCAAGTGATTAATGCGGATAGTAATCATAATACCAAGTGATTAATTACAATCTAAACTCACATATTTATCACATTGCGCGGGCATTATGAACATGGCTAAATGATGATCGGGCAATGTGATTAATTGGTAATTGTTTACGTGGTGCGCTGCAGTGCGGGGCCGGAAACAAACACGTGACGCGCGCGTGATAGGTTACTATCAGAGACCGAAACGGGGCAGCGTGTAGCGTCGTCCTAATTGGCGAAGACGGTCACATGACTGTGACTTTTCCTGGCAGACGCTGCCTCACCGAATCTTTTGTAAGTCGGTGGAATGGAAAATTCGGGCCGCAGTCATGGCCTCCCCGCTCACCAGACTTGACCCCATTAGATCTTTTTTAGATTTCTTTTTTTGCAATGAGGCATCGCATCGAGAACGCGTTCACGACTCGCATGAGGAGTGTATAAAAGACCCTACTTTCTTGCCCCATGTCCAGGCTGAAACCCTGCGCCGCACTCAAAACTGCGAGCGAGTTGGTATCGGCTACTTCGAACACTGTTTGGTTAGAACTGTACGAGCTTAAGGTAAGTACTAATTTATACCGATCGCATAGAGAAGGTTATTTTATTATATTATATGGTTAACAGCTGGATGAGTGAGCAAGCCGCGGTAGCGGGGCATCCCTGCGGTTTTGTTCGACATTGTAGGTACAGTCAAGACCAAAAGTCGAGTTGCAATCTCACAAAACTATGGCAAAGCAATACTAGTTGTAGTTACGACCTTCTTCTATAATAAAGTTTGATACACACTCATACACTTGCTGCCCGCTTATGATTGTTAGGTACTACTTACTAATTTCAACGTCTACAGTAAGTGTTTCAATGGCCTAACGGTTTTCGCCTTGATAGGCGTTCAAGGTGGTTCGAGTTCAAATCTAATAACTTACAAAAATATTTTTTAAATGTTTATTGGTGAGTTATGAATGCTGACAACAAAAATATCTAAAAATACCGATCTGCAACTTAAAGATGATACTTTCTTTTAAGATTTTTTCTATATTAGAGTCATTATAAAAAGATGACGGTAGACTTAAAAGAATCTGAATCACTACTTCACAAAAAATATTCCGCTACCTACAATAACTATTATTAGCTACAATAACTCAAATAATATTACTTAGCTGTTGTTGGTTGGTGAACATATAGTTACCAGTTTGTGTTATTAGTTTTACTTTTTAATCAATATGCAGGCATATGCAGCAATATATCTCAAATATCATATGAAACCGGCTTTTGTGTAAGTTGTATTTATGTAAGGTGCAAACCAATCGCTTGTAGCAAGTGTGTAATAAAATTGTTATTGTGTTAGAGAAATACTGTAAGCCGTTGGAGGTCAAGGTCAAGAGGTTGGAGGACGAAGGATCTCAAATATCATATGAAACCGGCTTTTGTGTAAGTTGTATTTATGTAAGGTGCAAACCAATCGCTTGTAGCAAGTGTGTAATAAAATTGTTATTGTGTTAGAGAAATACTGTAAGCCGTTGGAGGTCAAGGTCAAGAGGTTGGAGGACGAAGGTAACTGTCGAGACAAGTGAAACGAAACGACAATATTTACCGTTGAATAAACTTTTAAATCGTGCGAAGAAGATAGGTTGCATTTGTGGTTTAAAAATAAATTGGCGAGGCTGGTGGAGTCTTATCGAGCTAAACAAAAAAAAAACTATTTATAACAAAAACAGTGCAGAAGTGTCCTACAGAGTGTTTTAAATATATACCAATAAATATCTTAATAACGGACTCTAAACCATCTCTAAAGTAATTTAGCTAAGTGACAGTAATATGTTCGGTTGGCTTAATGGCTAACAGATGTCGCCTTTTGCAATTTCAATACAAATTACTTTTGGTAAATTATAAAAACAATAATTTCGGAATTCGATAAGAAATAAGTTCGTTTACTTTTGAACTAAGAAAGCGCTTGAAGATTATAATCTCATGCCATCAAACTCCGAAAAAAGTCACTACAGGATGGCAGCATTAGTACCATGCTATACACGCAAAAAAATTATAAATGTAATAAGCACTATTATGTGTTCTAAGTATAGATTATTTTATGATTGCAATAATATTCAGGTTAAGCTTCAATCCTCTTTTCTTTAAGAAAATGAATAATTAAGCTATAACCTCTTTAATCATAATATACGTATAATATTATAATTTTCATATCTAACAACCAAAAATGTTTTTTGTATTTTTTACCATAACAATATCATAAGTTTGTCAAGGATTACTTTTATATAAAATATTACAATGCTGCCGTTTCAACGTTTGTTTCATTTGTTAGTATAAGTATATCTATACCGAATAATATATAACTTTATAATATATTGCATTATAATATGCTTATTTTTTTATTTTTATATATTTTTTATTATATTACCCCTATAGTAAACTAAAACATATAATAAAACCCTTTTTTGGGATAAATATTCAATAAATTTTCCTATTTGTTTAAATACCATTTGCAAACATTTTTACTTTAAAATACAAATCAATTATCATAATTTTAAATTATATGAAACAACAAAAAGAGTTGCCTATAATAAGGATCGAACCCACAATCGCTCGCTTTTGATAGCACCATTGTTAAGTGCGGCCGCTAACTCAACATCAAATGAAGTAACGAAATTTTGCATTACTTTAAAGAAAGACGAAGACTGCGATAAAAAAATAATGCGGTAGTGTGCGTGGCCGGTTCAGCGCAGGCGACAGTAGTCTTTAAGGTGGAAATGGACTTCTACAGCTGATAGTACATTCCACATTTTTCATCCACAAACGCAAGCGCAAAGCGGTGAGTGTGCGGGACTTGCATCATTTAGTCCCCCATTTCCGTTCCACCACCGGACGACGTTCGGCGAGTTTCCACCGTTACGTTGTTAACACCGCTACGATCCGGACGGAACGTTTCGCTTCCTCACAATTTGCCAACGGCGGTGTTTCCGTCGGACTACAATTTGAGTGTCTTCAAGGCTAAAGTGAATTATAGGCTCTTAATAAGCTAGCGCGCTTTACCATCAACGATTGCATCACTGCTTACCATCAGGCGAGATTGCGGTCAAGCATTACATAGTTTATAATTTAAAAAAAAATGGTGACCCATCTATACGGGCGATTGTGATTGTGTGAGTAAGATGTATGTGTACGGACGACAGAAGCTCAAACTACCCGAAACTGTCAAATATTCCCAATTAACCTTATGCCTTAATGCTTTAAGATTTTGAGTTCGGTGGGACTCGCCTTGATGAGCTGTCGTCTGTACCTAAGTACTGTGACGTTGGCACGCGCTCTATTGATAATGTTGCGTTAGATTTGCGTTGTCTACAATACATTACCTCTCATTAACGACATACATAAATGACTATCATAATTTTATTAATGGCACACGGTAACCTTTTCTATATTATCATGTTAGAGACACCCGGTATATTGTATAGTCCTACTATTTATTCAATGGATCGTCCTCTGTTGTATGTAGGCTTCATCCAATATACGCTATCATAATGAGTGCAATAATGAAGTATTCAAGCATAACAGGTTAATACTTATATTATCATCGGTACTTACTCATAATACAACAAGGTGGGGAAACCGGTTATGTTATACAGCTGTCTTATTTTAGCGTTCCCTGGTTTAGAAACATCGATTGCAGCGAGCAGTGATTCACCCTGTAATCATACGTAAACAAGTTATGATGTCTAAACAGGTAAAGTATTTAGCGTCATATGACAAGGACACTAATATAAAAGTGGTAAGTAACCAATAGTCCTACATAAAACGTCCCTAACAGAGCACGCGAGCACGCCTCTTGCTTGGTTACAATGACATCCGTGTTCCAGTGTTAAACAAACATGGAGCTATTCCCGTTACACAACGGCACAATGATGACGTTTAGGCGGCGACCTAATTGGGATTGATCATACGATGGCGCGATGCGTTTTTTTATCTCACATTAAAAGTGGTCGTGCAATGACCTATTAGGTGTCCTAATAGACCGCGCGATGTCCATCGTGTGATGTCGTCGCTCGATGTCCATCGAGTGATGTCGTCGCGCGATGTCCATCGAGTGATGTCGTCGCGCGATGTCCATCGAGTGATGTCGTCGCGCGATGTCCATCGAGTGATGTCGTCGCGCGATGTCCATCCAGTGATGTCGTCGCGCGATGTCCATCGAGTGATGTCGTCGCGCGATGTCCATCGAGTGATGTCGTCGCGCGATGTCCATCGAGTGATGTCGTCGCGCGATGTCCATCGAGTGATGTCGTCGCGCGATGTCCATCGAGTGATGTTGTCGCGCGATGTCCATCGTGTGATGTCGTCGCTCGATGGCTGGCGTCGCAATCACGCCATTTTAACGATGGCTCGTTCCAGAGCACAGTTTTCCCGCGCCCTTGCGCGTCAACGCATTGAGTAGGTAACCAATTAGGACACTCAAAAGACATCTGTTACTTTGATTATATGATCGCACGATCAAACACATCGTACGATCTTTATTAAGCACTAGTGACCCGCCCCGGCTTCGCACGGGTGCAATGCTGATACTAAATACACTTCAGAAACACTGTGAACGTTGTATAAAAAACCGCCGCGAACGCCACACCGTGTACTAAACTAAATATAGCCTATGTTACTCAGTGATAATATAGCTTTCTAATGAAAAAAGAATGATTGAAATCGGTCCAGTACTTTGTGAGTTTATTCGTTACATACAAAAATACAAATCTTTCCTCTTTATAATATTAGTGTAGATTTCATGAGCTCGCACGAGTAGGTGCGTTGTTTCAAATAGGACACTCTGATGAAATCTGTATGTTTCAGCTCATCGCACGACGAGAACGCATTGTGTCATCATGCGATCTACGCCAATTAGGACAACGCCTTACACGCCATAGTACGGCCGCAGAACACGCTATCGCGTTGAAGTTTCTCCGTGCTCGGTGACCATAGAAATCACAGACGAGGAAGGGTTGGTTGTTGGCGTGAATCTGACTAAGGGGTGTAGGACGTAAAGATAATCACAGCAAAGCATTAACATTAGTAAGTCTGATGCGGAGTAATGTCGTGCCGCCTAGTAAACACAACTGTACGCGACTTTGGTATCAGTCACGTCGCGCTGTCGCGTCCCGCTTGTCTGCGGGACCTCAGAGAAGCTTTAGCCTTACATATCGGTCACAAGAGTGGCACTTTCTTACCTTTAAATCAGCAGCAGCTGCAACATATATTGGTTTTAAAGTCTTGCAGTATCCACACCACGGGGCATAGAACATTATCATTGATTTCTTGTAAGCGCCAGCACCTTTTTTTAGAAACTTGTTAAGAGCCTATAACAAAGAAATTTGTGTTATTTTGGTAACAAACACAATTAATGACAGTAAAGTATAATACTTGTTGAAATATTTTTGGGGTCGAGACGAAAAACGAGATCATTATAAGATCTATTTTGTACAAGGTTTGTGCCTATGGACTTCAGCAATACCTGAGGCGTCGCAGATCTATTAACATGCTGGAGAAAACAACTAAAATAAACTACTACTAAAACTACAACTAAAAGAAACTCATTTATGTTAATTCAATCCCGGTTTCACAGCTATACGTTTCCCGTATAGCTGTGAAACCGGGATTGAATTAACATAAATGAGTTTCACCCATAGATTTAGGATTTCATTGCTACGCAAAAGATACACAAAGCGTGTGAGCGAGAGATCCCAATCCAGTTCATTTCAGACGAGACAGAAAGAGACAGCGAATAAATAACGGTTAGGACATTATTTTTGCAATTAAGTGCCCATAGCGTCCCAGTGTGTGTTGCGACATTGTGTATTTTGGGCATTTTTTAATAATCCCTAAGATTCAAAAAAAATTAAAGCTCGGCTATGAGGTCCTGTTCTGTGTGTGAATGTGATGTGACAAAAAGAAATAATCCGAATTAATACACTTTTCACGGGTAAATATGATTTTGTCATCATAAGTTTCCGAACCAGATTCTGTTAAATTTCTGCGAATAAGATGAGAAAAAAATAATTTAGTATTACTTATTTCCCGGGCGACGGGGGGCAGGGCACGCGGCACGTGGTCGCATCGCTTAAAATAATACCACAGTATAAAAATCATACAGTTGTTCGACGCCTTTGATCTCGTGTAAAATGCCTACATCGTCTAGTCTAAACGATGTCGGCATTTTAGTCAGTCTAGACAGTAACGCATCGGCCGGGGTTGTCACAATAAACAATATTTATGAAATTATTTATTTATTGCAGATCAACATCAATATCTGTATCACAAATAAAACAATATTAATGTAATAATGAAAACAATTTTTACCCCGCTCTTTACTGCATGTATTATTAAAGAGTTGAGTATGACAATAAAAAATGCAGATGAGGCGTATACAATGGGATTTCAAAATTTAAATGATACAGACTTGATAACTAGTTACTGTGACACTAAATACTGTAATATTGTTTAAGTGAATTTTAAATGAATACTTAAATAATTCAGTTGTCAGTGGAACATTACGGTTCGGAAAAGTTCACGGCTTGAATTGTCCGTGACAGTTGTTTTTAGTCAATGAAAATATTTCAGAAACTATAACGGTAAGTGATGTCAATGAAGTATGCCGTATTTCATCTCACCAGTACAGTATGGGCAATTTGGCGTCAGATTCATGACATCATTATCACTGGCCTGTATGTATACTGATGTATATTACGGAACATACCCTACATTTTTAATAATTGGAAATGAAAAGATTACAAAACGTTGTCACAGAACTCAGTTAATCATTATTGAATAGAATATAATAAACCTTTATTGTACGCCAAAAAGTAACATGACATAATCCTAAATTAATTAAATCTATGATTACAAAATATCGTATGCACCATTTTAAATACACAAATAAAAAATAAAGACGCGTCAACCCTTGATGATATATCCCGAACTACGAACAAACTTTTGTTCGCAGTTCGGGTGCCGCTTATCCGCGTCTCGCCTCTCACACCCCGCACGATTGCTCTGTCTAGACGTCTTCGTTGGACGACTCAAGTCTCTCGTTGCCAACAATTCGCGTCAGGATAATAGTAGTGCTATTCCACCGAATTTTTTTCACTGCGACACTTCAATGCCCGAGGTTCGCATTAGGAACAAGAACGTTCTGAGAGTACTTTGTCGTCTGGACGTGAATAAGGGTAGTGGACCAGAAGGTATACCAGCGATTATTCTCAAGGCTTGTGCGCCCGACTTTGTCTCCTGTATTGACGCACTTGTATCGCTTCTCATTTAGGACTGGTATAGTGCCCAAGTTTTGGAAGCTTGCCAACGTACAGCCCGAACTCAAAACGGAAAGTCGTGCAGATGCTTCTAACAGACAACCGATTTCAATAACCTTCATACTCTGCAAGATTATGGAGCGTGTATTAAACTGCCGCCTCGTGGCTTACCTGGAAGGTGGCCGCAATTTCGCCGCAATCGGTCAACTGGGGGCCTACTAGTGTATGACACTGACTTGTGGTGTGAGGCCCTCGAGAAAAATGGGGAAGCGATTGCCGTCCGCCTAAACGTCTCGAAGGCCTTCGACCGGGTATGGCACGCTGGCCTTTTGAGGGAGCTTCCAGGGTACGGCATTTCTTCAGACCTAACTGGCTGGGTAAAAGACTTCCTGACTGAGCGGTCCCTCCGAGTCGTTGTCGACAGATGCTCATCGGAGCCTATGTCGACTAATGCTGGTGCTCCCCAGGGATCTGTTCTCTCTGCAACTCTGTCCCTGCTGCATATACACGATCTGCTGATGCCTGGTATCTATGGGTATGCAGATGACAGTACAATTGTGGAGATACCTGCTGGGTGCTAGGGCTGATAAGGAAGCGAACCCGTCCGAAAGAGAGGCGCCACGGCGCCAAATCAATATTAATGTACCAGTTGGACCTACACCAAGTGCGAGTGTGTCTGACGCCAACGCTACACAATTCCATATTCAGTTTCATAATTGGACGTAGTTTAGCAGTAAGGACTTGTAGCAGCCACACAGATGCTACAACAATTGACGACCTTCCGAGAAAGGGTTCAAATAAATCACACCAGGATCGCGGAAGTCATAGCGTGTGTCTCGAACACAAAGCGGGAGGGTCTCGACCGCCTGGAGCGAGGGTGCCTCTAAATCTCACCCCGGAACTCCGGAATCACATCTGGTGCCCCATGTGCGTGGGACCGTGGGAACCATACCGAACCGCCTTGCACGTGAACTGAATTGGCGCGCACTCTTCACTGACCAATCATACGCCACGTCCTCCCTCGATCAACGAATCAGCATCAAGGACGTCCCATTGGTCACCCCACTATTATAGAGAGATAGCCATAGTATTTAAGTTAGTGAATAGCTTGTAAGACACATTTCTTCACATTTTACATTCGCATTTACTTTCGCATACATTTTTGTAACATTCACATTCTGTACATTCAGTTCTTATACCGAGTCGCGTCTACACTCTTGTAATTAGTTAACTTCTAGTATACATTGTACCTCTTTACTTACGTGCAATATACAACGTTTTATCTATCCGAGTTTTAATTACGTAACACGACCTACGCGCTACATTGGTGACCCGGACGTGATCCAAACCGATGTGATTCTAACCGACGTAATTCAAATCCGACGTGATTCAAACCGACGTGCATCTAACCGACGTGAGACTAACCGTCGCGAGTCTAACCGTCGTAATTCGAACCGACGCGATTACAAGACCGACGTGACTTCAAGACCGACGTGACGATACTCGTGATTAGCACATTCTAGTGGCTTCCCACAAGCGGGTCTCCCCACTAGGATTTCAAGAGGCTATATTCACGGTATTGTAACGTTACACCAGCAGAGTCTACTCAGGATGGCGACCAGCAACGCACCACAGGTAGAACGGCGAGTCGACACGCTCACACTACAAGCACGGCTGTCTGAGTTTTGGCCAGCGTACCCCAGACTATGGTTCACGCACTTCGAAGCAGTAATGGCACCACAGAAGCAAGGTGATGACGCGCGCTACCAAGCAGCTATCGCCCGACTAGGCCTGGACGCACTTCAACAAGTGACATCATAGCTAAACCGCCCTCTGAGAACAAGTACGTCACACTGAAAGCCAGACTCATCAGCGTCTACGAGGAGTCCGAGAGCCGGAAGCTGCAGAAGCTGATGGATGAGATGGAACTCGGAGATCAGAAACCCTCAAAGCTGTTACGAAAAATGCGGGAACTAGCCGGACATAAAATACCCGACGGTACACTGCGCATTATGTGGACCAAGCTACTTCCACCCTCAGTATGCGCTGTTCTCACCGTAAGCGATATAACCGATCTAGAAAGGTTGTCGCAAGTGGCAGACACTGTAATGGATAGTATCGCGCAACCTAACCAGGTCGGGCAGATTACACACACGAGGGATATGATTGCCCTACATGAACAAATAAAGCAGTTATCTCTGGAGCTAGCTGAACTCAAGAACAGGCAGGAACCCAGACAAGATCACACAGGCCATACGAGAGACGGCGTTCAAGATCGCGTTCAATAAGCAAAGATAATAGCAACCGCAGGTATTCAGAACAATCGCTCAAGTGTTATTATCATCGTAAGTTTGGCAAAGAGGCGCGCAAATGTACGCGTCCGTGTAATTTCGTTAGCAACAGCGCCCAGTCGGAAAACTAACGCCTGCGTCGGTTGAGGATAAATTTCCTGACATCCTGCGACCGTCATGCACGAAGGATACTCCTGAAGGAAAACGAGCTTCGATTTATAGGTTAATGGACTGTAATTGCACTGGTGAATTAATAAAAACCACGAGCTACGATACAAGACGTGCGGTTTATTCAGAACTTGACACAAGAAAGATATGACAGACAAAACACCATGTTGCCATACCAAAATATACATTAAATGTTGCCATACATAAACAACAGAAAAACAGAAAATAAAAAGGTTAATGTTGGTTTCCCAACATATTGCTGGGAAAACAAAATTCAAGAATGACCAGCAATACAAACATCTACTTACATTATAATTACAGTAGGCAACAATTACTTACGTGCATAGACATTGTGATGAAAAACAATGAGAAAAACATCATACACATTAAATGTTTAAAAAAAATTACATTTGCATGTTATATAGACACGCTTAACACGTTAACATTTTCGTGTTTTATAGAAACTGTAATGATTTCTTAAGTTACCTTATGGATAGAGTAACTATAAATACTTAAAATAACAATACATGTGCTACGCCTAGCCCTACGACAATAGATATCTTGGGATCAGTATAAAAACTACTAGGACACAGCTTTTAATTTAAAACAGATTTACTAACAAAAATCTTTGCCTTAGTGATGACAGAGTCAGCTTGGGGCCTGTATGAAAGTTTCAATAAAATGACAAATAGCTTTTAAATTTCCTTTTACAATTGCTTTATTACATCATAATGCATGAATCTCATCGCTCAGAAACTTCTTTTGCTCATATGTTACAATCATAGATAAAGAATTATCAAGTTCCTGACTGATTACATAATTATATTTATTTTTAACATCTTTTGACCCTGCATTTTAACAAAATCGCAATACGTAAGGCTCTTTGCATTTTGTTTATATCTGAAAATTTGTCTAGAAAATCATGACATACTAGTTTTGAAATAACTGAAGTGCAAGCCATAGCACTCAAGCATGAGGAAGGGTCCTTTACCTCAGGTAACTCCTCTGGCATGTTAAAATTTAAATTGGGTTTGTACTCATTTGAATGAATAAACTCTGGTCCACTCCACCATAGGGGGTGATTAATCAGCTCGTGAGGAGCCACTCCTCTGCTAAGACAATCAGCTGGATTCTCTTGCTCTAACATATAACCAGGTATGCATTTTTGTAAGTAGCTGGATAGCCTTCACACGATTAGCCACATACGCTTTTAATTTAGTTACATCAGTTTTAAGCCAGGCTAAAACAATTTGTGAGTCTGAATAGAGAAGGACACTTTCAATTTTTGTTTTAGCCGTCAGTGTGTCATAGACTCTACTGGCTAACTTAGATAGCAATAAAGCAGCATTCAGTTCCAGCCTTGGAACAGACAAACTTTGTGAAGCAGGATTTACACGCGACTTTGAGCATAACAAGGATACCTTAACATTGCCTGCATTATCAACACATCTCAAATATACACAACAGCCATAAGCAGTGCTGCCAGATGCATCAGCAAAACCAATAATTTGTGCAAAGCTTGATTTGTGTAAACCTACAAGTCGTTGTATAGACAACGGTGTCATTGAAACTAAGCTGGTATAAAATGCATGCCATGCTTGAAGCAACTCTTTATCAGGTAGTGGATCCCAGTCTAGTTGGGCTTTCCATAAACGTTGCATAATTACCTTAGCGCCAACCACCAAGGGTCCAATCAAGCCTAAGGGGTCAAAGAACTGACTAATAAAACTCAGAATTTCACGTTTGGTCTGTGGTATCGTGACCCTAGCTTCAGGACTTGATATTACAAACGAGTCTGACTGAGTATCATAATTCATACCTAAAGTTTTTAATGAGTGATTATTCTTATGTAAATCCACCTCATCAAAATGTTGTAAATCTTGTGGGATATCTTGTAATAATTCCCTTGAGCTTGACACCCACTTGTGTAACTGAAAACTACCTAGACTTAACAATTTACGAAGCTGCTCTCGGCCTTCCATCAATTTTTCTGAGGTGCTTTCCGAGAACAGAATATCATCAACATAAGTGCAATTTTTTATAATGAATGCAGCCATTGGAAAGTCATCCTTGTATTGCTCGGCTAGCCATTTTAGACACCTAGTTGCCAAGTAAGATGAACTTTTTAACCCATATGTAACAGTGTTTAGTCGAATGCATTGAACACTTTCATTGGGAGTATCTCTCCATAGAATATTTTGCAAAGACCTGTATTCTGGATGTACCTGTATGTTGCGAAACATGTTTTAATGTCTGTTATGAAGAAATAATTATCTACTCTGAATAGTAACAAAACATCAACAAGTTCCTTTTGTACTACCGGTCCGTTTAGCAATAAATCATTTAATGAAGTTTTATTACTGGTCTTCATAGAACCATCCATAACAACACGACATTTGGTTGTTTTCTTTTGTAAATTAAGTACTGCATGGTGCGGTAGAAAGTACACTGGATCAGTTGTTAAATTGTATAGACTGATATCAATGACACTACCATGACCTTGTCTTACATATTCATGAATGAAGTCTGAATATAATTTATGTAGACTAGGATTCTTAGCTAGTCTAACTTCTAAATTGTAAAATCTCTTCAAAGCCAAATGAAATGAATCTCCTAAAAATTGATTAATAGAACATAAAGGTTGCTTTAAAGGTAGGACAACTTGTAATTTATTGTGCTGTGTGTCCAACTTAATATTTTCTAAGAATATATTTTCACACAATTCATGCTCAGGAAGGGATTCTGTGAATGTTTCAGGAACTTTTTCACATGCCCAAAATTCAGAAAGTGTTTGACGAATGTCAGAAGTACATGTTTCACAAAATAAGGAATCTACTGGATCTGTATTTTGAAAAGTGAAATTGTCTAACTCTATACTACCTGAAATTACATGGCCAAACTTTGTATTAATTAATGGAGGCGAGACTGGGTTGCCCGCAGACTCTTTATGACTGAACTGGATTACTCGATGCTCAGGAGGCATCAGCACCTGAAACACGACATCAGCTCCCAATAATATATGTATATTACTTGGTTCATTGAACCTTCTGTCAGCCAGTGTAATATTAGGAGGCAAAACTAAGTTTTTAATATTAAATCCTTTTTGAGGCAACCTTGAAGTTATCTTTTCCAATATGTAACAAGAAACAGAGATTTTATAATCTTGGTTAAGAGAGTGTAATTCTAAGTAGACCCTTTCTTTTACTTTATTGAAGGATTGCCCTATGCCAGTTACAGCAGTGCTTGCAGTCTGTATCGGTACATTTAAGAAGTCAGCTAACTCCTTGGTCACAAATGAAACTTGGGAACCTGTTCGAGGAGAGCCTTCACATAAAATTCAGTTCCATTGCTCGCTATAAGTTTTACCTCTGCTGTAGGCAATAGAACTTGCTCAGTGACAGACCCAGCCACCAAAGCGACAGATGACGGAGCCTCTTCCTCATGGAGGAGAGAGTTGTGATCCTGTTTACAGACTTGGCACTTGAACTTATACCTGCATGGCTTATTATGGTTATTTAAACATATTTTACACCTATTGTTGTCTGTAATAAATTTTACTCTTTTATTAGCAGGCATCAGTTTAAATTGCGGACAAATAAATAGTTTGTGCATTGACTTACATGGAGAACAGCTCTTCATTGTAGGGTTGACGCGCTGTGCATTCTTCAAAGTAGCAACATGGACAGCCTTTGATGCCGATGTGACCTTATCCCGTTCCACATTCTCGAGCGCTAGGGCTCGCCTTTCTAGAAATTCATTAAGGCTTGTGACACTAGGTTGTTCCTGCCTACAGAGTTCAAATTCCCTATTACAAATTAAGTCTAGCTTTTTTGTTAAAATGCAAAGTACTATAGGATCCCATTCTTCAACAGAAAGACCTAAGTTCCTTAATGCCGCTAACTGTTGCTTAACTATTGACAAAAAACTTCTAATATTAACAGACGTTGATCTAGTTATAGGTTTTGTATCCAACAATAAATTTATGTGATCATTAGTGATCTTGTATACATTATTGTACCTGTCATTTAAGATTTTTCGAGCCTCATCATAGCTTTCTGAACACAAAGGTAAATATTTATAAGATCGTGAGGTTCATCCTTCACATATGTTTGTAAGTAAAACAATTTTTCTATGTTTTCTAAGTTATTGTTTTTATGGATGAGAGCATCGAATAAACCGATAAATGGCTGGTAGTCACTGTATTTTCCATTAAAAGTAGGAATGACTACATTAGGCAACTTAATATTATGCTTAGAATTATTTGAAACATTACTTGAAACTTCTTTGGATAGCGATTGGGATAACAGTTTTCCGATGCGAGCCAATGCGTCTAGGTACACCTTTTCAACACTGTCGTCGACTATGGGGGCTTCGGGGTATAAGCCAGCAATTTCGAGTGTGATATCCTCCCACTTATTAAACGAGGCTCGGAGGTGCTCTTCTCTAACACGCAAGGCATGCTGATCGTATTTAGATGCATCCTTGTCCATCAGGGCGTTGGATATCTTTGTAATTAATCCTTTTGCTGCTGAACGTTTACGATGAAGCGCCGCCAAGTTCATTGACTCTGCGGGCTGGAACGCATCTTTTTTCTTTGACATCGTTCCAACTGTATAGTTTTACGTTTAAAGAAAACACTAGTTATATTTAAAGTTATAAGCCCCGCACGATGATATTGCGATTGGCGGCCATCTTGGTGACGTAGTCGAACTCGCACCGTCGGTACCGTTCGCAAGTTCAGTCCGCGCTTACCCACTTACGCACATCGAATATTTTTGTTAGCTTTTTGTTTTTGTTATCCTGTTTTATTGTTGTTCTTGAGTTTTGTTGTTTAGTTTTGTTAGCTGTTACTCGTTAAAATGAGTAAGAAATTAATTAATAGTCGTGCTCGTGAAATTATAATTAAAGTGGACAATTATTTTGTTAAAGAGAAAGAGGACTGTTAGTTGTTGAAAGTATAAACCGTACTTTAAAAAGTGCTTCGGACATTTTAATACCGAAGCAACTGCATAAAGTTATTAAAAATATTTTGCAAAATTCTATCAAAATCACGGAGTGTGTGGCATGTGCCACAGGCGTTGCAAAAAATACTGTGACGAAATTGAGACGAGAGCATGAGTCAGCAACAGCCAGTGGCAGCAAAATGAGAACTCCTACTAAAGGAAAAAGACAAAAGAAGAAATATTTCGACGGGTTTTCCTTAACAGCTTTAAGAAATATTATAGATTCAATGTATACGGTGTGGAGAGAAATACCCACAATGCGCAAAATCTTGGCGGCTTCAAAAGTAGACCTTAATTATAGTGGTAGTGAAACTACATTAAGAAAAATAATTAAATGTGATTAAGGTCCGTATTACAGAACGTCACTCAAACTCAAGCTCTACTTAAGTCTCGTTTAAAGCCTTTTGATTGGTTGAAACTAGTTTTAAGTAATGCTTAAGCAGAGATCAATGCTTGAGTTTCCTTCTGTAATACGCACCTTAGGCTACCAATTTAAACGATGCTACCAAAAAAGACGGGCCCTAATTGAAAGAACCCAAATTCAAGCGTGGAGGGCTAAATATTTACGACGTATGAAAGAAAATTACTCGCTTGGTGAAAAATAAAAGACAAAAGACCCGTTATTTATCTCGACCAAACGTGAATACACGCACACTACACGGTAGAAAAATTTTGGCAAAAATTGATGACGGTAGAAAAATGAGAATTTCACCAAGTGGCTTACAGAAAAATTAGTACCCAACATACCACGCAACTCCAAAATTGTAATGGACAACGCCCCTTATCACAGTAGGGATGAGAATAGGCCACCAAGTATGAACAATAAAAAACAGTTAATTGTTGAGTGGCTGCAAGCTCACAACATCGACTTTCCCAACGACGACAGTACAAAAACCTGAACTATATTTATTAATTAAACGGCACAGACCGCCGAAAAATTATAAAATTGACAATTTATTAGCTGGCAATGGCCATGAAGTCGTTAGATTACCACCTTACAACTGCGACCTCGACCCCATTGAGTGCATCTGGAACCTGGTAAAGATGAGGGTGTCAGAAAAGAATGTGGTGCAGTTGGAAAGTCGCATTGAAGCTCTGACGTTGGAGGCGTCGGCGTCAATAACTCCAGATGACTGGCGAAAGGAACTCAATCATGTTAAACGGCTTGAAGAGGAATATTGGAATAAAGATCGAATAACTGACGAGTTATTTGTCATAAATACGGCGACGACAGTGAATCGGAAACGACAGACACAGAAAGCAGTTCTGATTCAGAAGACTATATACATTTTTTTACATATTATCCTGGTTTTATTTATAAGCTGATAGATGTAGGTAGTAATTAATACATGACTACTACACAGTGGACTCTGGTTCAATTCCCGCTCGCAAAATAACAGAAATGTACTTAGAAAACAATAGTATACACGTAAGAAAGATATACGAATAATTATATTTTTCTTACGTCTACAAAAATTATTACCTTGAAATTTTTAATAATGAAAGTTTATTTGTTAGAATATGGGTGAGTAGCAGTGGCGAAGGGTGAAATTTTGACAAAGGGATGCCGGTCCAAAAAAATAAACACTTAAACACTTACCTACTGCAGGATATCTTGGAGGAGGTCTTCAGATAAGAATAGTATTAAAAGCCCCACCTTCACCATACAAAAAAGGACTGATGATTTGATAACAGTGTCTTTCAAGTATGATAAAAGCGGCAGCAAAAGAAAAAAAAAGCCTTTTTCGACGTGCATCTCCATACCACACATGCATGCTTGTTAGTAAGTACTAAGTTAAGTACCTATTGTTAGGGAATAAGAGTCAAGAAAAAATAAAATAAAAAATTACAAAAATAATAGTGTTAAAAACCGAACCACACAAACACCGATCCAAAACCAACAAAAATATTAAGCAAAAATAAAGCAAATTATACACAATCACAACGTTATTTATATTGTAATGCAATGCGTCTGTTTTTTTTTAACAAAATGAGCTAAAATGATGTTATAAAAATTCGGATTACTTTTCATTTTATTAAGCAAATTTTTTTTAATTGACATGATAGCCAAATCGGACAATCTCTGCTCTTTTTGGCAGTTTCGCACATATGTGTGAATGCGTTTTAAAGCAGAAAATGACCGCTCAGCTGAAGCTACTGAAATGGGGAGGGTCAGAATTAAACTGCAAAGAGTCGAAACTTGAGAAAATGCGTCTTTCAAAGACGTATTCTGGAGCTGTAAAAAAAGCTCATAGGTGTCCAATTTATTTAACGACGCTGACGTAAGACTTTAAGTTCATTCAGCAGGTAGTCAGTTGAGCAGCACTCTATATGAATTAAAGCCATAATAACAAACAAAATACACAGTATTAACCAAATCTGCGATTAAATTACCTTACAGAATCAGTCACAGTTTAAATACCACAAATCCTACTAATATTATAAAGGCGAAAGTTTGTAAGTATGGATGTATGGATGTTTGTTACTCTTTCACGTAAAAACTACTGAATGGATTTGGTTGAAATTTGGCACAGGGGTAGATAATAGTCTGGAATAACACATAGGCTACTTTTTATCCCGGAAAAATATGCAGTTCCCGTGGGATACGAAAAATATTAGTCCACGCGGGCGGAGCCGCGGGCGAAAGCTAGTATTAAAATATAACAAACGAAAAACACGAAAAACGAACACATGTCACATACTAACAATAATTTATTTTCAACCAAACGAAATGGAACACGAAAATATGCCAAAATAAAAAGAATATTACTTGCGAAGGATTTCATTATAACGTTTCTTTGTCTCATTCTAATAGAGGAGAGGAGAGAACTGCAAGCTGGTCGGCATCAGCCTATCTTTTCTCAAAAATTACGGACGGTTAGCGATCATTAGAAAGAGATGTCTGACACGCTCTGTCTCTTTTCGCCTCATAGTAAAACGTTTGACCGAGGTAGGCTGTAATTCGTCGAGTTGCTTTCAATGTAATGTACGAAAAATTTAAGCGCTGATTAATTTACGACTATAAAATGAAATGTGATACTTAGGGTATTGCTAAGAATTACTATTGCTATTGTAAATCGCGCAGGCATTTGATTAATAATACTTTGTTAATGAAATAGAATGTAAATACTTTTGTATGAATATGGAACTGATTTTTGAAAGGTAACCCGGTGGGAATCGGCTTGTATGGACTCTTCGCCACTGGTGAGTAGGTATACCTACGAAAGAATGTTAAATGCAAAATTAATATTAGGGTTAAGGGTTTATTTGTATTTTATAATTTTATTATACATACACTCTTTATAAAGAGTGTAATAATACATACACTCTTTATAAACAGTGTAATAAAATTATAAAATACAAATAAAACCTTAACCCTAATATTAATTTTGCATTTAACATTCTTTTGCTAGCTGTCCTTTTGTGTGACAGATGACGTCACAACGCTGTTATTGTGACAAGGTTCCATCGCAATATCATCGTGCGGGGCTTATATTGAATTAGTGATATTACACTGCACTTTTGCTTATAAGTAGCTAATTTTCTACACACACTTAACTCGGGCGTGGTCGATACTCGATGAAAAAACACAACAATGGCCGACGATGCGCTGAGGCAGGCGCCGGCTACAGCCCACAGCAAGTCACGTAGGCAAGGCAGCGCTAGCGCCAGCTCCTTGCGGCGGCAAACTCGACAACTATTCTGCACCAATCACACGTCGACACGAACGAAACGGTAGCGTACTGAACGTATCGCGCAAGCTAAGTGATGTCTTACGTGACGCGAAATTTTGAATGCACCAATGGAAATGTACTTTTGGAAAATGGCGTTATAAGATGAAATTAAGGTAAGATAAGGTAAAATCCAAAATTTATGAATTCCTGACTGTCACTATAGTTCTCTCTTCTATTATGGGACATGTACCTGTACTTGTACAGGTTCATTCATTGGAGGAGCCAAAGAAGCAGTAGGACTACATCACAATCACAACCATCGTATGCTCATGGCATGTTATTGTTTATTTGATGGTAAATACAAAATATTATTAAACTAAATTATTACTTTCAAGCTGATCCATTACAGATGCATTCTCAGGAGGAGCAAAAGAAGCAGCAGAAAAGTCTTTGTCATTAGCTTTTAGTGGTTGTGATTATTCACAACCACCTAAAGCTAATGGCAAGATATTGGCCCTGATTCTCTTGGGGGGCAGAAAGATTCTCTTGTGGGGAAGGCAAGGCAGGCCTAGGGGAGGGCAAATCAATTTTTTAGAGTGGGTAATGTGTGTGTGCTATGTAGTTGAATGCGATTTTTTAGAGTGGGTAATGTGTGTGTGCTATGTAGTTGAATGCGATTTTTTAGAGTGGGTAATGTGTGTGTGCTATGTAGTTGAATGCGATTTTTTGGCAATTACACCGTAAATTTTGCTAGTGTCTACTGCGTGGTTTATTTAAAAGATAGAGATAAGTCCTCGTTTATACTTTGTTTAGTAATTAGGGGAGATCATACATGTTCTGCAAGATTTCCAGGGGGGGGGGGGGGGCAGCTGCCTTCCCCTTCCTTCCTTCACCAACCTAAAAACGGGGATAACTGTACAAAAAAATTACAAATTTTATCTGGAAGGAATAAAAAAACTAAAATTTAACTGACACAACTCAATAGTTTATGCCATTTTATCTGAATACAAAATTGGCTTGTTTCTTGGTAAATCAATTTAACAGAAATAATTCACACAGTATAAGTCGTTTTAGTTGAATAAAAGCTATATAATAGTTTCCATGAAGATAATTTAACTGAAACGACTCACATAGTTTGGGTCTTTTCAGCTGAATGCAAAATCAGCTTATTTCTTCGTATAATAATTTATCAGAAATGATCCACACAACTTGAGTCATTTTAGTTGAATAAAAAAATGTACTGGTTCATTTCACCTTAAAATGACACACAACTTGAGTCATTTTAGTTGAATAAAAAAATGTACTGGTTCATTTCACCTTAAAATGACACACAACTTGAGTCATTTTAGTTGAATAAAAAAATGTACTGGTTCATTTTAGGTTAAATGAAATGGAATCGTTTATTAAGCAAGTAGGATCACTGATCACTTTTACACGTAATGTTTTTTCTTTTTTTTTTTTTAACTGTATGAAGCCGGCATTTCCTAACTGACTACCTCTGAGAAGAATAGCCGAAATAAACTCAGGGAGCATCGTTTTTTTTTCAAGTCCGGACATTAAAAATTAAAATGTTTACAATAATTTACGTTATCGATATCGCTCGGTGGTAGACCTCAACATCGGCCAGCGGCATAAGTTACCACCCACCAGAGAAAGTCGTGCAGCCAAGCGATTCGTCGGGTTCCGGCAAGATGTCTGGTGAAGCCGTACGGAGGACGGGTCTGAGCAGTTGTGTTGCGATGTGTGCCGGTACGATGCGTCAAATGTTGTTGTGTCGGGAGGTTGGTCTTGGAGGGTAGCGGGATACGAAGCAGGGTGCTCCGCTGGCCGACCGCAGGTTGTTGGGGGCCCAAGTAGTGTGCCAGCCACATACGAAAGGCTGCCCCGCCAACTGCGAAAAATCCCAGGGTGGCCCCATCGTGCCGGATGGCGATCCCTGAGGGGGTTCGGGCGTACCCGCAGTCTCCAGATCAATCTCCCTCTGGCCCAGCATCGTTGGTCGCATTGTTGGGTTTAACATTGCATCATCTCGCTCAACTACCGTCTTCCTTCCTATTCACTCAATTTTTAACAAATATCCAAAAAGAAAAGTTGGTGTGCACAGCGGGCGCACGTCCTCTCATTCAAAGTGCACCTTTCTAATATACGAGGTCTGCACTCCAATCCTCCATCCTCCATAGCAGTACACCAAGACTGAGAAGCCCCATCTACTTTTCTTGACGGAGACCCAGATCAGATGTCCGTCTGATGCGGCATACCTCAGCTACCCGGGATACTCTTTGGAGAATCATTTCCTGCAGCGTGCCGGGGTCTGTGTGTATGTTCGCAATGACATCTGTTGCCGGCGTCTCCGTCACCTCGAACACCCTCATTTTTCGTCCTTATAGCTGTTGGTTGACACTGGTGTGGATAAAATTGTCTACACCTGTGTCTACCGGTCGCACAGCAGTGACCAGGAGACAACTCGAATGTTTGACCACCTCAGTGAAGCTGTTGACAATGCGCTGCATCGGCACCCTGACGCACAGTTCGTCGCTCTGGGGAACTTCAATGCCTGTCACCAAGACTGGCTTTTCCCATACCAGAGGACCGACCACGCTGGGAGAGAAGCGCGAAACATTGCGCTATCAATGGGCCTTTCCCAGCTGGTGGGACAAGCGACTGGGGTGCCTGATGTAGCCGGTCATACCGCCAATTGTCCGGACCTTCTGCTGGCCACTGATCCGGACAGATGTGTTGTTACAGTTTCCTCACCGTTAGGAACTTCAGACCACTGTCTGGTGAAGTCTGTGTCGTCCTTCTCCCCACCTGATTGCGACTCACGTGGTGAGCGGCGAATGTGGCGATACAAGTCAGCAGATTGGGATGAGATCCGCCACTTCTTCGCGTATTATCCTTGGCAGCAGGTTTGCTTCTCTTCTGACAATCCGTCAAGCTATGCGGACGCTATATCCGATGTACTGCGTCAAGCTAAGGAGTATTTTATACCCTTTAGTGACGTGCCCATCGGTGGCTCGGCTCGCCCATGGTTCAACGCAGACTGTGTGCTAGCTGAACAGTGAAAGCATATGGCATTTCTTACCTGGGTTGACGCTCGTGACCGCAGAGCTCCGGATCTAAGCTCAAAAAAGAGAGCCTTTAACCGCGCTGCCAAGCCCTACAAAAAGGCGCTTAAGAAGGCTCGCTTCGACCGCATTACTCATTTTGGCAACAAGCTTTCTGCGCAACCATCCGGTAGCAGATCTTTCTGGTCCCTAGCCAAATCGGTCGAGGCGAACTTCTGTCGGCCCACACTGCCTCCGCTGGTTAGGCCCGATGGAGCACTGGCCCATACGGCGAGAGTGAACGCAGGTCTCTTTGCATCTCTCTTTGCCCATAATTCGCGTCTTGACAATAACAGTGCTACTCCACCTAAATTAACTCATTGCGGAACCTCAATGCCGGAGGTTCGCATTAGGAACAAAGAGGTTCTGAGAGTATTGTGTCGTCTGGGCGTGAATAAGGCTAGTGGTCCGGATGGTATACCAGCGATTTTTCTTAAGGCATGTGCGCCCGAGATGTCTCCTGTATTGACGCGGTTGTATCGCCTCTCATTTAGGACTGGTACAGTGCCCAAGTCCTGGAAGCTTGCCAACGTGCAGCCCGTGCCCAAAAAGGGTAGTCGTGCCGATCCTACCAACTATCGGCCGATTTCAATAACCTCCATACTCTGCAAGATTATGGAGCGTGTATTGAACTCACACCTCTTGGCTTATCTGGAAGGTAACGATCTCCTCAGTGACCGACAATACGGGTTTCGACGCAATCAGTCAACTGGGGACCTACTAGTGTATGCCACTCACCTGTGGGGCGAGGCCCTAGACAAAAATGGGCAAGCGATTGCCGTCTCCCTTGATGTCTCGAAGGCCTACGACCGGGTATGGTACGCTGGCCTTTTGAGTAAGCTTCCAGCGTACGGCATTTCCGCTGGCCTGACTGGCTGGGTAAAAGACTTCCTGACTGAACGGTCCCTCCGAGTTGTTGTCAACGGATGCTCATCCGAGCCCATGTCGACCAATGCCGGTGTTCCACAGGGGTCTGTTCTCTCTGCAACTCTGTTCCTGTTGCATTTTAATGATCTGCTGATGATATCTATGGGTATGCAGATGAAAGCACAGTTGTGGAGAGATACCTGCCGGAAGCTCGAGCTAGTAAGGAATCAATCCGGTCCGTAAGAGAGGCTATGGTAGAACGTACGAGTGCTGCACTACAGGCAGTCTCCGAATGGGTCAAAGCCAATCTTGTAGCATTCAATGCCGCCAAAACACAGCTGCGTGTCTTTTCAGCGCCAAAAGGAGCCCGTTCGCCTTGGCTCCTACGTTTCAGAGTGTACCCATGGAGTGCACCGACCACCTTCAGCTTTTGGGAGTTGAGATTTCCTCGAACCTAAACTTTGGGCGGTTCATTGAGTCCAAGGCCAAGGTGGCTGCCAGAAAACTTGGCGTCATCGCAAAGGTCCGGCGGTACTTCACACCGGGGCAGCTTCTGATGTTGTACAAAGCACAGGTCCGTTCGTGTGTGGAGTACTGCAGCCACATTTGGGCTGGTGCTGCGAAATGTCACCTGGCTACTTTGAATTCCGTGGAGAGGCGTGCGAAGAGGCTAATTGGTGACCCTGATTTAACTCGAGACGGTCTCCAAAGCCTAGAGCACAGGCGTAGAGTAGCCAGCCTTTCGGTGTTCTATAGGCTGCATTTTGGGGAGTGTGCGAGGTTATTGCAGGATTTAATTCCCCCATCTCCGTTCCACCATCGGACGACCCCTCGTACGGCGAGTTTCCACCCTTACGTAGTTAACATTACTACGATCCGGACGAAGCGTTTCGCCTCCTCCTTTATACCACATACATCAAGGGACTGGAACAACTTGCCGGCGGCGGTGTTTCCGTCGGACTACAATTTGAGTGTCTTCAAGGCTAGAGTGAATAGGCTCTTAATAAACTAGCGCGCTTTACCATCAACGATCGCATCACTGTTTACCATCGGGCGGGATTGCGGTCAAGCGCTGGTTTATAATATACTAGCTTTCCGCCCGCGGCTTCGCCCGCGTGGAGTTCGGTTATATCGCGCTTTTTTGATTTCCCTCAGGAACATCAATTTTTTTCGGGATAAAAGGTAGCCTATGTTCTTTCTCAGGGTCTAAAGATTGTCTGTGCCAAATTTCATCAAAATCGGTTGAGAGGTTTAAGCGGGAAAGCGTAACAGACAGACAGACAGAGTTACTTTCGCATTTATAATATTAGTATGGATTTTTAAAAAGTTATAATTACGCATATTGCTTAATAACAATGCTTAACAGAGCGAGCAGCTCAGTCCCAAGCTTTTTTGTCTTCTAAATAATCTGTGATTTTATAATACCCCTTCTTGCAAAGTTTGGCCTTTATATAGCTTTTATATCGTTTAATGGGTAAGTTTCGAATGTCCATGGGAAGCTTGTTGTAAAGGTGTATACATTGAGCCATGAACGAGTTGCCTACTCTGTGGAGACGAGTGTGATGTACAGCAAGATTGTGTTTGTTCCTGGTATTTATATTATGAATATCGCTTATTTTCTTAAAATTGGAGATATTTTTATGAACATACATAAGATTTTCAAATATACATTGTGAAGCTACAGTCAGAATGTTCACCTCTTTGAACTTTTCTCTAAGAGAATCTCTAGGACCAAGGTTGTAAATGACTCGAACAGCCCTCTTCTGTAAAACAAAGACGGTATTGATGTCCGCACAAGTTCCCCAGAGAAGAATCCCATAAGTCATAAGACTATGAAAATAACTAAAATAAACAATTCTGGCTGTATCCACATCAGTTATCTGTCTAATTTTCTTAACAGCAAAGGCGGCAGAACTGAGTCTACCCGTCAGCTTCTCAATGTGAGGACCTCATTGTAACTTAGCGTCAATAGTTAATCCAAGAAAAACTGTCGACTCGACAGTAATCAACTCTACTCCATTCAGTTGAACATTGGTACTTAGCTGTCAGACAGTTGGCGTGGAAAATTTAATGACCGTAGTTTTTTTTTTTTTTTCATTTAAAAGAAGGTTATTTACATTAAACCAACTTTAGAAAGTGCATTGTTAACTTCGTCAAAATTGCAAGCTGATGCTTGACTTTAAAAATAAGAGAAGTGTCATCCGCGAACAATACTATATTATGTATTTTAACTGAAACGATTCAAGTGTGTTAACATTTTATATATTACAATTATTGTAATATACAAAATGTTAACACATACAATAACTGATTAGATAAAGTAGTGTATGAAACTGTACATAATTAGGTACTACATACTCGTGTAATCAATACATAGTATAAAACAAAGTCGCTTTCGCTGTATGTCCGTATGTATGCTTAGATCTTTAAAACTACGCAACGGATTTTGACGCGGTTTTTTTTAATAGATAGAGTGATTCTTAAGGAAGGTTTGTATGTATAATAAATGCATAATATAGTAGAGAAACACTGAGAAATCTAAAAAGCGCGATAAAACCGAACTCCACGCGGGCGAAGCCGCGGGCGGAAAGCTAGTACTAATATAAAACCCCCTTCGCTCATGATGTAACAGTTTAATAAACTACTATTTTATCTCAGTGTAATAATAACACATTGCCAACATTCTGTTTTTAGATTTTTATCTCAGTGTAACAATAACACATTGCCAACATTCTGTTTTTAGATTTTTATCTCAGTGTAACAATAACACATTGCCAACATTCTGTTTTTAGATTTTTATCTCAGTGTAACAATAACACATTGCCAACATTCTGTTTTTAGATTTTTATCTCAGTGTAACAATAACACATTGCCAACATTCTGTTTTTAGATTTTTATCTCAGTGTAACAATAACACATTGCCAACATTCTGTTTTTAGATTTTTATCTCAGTGTAACAATAACACATTGCCAACATTCTGTTTTTAGATTTTTATCTCAGTGTAACAATAACACATTGCCAACATTCTGTTTTTAGATTTTTATCTCAGTGTAACAATAACACATTGCCAACATTCTGTTTTTTAGATTTTTATCTCAGTGTAACAATAACACATTGCCAACATTCTGTTTTTAGATTTTTATCTCAGTGTAACAATAACACATTGCCAACATTCTGTTTTTAGATTTTTATCTCAGTGTAATAATAATAACACATTGCCAACATTCTGTTTTTAGATTTTTATCTCAGTGTAACAATAACACATTGCCAACATTCTGTTTTTAGATTTTTATCTCAGTGTAACAATAACACATTGCCAACATTCTGTTTTTAGATTTTTATCTCAGTGTAACAATAACACATTGCCAACATTCTGTTTTTAGATTTTTATCTCAGTGTAACAATAACACATTGCCAACATTCTGTTTTTAGATTTTTATCTCAGTGTAACAATAACACATTGCCAACATTCTGTTTTTAGATTTTTCTTAAATTTGTAATTTATTATATAAAACAGTTCTTTTTTGCTTCCTGAAAAGTTGATAAAAACCACATACGGCTTTTGGCAAGCGCACCGACGATATACGGTCAAATTTAGTAACCTCCTCCTTTTTGAAGTCTGTTAAAAAGGCTATTTTTAGATAAGAGTGTATACTATACTTCTTTTTCTTCAGCCTATAAAGGTCCACTGCTGGACAAGGGCCTCCCCCAAGGATTTCCAAGATGACTGGTCTTGTGCTGCCCGCATCCATCGGCTCCCCGCGACCTTCACCAGGTCATCGGTTCGCCTTGTTGGGGGCGTCCTTACGCTGCATCTTCCAGTACGTGGCCGCTACTCCAGAACCTTACGTCGCTAATGCGTGCGCTCGTGTTACATTTATTTATGATACAAGGCGTTTAATCGCAGTGCTTTATTGATTTAAAAAGATGAAGTTGTTTTTTGGTGTCAGGGGTCATACTTGACACTATATGCCAACAACATTATTATCATTCATCGTGCCTTTTTAACATCTAAACAATGTTGGCAATGATCATTATTTATGGTGTCAGGGTTCGTACTTGGAAGTATGTATATATGTATACTATACCAATGTACCGGCGATGAAGGTAGTGTTGAAATAAAAGCAAGGGTAGCAGTGTAAAAATAACAACTTATATTTACGATGCATACAACATGCTTAAGTGCAAAACCTCTGGGGCTGAAGTAGTGCCCTGGTACTGCTATGAAGTCGTCGCGATCTTCCAATAGGAACGCTCCTACAAAACTCTGTAAGTAGCTAAAAGAAACGAGACAGATGCGCGCGCGAGCGAGATAGCACTAACGTAAATATAACTCGTTCGCAGAGCGGGCGTCTTGATTACTATGCGATGCGTGGCTTGAAGATGACGTAGCGATGCGTACCTTACACCAACAACATCTTGGTTCAATGCATGCAAATTATAATTTATCATGCCTTTTTAACAATCTAAACAATGTTGGCAATGATCATTATTTATGGTGTCAGGGTTCGTACTTGGTTATACCAACAACATCTTGGTTCAATGCATGCAAATTATAATTCATCATGCCTTTTTAACAATCTATACAATGTTGACAATGATCATTATTTCTGGTGTCAGGGTTCGTACTTGGTTATACCAACAACATCTTGGTTCAATGCATGCAAATTATAATTCATCATGACTTTTTAACAATCTAAACAATGTTCGCAATGCTCATTATTCCTAATCAGCAATTATGCCTATTATATGAAGCTGATAACGGTGTAATAATAAAGGAAGTTTTCAAATACAGTGTTTTTAGGGTTCCGTACCTCAAAAGGAAAAAACGGAACACTTATAGGATCACTTTGTTGTCCGTCTGTCTGTCTGTCTGTCTGTCTGTCTGTCAAGACCCTTCATCTCAAGAACGCGTGGACGTATCAAGCTGAAATTCACATGAAATACTCGGGTCTATTGTCCCTTTAAGCTGTGAAAATATCAAACTTCTAAGCCAAGCCAATCAAAAGATACAGCCGATTATGTCGATATTTTCAACAAATTTTCGACACTCGCAAAGGAATCAAAACCTACAGGATACTTCCCGTAAACTCAGAACCTTGAAAATTGGCATGAAGCATTGTCATATAATGCAAAAATATAGGAAAAAATGCGAAAATCACATTTTTTTAGTTATATAATATAATAAACATATTTTAATAAAATGAAACTTACTGCCTTTTTTCTCAGGAACGAATAAAGTTATCAAATTGAAATTTATACCAAATACCTAGGTCTATTGTCCCTTTAAGCTTTGAAAATATCAAACTTCTAAGCCAAGCCAATCAAAAGATACAGCCGATATGTCGATATTTTCAACAAATTTTCGACACTCGCAAAGGAATCAAAACCTACAGGATACTTCCCGTAAACTCAGAATCTTGAAATTTGGCATGAAGGATTGTCATATAATGCAAATATAGGAAAAATTGCGAAAATCACATTTTTTAGTTATATAATATAATAAACATATTTTAATAAAATGAAACTTACTACCTTATTTCTCACGAACTAATAAAGGTATCAAATTGAAATTTATACCAAATACCTAGGTCTATTGTCCCTTTAAGCAGTGAAAAAATCAAACTTCTAAGTTAACGCGATCAAAAGATACAGCAGTTTATACCGACACCTTAGACGAATTTCCGTCACACGCTAGGGAATCAAAACCTACAAGGTACTTCCCGTGAACTCAGAATCTTGAAATTCGGCACGAAGCAACGTTATATTATAGTACAGACAGATAAAGGAAAAATTGTGAAAATGATAAATTTCAAGTTACATAAAATATTAAAATATTATTTTTGCTTACATGACATAAAATATTTTTTTAATAATTATAAACTTACTACCCTTTTTCACATGAACGCGTAGAGATATTAAAGTTGAAATTCATATCAAACACTTCTTAAATCTAATTGCCTCTAAACTGTGAAAAATTCTAAATCAATGCTAGTATTATAAATGCGAAAATAACTCTGTCTGTCTGTTACGCTTTCCCGCCTAAACCTCTCAACCGATTTTGATGAAGTTTGGCACAGACAATCTTTAGACCCTGAGAAAGAACATAGGCTACCTTTTATCCCGGAAAAATTTGATGTTCCCGAGGGGAATTTAAACAGCGCGATATAACCGAACTCCACGCGGGCGAAGCCGCTGCCGGAAAGCTAGTACGTCATAAATTGTAAACCGCTACGTTTGTACGGCGGAACCCTCGGTGTGCGAGTCCGACTCGCATTTGGCCGGTTTTTTTTTTTGTGTAAGTTCCCATTTATGTATTTAGGTACTGGCATTCCGTCCGCGGCTTCGCCCGCGTTAATTCGGTTATATCGCACATTTTAGATTTTCCCATGGGAATGAGAAGTTCTCCCGCGGTAAAACATTCCTTATTCAGGACTCAAACTAACTAAAAAAATCATCAGAATCCGTTTAGGCGTGAAAGAACAACAGACAGACGGAGTTACTTTCACATTACCCTTAGAGTTTGGCCTTGTGCTTTATTAATGGTGGGGCAAATGAAACCCTTATAAGAAATTCAAGTATTTTAAATTGAAATGGGAGGTCTGTTGGAATAATCGGAATCCAGGGAATGAGTACACTTTCACGCTTTGCTGCGCCAATTAAAATAGTTGTTGCGATAATATTCCGCCCAAACTAAGTGACACGCAGCCTGGTACCATTACACAGTCTAGGGGTATCGAGATTCCGCGTAAGCATCACCCGTACTTTTAATTTTAATTTATGAGAAGGCACCCCAGATAATTCCAAAGAATATAAGAACTCTATAGGATATGAGGTACTATGTTCTGTTTCTATCACTGTCATCATCATCATCTCAGCGTTAATCCCAGTCGCATCCGCAGCTTTTTCAGCTTTGGAGTCTGGGGTCCGCTTTAACAGTTTAACTGCTGAATTTGGCTAAACTTCGATATTTTCCGTGAAGCGACTACCGTCTGACTTCCACAACCCGAAGGCGATATCTAAGCATTGCAGTTAGGCCAATTGTTAGACTTTTGAGGGCTCCAACAACCCGTAACGACTGCCACTAGATGTTCGTATGGCAGCCGGGACGAACGGCTTAACGTGCTTTCCGAGGCACGTCCAGACCAGTGCAAATATTCATATTCATGCATACAAATAATGGCACTGTGTGGGGATCGAACCCGCGCCTCCTTACGCAACAGCCCGTTTTATTTTTGGCCATTGGTCATCACGTATATTATCGTGTTGGTATAAACTTCTTCTACCAACTCCGATTGACTGCCCACAACAGTACAAAACTCTTCCGTTAAAGTAATCTTGTTTTATGCGACACACAGCGCCATCTATCATCGAACTGGTATGAAGCTAACAATATTTTTGTTTCCCTCGGGAATAACAAATTTTTCGGGGTAAAAAGTACCCTATTATTTAATCCGGACTTCTAACTATACGTCTGCAAAATTTTAAAGTAATCGGTTCAGCAGTTACGACGTGAAAGCGGAACAAACAAACAAACTCACTTTCCGATTTATAATATTAGTAAGGATTCATTGTATCGACAATTTGTATTATGTTTACATCCATCAGTAGCCAAACTCAACAAGTTAAATAAATAATTTGTATTATGTTTACATCCATCAGTAGCCAAACTCAACAAGTTAAATAAATAATTTGTATTATGGTTACATCCATCAGTAGCCAAACTCAACAAGTTAAATAAATAATTTGTATTATGTTTACATCCATCAGTAGCCAAACTCAACAAGTTAAATAAATAATTTGTATTATGTTTACATCCATCAGTAGCCAAACTCAACAAGTTAAATAAATAATTTGTATTATGTTTACATCCATCAGTAGCCAAACTCAACAAGTTAAATAAATAATTTGTATTATGGTTACATCCATCAGTAGCCAAACTCAACAAGTTAAATAAATAATTTGTATTATGTTTACATCCATCAGTAGCCAAACTCAACAAGTTAAATAAATAATTTGTATTATGTTTACATCCATCAGTAGCCAAACTCAACAAGTTAAATAAATAATTTGTATTATGGTTACATCCATCAGTAGCCAAACTCAACAAGTTAAATAAATAATTTGTATTATGTTTACATCCATCAGTAGCCAAACTCAACAAGTTAAATAAATAATTTGTATTATGTTTACATCCATCAGTAGCCAAACTCAACAAGTTAAATAAATAATTTGTATTATGTTTATATCCATCAGTAGCCAAACTCAACAAGTTAAATAACTAAATGTAAAATAGATTACTAACCTCGCCATCTTGGAGATGAAATATATCAGCGGCAGTAGGATCTTCATCCCATGGCAGATCTCCAGTTGGATCTCTTAGGAAGTTGCACAATGAATTAACTGACTCGTTCCTGTCATAGTCTTTATGGAATTCACCGTCTTTATAATGTTTTAGATAGTAGGGCTTGTCTGAAGATATCTTCAGTTTCTTGCACAGCTTCTTGCCATCACTACAAAGCAAAAAAATAATAATGAATTATTCAGTTCAACTGGTTTTACAATAGATAAATATAAACTTAGATTGAGTAAGGTAACCTATAACAGTTGCCTCCAAATTTTAAAAGACCTGTAAGTGTGCCTCTTGATTTTTAAAGACCTACAACAGTAACCTATAACAGTTACCTCCATATTTTAAAAGTTGTACAATAATGTGTCGTCTAAAGTTGTGTTGGCTCCTGTTTTTAAAAGAACTGTAAAGGTTCACAAGTGTTAGTTGAAACTTATACAACAGTACCTAACTACCTATGTATGTTGCCTCCAGATTTAAACAGATCTACTAAAGTGTGTTGCCTACATATTTTGAAACTTATAATAATAATAATAATACTCATTCAATCCTGTACTGCGCAGCTGTAGCAGCTTGTCGTGTAGCTCGTGTCAAATTTCCTAGTGACTCTAGAGCTACACGACCGAAACCAGTTGTACCAGCTTGGCAGCACAGGATTGAACGTCGTATTGGTGGGGCCAGAGCACTCATCGGTAAACTAATCTGCTTCAGGGAGGGAAATACTCGTCCTAGAGTGATGCGCTTTGTGAGGCGGGCATTCTCAGGTACAAATACCAGCCCTCAAAACTATATGGCCCGTGTCACGGAGCGCATCGACTTCCTGAAGCAGAAAGTGTATGCATGGGCGAACTGTATTAGAAGATATAAACGACGAGTGGAACGGTACACCCAGAATCGCACCTTCCAAAGCAATGAAAGGAGGGTTTATAGGGACTGGGAACGACCAGAACAAGGTGTGACTGACACGTGCCTACCGGATGATGCCATGTGTTCATTTTGGCGCAGTATCTGGTCGGTACCTGTCAGTCACACTGAAGGTGACTGGGCCCGGGATGTCGAGAGAGCCTGCGATCCAATACCTCAAATGGGGGCTATTACCATCTGCCCCCAAGATGTAGCTCATGCAGTCCGCCCGTTACCTAACTGGAAGTCTCCAGGACCGGACGGGCTGCATAACTTTTGGATAAAATGGTTTCCAAGGTCGCACGCTCGCTTGGCATCTCAATTCCAGACTGCTTTAGTGTCTGGTTCGTTACCTCAGTTCCTAACTACTGGAATAACCCATCTGCTCCATAAATCAGGTAGCACCGCGGAACCCAAAAATTATAGGCCGATCACCTGTTTACCGACGGTCTATAAAGTTCTTACATCCATTTTGAAAACTAAAATTAACAAACATATTGACAGCAACTCCCTCTTGTCTGCCTCTCAAAATGGATGTAGGAGCGGGTCCCGCGGTACTAAGGAGCTACTCCTTATTGATATGGCCATTAGCCAACAGGTTCGTCGTTCCTGAAAGGATCTGTCGACATGTTGGATAGATTATAAGAAGGCCTATGACTCAGTGCCACATACATGGCTCATGCGGGTGCTGGAGTTGTATAAAGTGGATGCAACTCTACGCGCCTTCCTGATGACGTGTATGAGGACATGGAGGACAGTCCTTCGCTATCCAGGATGTCGAAATATTCAGAGGAATAGCGAACCGATAAGGATCGAGCGAGGAATACTTCAGGGCGATAGTTTGAGTCCACTTTGGTTTTGCTTAGCATTGAATCCTCTAAGCACACTATTAGAGGATTCAGGTCTAGGCTATCGGTTGAGGAGAGGTGGTCAGGTTATATCGCACCTCCTCTACATGGATGACCTGAAACTTTTTGCTCCCAACAATTCACAACTGAACGAGCTACTGAAAATTACTGAAATTTTCAGTAGCTCCATCAGGATGGAATTTGGTGGGGACAAATGTGCGGTCATGCATGTAAAGCGAGGAGAGATTATGGAACCCGTGGGAACCCAACTCACGAGTTCCATAAACCTTAGAGCCCTCTCCGCATCCGAAACCTATAAGTATTTGGGTATGTCGGAAGCGTTGGGTATCAACGTTACTGGCATGAAGCAATCGTTGAAAGAACGCTTCTTTGGCCGCCTGAAGAAAGTACTTAATAGTCTTCTATCAGGCGGAAATAAAGTGCGCGCTTTCAACGGTTGGGTCATGCCGGTATTGATGTACTCTTTCGACATACTCAAATGGACTCAAACCGAGCTTGACGCCCTGGATCAGAGGGTCCGTACCCTACTGACTGCAAATCGATTGCATCACCCACGGTCATCAGTTATGAGGCTGTATATCCCGCGAAAATGTGGAGGTCGTGGCTTTTTAAACGCCAAGACTCTCCACAATCGCGAGATATGCAGTCTCAGGGACTATTTCCTAGAAACCGACGTGGGGATGCATCCAGATGTGGTCGCGGCTGACAAGGGCCTCACTCCGCTCTCCTTGGCTAAAGAGAACTGGCGTAAACCAGTAGTGCTTGACACAAACGATCGCATGGAGGTATGGAAGAGCAAAGAGCTTCACGGACGCTTTTTCCGAGCCCTACACGGGCCCGATGTAGATTTTCAAGCGACCGTAGCCTGGCTACGTTTCGGTGACCTCTTTGGGGAAACCGAAGGTTTTGTCTTTGCAATTATGGACGAAGTTATGATGACGAACAATTACCGGAGATTCATTGTGAAAGACGGCACAGTTGACATCTGTCGGGCATGTCACCGGCCGGGAGAATCAATTAGACACATCATTTCCGGATGTTCTCGTCTAGCTAACGGAGAGTACTTGCATAGACACAACCTTGTAGCCAGGATAATTCACCAGCAACTTGCTCTTAAATACAAACTTGTGGAATCGGATGTGCCGTACTACAGGTATATGCCCGACCCAGTTCTCGAAAATGGCCATATCACATTGTACTGGGATCGATCCATCATCACTGACAGGACTATTATTGCCAATAAGCCGGATATAGTGCTGGTGGATCGATCAGAGCGGCGTGCAATGATTGTTGACATAACCATCCCACATGATGAGAACCTCGTGAAAGCTGAGAAAGATAAACAAACCAAGTATCTTGATTTGGCTCACGAGGTTGTCGACATGTGGGAAGTGGATTCAGCAATCATTGTACCGATAGTCGTGACAGCCAATGGCTTAATAGCCAAGAGCCTCGACCAACACCTCAGGAGGCTCTCGTTAGGCAGCTGGATCAAGGGCTTGATTCAGAAAGCGGTATTGCTGGACACGGCTCGCATCGTCAGGAAGTTCCTTTCTCTGGAGCCCTGACCGCCGGTAGCTTGGACCCTGTTCCCGATACCGGTGGGCTACTATTTTTTATATTTTTAAATGTTTTTTTTATTTATTTATATAAATATTTAAAAATGTAAAATAATATGTACATATAGAAAAATAAAGAGAATAATAATAATAATAATAATAATAATAATAATAATAATAATACTTTTATTTGTTAACATAGGTAACATAGGTATACAACAGTACCTAACTACCTATGTAACTATGTTGCCTCCAGATTTAAAAAGATCTACTAAAGTGTGTTGCCTACATATTTTGAAACTTATACAACAGTACCTAACTACCTATGTTGCCTCCAGTTGCCTCCAGATTTAAAAAGATCTACTAAAGTGTGTTGCCTACATATTTTGAAACTTATACAACAGTACCTAACTACCTATGTAACTATGTTGCCTCCAGATTTAAAAAGATCTACTAAACTGTGTTGCCTACATACACACATCAAAAGTGTCTAGGGATCAACATATATTTTTGCAATAACTTTTCTCCTGATTGATATTAATTAAAATTTTCTTTAAGGATTCATCAAATAAAGTGTTTTCGTTTGTCACAGTAACGATAAACCAAGTCACCTTTGCATTAATAAAGAAATTTGCCATTTTCCTAATAAAGGGATATTTGACATTTGAACCACTAACACAAAAGTTCGGAAAAAAGACTGAAATAACAGTTTTCTCTAAAATTTTATTGGGTAACTTAAACAATTAATAATCCGTGTTTCTACCGCGAACACTAACAACACAAGAACATCGGTTTGGCATACTCAAAATGAGTTCATCCAAATCACGCTGTGGAATGGCCGCCCATGTTCGTTGCAACAACAACAAAAGGTCTTCTTGCGACTGGATACCCTCCATATTCGGCAGAGCTCTTCTCTGTAGCATATCCCATGCATGCTCAATCGGGTTCAAGTCTGGCGACTGAGCAGGCCAGGGCAGGACATTGATGTTAGCTGCGGCGAGAGTCTGTCTTACAACTCTTGCGGTGTGTGGTCGTGCATTATCATGCATTAACTGAAATAAGGGACCGATTTGCACTTGTAGAGGAACGATGACGTCTGATACAATCGTTTCAGCATAAATTTGAGCGTTGAGGTTGCCTCTGATCCAAATCAACTCAGTTCTTCCGCCGATCCAAATACCTGCCCATACCATGATGGTTCCACCACTATAAGGATGGACTTCCTGGCAGGATTTTAATCGCTGTTGGCGTCCAGGGGTTCTCCAGTGTCGTATACGTCTTGTATCCGGTCTCATACCAAAACGAGACTCATCAGAAAAGCCCACGAAACGCCATTGTTCTTCTGCCCAATTTCTGTGTTCAAGAGCCCATTGATATCGAATCCTACGATTGTGCATTGCTATAGGTGGCACCCGTAGCGGTCTTCGGGAATGAAGGTTCACTTCATGCAAGCGGTTTCTGACTGTTTGGTCGCTAATTAAGTTCCCTGAAGAGTGATGAAGCCTCACGGCTAACATCATGGCGGTTATTGTTGGAGCTCTTCGAGTTAAGATTTGAATGTATCGGTCCTGTCTCCGTGTGGTGCAGCGATACCGTCCTCCATGGCGCTCAGCCACGGTACCAGTGCTTCGGTAACGTGTCCAAAGTCGACTGATAACACTCTGACTTGTATTCAGAGCTAAAGCCACAGTACGTTGCCGGGAACCAGCTTCCATCATTCCCACGGCTCTGAGCATTTCTTCCCTGCTTAAATGACGTCGCCGCTCCATAATAACGTTGGTTTTAATCAGTAGTAGGGAAACAGTAGCACTAATAATGTCTTCAATGCGTTGTATGTTTTTATAGGGAAAATATTGACAGTTGATTTTCATCTTTTACTCGAATTTGATTCACAGTTCCTGATTCAAATTATGAAATGCACCAAAAAGGATCCATATAAATTTATAAAATCATAAATTTATTACAAAGCCACATCTCAATCTCAAGAAATCCACATAAAAATGCTTGATCCCTAGACACTTTTGATGTGTGTATTTTGAAACTTATATAACAGTACCTAACTACCTATGTAACTATGTTGCCTCCAGATTTAAAAAGATCTACTAAAGTGTGTTGCCTACATATTTTGAAACTTATACAACAGTACCTAACTACCTATGTAACTATGTTGCCTCCAGATTTAAAAATATCTACTAAAGTGTGTTGCCTACATATTTTGAAACTTATACAACAGTACCTAACTACCTATGTAACTATGTTGCCTCCAGATTTAAAAAGATCTACTAAAGTGTATTGCCTACATATTTTGAAACTTATACAACAGTACCTAACTACCTATGTAACTATGTTGCCTCCAGATTTAAAAAGATCTACTAAAGTGTGTTGCCTACATATTTTGAAACTTATACAACAGTACCTAACTACCTATGTAACTATGTTGCCTCCAGATTTAAAAAGATCTACTAAAGTGTTTGCCTACATATTTTGAAACTTATACAACAGTACCTAACTACCTATGTAACTATGTTGCCTCCAGATTTAAAAAGATCTACTAAAGTGTGTTGCCTACATATTTTGAAACTTATACAACAGTACCTAACTACCTATGTAACTATGTTGCCTCCAGATTTAAAAAGATCTACTAAAGTGTGTTGCCTACATATTTTGAAACTTATACAACAGTACCTAACTACCTATGTAACTATGTTGCCTCCAGATTTAAAAAGATCTACTAAAGTGTTTTGCCTACATATTTTGAAACTTATACAACAGTACCTAACTACCTATGTAACTATGTTGCCTCCAGATTTAAAAAGATCTACTAAAGTGTGTTGCCTACATATTTTGAAACTTATACAACAGTACCTAACTACCTATGTAACTATGTTGCCTCCAGATTTAAAAAGATCTACTAAAGTGTGTTGCCTACATATTTTGAAACTTATACAACAGTACCTAACTACCTATGTAACTATGTTGCCTCCAGATTTAAAAATATCTACTAAAGTGTGTTGCCTACATATTTTGAAACTTATACAACAGTACCTAACTACCTATGTAACTATGTTGCCTCCAGATTTAAAAAGATCTACTAAAGTGTATTGCCTACATATTTTGAAACTTATACAACAGTACCTAACTACCTATGTAACTATGTTGCCTCCAGATTTAAAAAGATCTACTAAAGTGTGTTGCCTACATATTTTGAAACTTATACAACAGTACCTAACTACCTATGTTGCCTCCAGATTTAAAAAGATCTACTAAAGTGTGTTGCCTATATATTTTGAAACTTATACAACAGTACCTAACTACCTATGTTGCCTCCAGATTTAAAAAGATCTACTAAAGTGTGTTGCCTACATATTTTGAAACTTATACAACAGTACCTAACTACCTATGTAACTATGTTGCCTCCAGATTTAAAAAGATCTACTAAAGTGTGTTGCCTACATATTTTGAAAGATAACTAGTGTGAAACAGGGGTGACAAATGATATATTATAAATATCTTAAAAGTAACTTACTTATTATTGCAATCTATAATGGCCAGGGTTGCTTGCCCTTTCATAGAATCAGCTGTATCTTTGAACACATCCGTGATTGATTGACAATTCTTTGACTCATTCACAAATAATATCAAAACATTAGTCTTAGTTCTTAGTAGTTTCTTAAACTCTTTTATATCACCTATATCTGTTACAACAGCACTTTTTTGTTTCCTGGCTTCAACTGACTTTTGTATTAAAATTATATATACCAGCAACAATATCTGAAATAAAACATGGAAACATTAGGAATGTCTTCTGTATCACGGGTGCATTTACAATCATATAAACTCATATACACAAACAGCTACACTCTGACAGCTACTTATAGGTGATACAAATATTTTTCAGTGCAGGCATAACATTAGCTGATTGGTTGTTAGCAATTTTATCACAACATCATTCATAACAACTGAGATACATTTCACAGAAAACTCCTGGGAACCAAGGAATGCATAAAATCCAAACTCCATAGAGGTGCAATTTACACAAGTAAACTACAGGCAAGGGTGATGTGAAGAAGCCACAGATCAACTCTAACAGGATTTAATAGCTGGAAAATTTTAGTAGTACCAAAAAATGTTTGCATATATAAGGTTTCATACATATTATTGTAATCACCATATTACAAATACCTACATTCTGAACAAATAATTTATTATTCTATACCTACATTTCTTGTATTTTTATGTAAAATTCTGTTTTGTACAAAATCAGGTAGTAGGCACTACCAAAGCTACTCAAAAAAGTATTGCAATTTCAATTTTATTGCCACTCTAGACAAACAGCAAGTGCATATTGCCTGGTAGGTGTGGGTTGTTATGCCTTTTTCAAGAAACAGTTACTAACATGACCAGTTACTTGGTAGGTGTCACCTGTTATAAAATGAGTTATTTTTTATAGCTAGTTACTTTCATTCAGCTACTGTGATTCTTTACATAATTATACATCCACCAATCGACTTACACACCTCAGATTCATGGATGATATTGTCTTATTTGCTGAAACGATCAAAGGCTTAGAAAAAATGATATGCGCTATAAATGAAGAAAGTCAAAAAGTGGGCCTCAAAATTAATGAGAATAAAACCAAAATAATGACAAACAGCCAAACAAATGCTATTACCCTAAACGGGAAGCTGCTTGAGTATGTGAGAAAATATATATATTTAGGAAAGCAACTGTCATTGGAAGACAAAAGTGAAGAAATAGAGGTAGAGCGGCATATCAACATGAGCTGGAAAAAATTTTGGTCCCTGAAGGAAATCTTAAAAAGGAAATTTCCTCTCTACCTAAAGAGAACTGTTTTGGACACGTGTATCCTACCTACTCTTACAAATAGATGTCAAACGTGGACATACAACACCAAAATAAAAACTAAATTAGTAGTGTGCCAGAAGGCAATGGAAAGGTGCGTACTGAAATTAAGAAGAATACAAAAAGTAAAAAGCGTACAAATAAGACAAAAAACGAAGGTCATAGACGTCTTACAATATGTCCTAAAACAGAAGTGGCAGTGGGCGGGACATATAGCAAGATATACAGACAAGAGATGGACCCTAAAAGGCAACTACATGGAAGGAACCAACAAGAAAAAGGAAAAGAGGGCACCCTCGAAAAAGGTGGATAGATAATATAAAAAGGATAGCAGGAAGTGAATGGAGAGAGAAGGCTATGGATAGAGAGAACTGGAAGAAGCTGGAGGAGGCCTTTACCCGAGAAGGGGTTCCGATCAATGGTAATGAAAGCAATGACAGCGAGTAAAAGGAAAAGAGAAAAAAGAAAAGAAAATAAATATATATACAATATGTAAAGAACACCCTGTCCGACCCATAAGGATAATAAAGGTTAGGTAAACACATGACCAAATATAATATAAAATTTTATGTAATCATCATAGTAACAATACTAATGAATTTTTAAAAATAATCTTTTTTTCCCGCGAATTAATTCCAACTTCCCCGAAATTAGGTATTTTTAAAAAAGTGACAACAAGATTTTGACCGTACGCTAATGCGATTCGACCACGCGTAGTGTGCCCTGCCCCCCGTCGCTCCCGGAAGGGTGTCCTACCGCACATGTATTAAGTTACCTCTTTTTGCAAAATAATATTTTTTTAGGGAGATTTTTTTTTTAAACTTTGTTCCGGCTTTGTTTGCATTAGTAGAATTAGTTATCGATTCCTAACAATACCTTCACGGATCGGACAGGGTTTTCTTTACATATTGTGTATTATATATATATATATATATTATATTATATACTCGTACATAGACTTATAATAAAAACTTAGCACTTGTGTCTACATTTCATAATCTTAAAAAAAAATAAAAAACATGTAAATAATTGTAGATTGGAAATAACTTATTATTTATTATTACATCCACCAACTAAACAGTTACGTAACAAAACTAAATTAAATCACTGTCTTGAGTGTGTCCTGTTATAAAATGAGTTATTTTTGTAGCTAGTTATTTTCATTCAGCTACTGTGATTGTTTACATAAATAAATGTCCACCAACTATAGTTACTCATGAAACAAAACTAAATTAAGTAAATCACTTTCTTGAGTGTGTAGCTATGCAGTTAAATCAATAAATTATGCTGGTGTGTTGCATGATACGGCTACAGCATAACATGTGTATGAAATAACACATCTACAAAAACATCTACTTCTTAATTTGAGTCATAACTAGCTATCAGGGTTGCCAACTGTACGAGGTTCCTCGTACAAATACGAGATTTGTGGTCTTCCGTACGAGGTACGAGGACGCTATCAACCTCGTACAATAATGTACGAGATTTTCATATCATTAGAGATAGTTCCAAATGACCTCATATACGGTACGGCTACGTCGGTATAGCTACATAACTCCGGTGTACGAGCTCCTACTTTTAGTTCCACTTTGACGAATGAGCTTTTTTTTTTTTTTTAGACGTTATTTTCTTTCCGTGTCCCTCCCTGTTGACTAGTACTACATCCACTTTTTTTTTTTTTTTTTTTAGACGTTCTTTCCATAACCACACTAATATACTAATACGAGGTTTGAAAGTCGATATACGAGATTTTGAGGTACACATGTACGAGGAATCTTTGTTTTTGGTTGGCAACCCTGCTAGCTATTCAGTTACACATAGCGTCGCTGGTTATTGTAAATGGTTACGTGAAATAACAACTATGTGTATTGCCTAGTACCTAACAAGTAAGCAGGAGTAATGTCACCAAAGTGACTCCTGATTCATTACATCTAGGTTCTTGGAGGTGGTACATTCTGCCACTGTAGGGGTTAGGCAGACTGGTAACTGGTAGTGTAGGCGACTGTTAACTGTTTAGGTGAAACAGAAACTATAGCAATAGATATATTACAAGATATTAGCAAGCCTCGTCTAGATTGTCGACGTGGGTTGATTGAGACGCTCAATTACTGTTGTTATTTTTACTTTTAGTCACCTTAAAATATGCGATGTGCAATTATACAACTAAAAATATTTCTGTCTTAAATATTACTTAAATATAAATTGTCGTCGAACGCGCCGCATGGTATACGGCGTTGATAACTCGCCGGTTGACTTTCCACAACGCCTCTGCATTGTAGCTACGTAAATAACCTGTTTTTTTAGAAGATCTAATTTTAGCCTACACAATATTTAACAGACAGGTTAAATATGTAAAGTACAGTTATTATTTAAAGATTAGTAAAACTAGCAGAGCTAGTGGTATGTACTCACTCTCCAAAATATTTTTCGGTCCATGACCGTCGATTACAGCACCTTCTAATAAATTATTTATTATTTTTCTTCAAACCAAGAAGGTGTTTTACTTTCTTTCTACTATTTTAGTCTATCGCCACCGTAACATCCAATTCAATAATTCAATTCAATGTAACACGTGCGAAAATTCAATAAAACTAATAACATAATGATTACTTGCTCTGTGAAACTAATAATGAGGAATGACATGACAGACCACAGACTACTAAGAAGATACTACGTATTGACAGACACACTCACACAAAAGGTGTCAACACAGACTATGAGAATCATGAGAATACACAGAGTACCTACTATCATATATGGTGTCAACCCATTGAGATAGAAATGTCAACCACCAAGTAACCACAGAGCAAGTAATCACTTGTCAGTAGTCACTACGTTTTATAACCCGCGCAGATTAAGAAAAGATCTGTATATGGCGTCCGCTCGCATGCTTTTGTGGCGTATTGTGTCACAACACTAGTTAATGTTAAAACCCTCAACACTTAATGTTTCCGACAAAATAAACATACTTCTGCCTGCGTCTTGCATCGCGGGCCGCGGCAGTACGTATACGAACCTTACGACAAACGGTCGTTAGTAAAGAGTTGACCCTAACTCTCATAACTTATCTCAGTGTTCTCAATGTTTTTCCTACCATTGCTATCTAGCGTTAAGTTACGCCTTGTGATAGTGAATTAAACTGTTTTTCCGGTATCCACGACTTTTATTTAGGAGTGTACCTCCAAACGTTCTCACTCACTCTCTGTCGCTGTCTATACTCACACAGTAAAGTAAGCGCTGCAAAAAAAAAAAAAAACATCGATCAGGAATTCAGGATTCGCTTTCCAAACTACTGAAGCTACTTTGACGCACTCCGAGTTATCGTTAATTTCGTTCTAATAAAGTCTCTGTTATTTTATTGTTTTTGTTGATATTGTTGTTTTTATTGAGTTTGAACAATCAAACTCAACAAAAACAACAATAAAAACAAACACAACAACAAACAAGTAAAATGTCAAATTTACGTTGTAAATAACAATATTTACAACGTAAATTTGACATTTGACTATCTTAGCTTTTGGTTTGTGATTGAACAATGGCATGTTTTATCAACCGTACCTTAAGTATCCGCCGCTATTTTCAGATCTTTTCTTTATCTGCGCGGTTTATACTCAAGTAACCAACATTTGGTAGTAGGTATTCTTCTTTTTCCATAAGGAAAGGCAACGGTACAGAGCCATACAGCCTGATCTTTAGTTTAATCTTAGTTTCTTTTCTTCTTTTGTATCTTATCCTAAACTTATCCTTTTTTTTCCGGGGTGGAAATCCTCAATGGATGTCCGCCGCCCTGGGGTGGGTGACGGGGTCTGTCAGACTCTTACTGACTAAAACCACCCCGGTGTATCTTCTATCATGAGCGCGCGTGGGGCCGCGGGAGTCTAAATTCTTCCACGGCTCCACACCCTCGTGCTGGCGCGGTCTGTCCGGGCCTCGTCTCCTGCACGGGGTAGTGGGGTGTCAGACTACCGCGTGCATCGTCACAGAGGCGCGCGCCGACATTCGCGCGCCTCGGGGTCCATCGAATAGGGGGCGGGGACTTCCCCATGTCCCTCGCCCCTGGACCCATTCATGGGGGGCGGAAGAGGGCGTTATCCGCCCTTCTTCGGCGCCCGGTGCGTCTTCTGCGGCCCGGGAAGGGATTTGAGGTCTCCCTCTCCGTTCCACAGCTTCCTTCTGCGACATCACGTCCTCGCAGAAGGACACCACCGCGTACCACGACTCTGCGCTACCGACCATCCTTCGCACTACTACCGGCAGCGTCAGGTCGCCTCCTACTTCATTTGTGAGGACACGGCGCTGCTCTTCCCAAGCTACACACTCGGAGAGCGTGTGCTTCACCGTGTCCTCCCCGCATTGGACGCAGTGGTAGAGCGTCCGGCTCCCTGCCTAAGCGACGTAGGTACTTGCAGGGCCGCGCCGACCCCCGGCTGCGCCTGTGTGCGGAACCTATGAAGCGCCTCTTTTTAACCGACTTCTAAAAAAGGAGGAGGTTATCAATTCGTTGAAATATGTTATTTTTTATGTATGTTCCCCGATTACTCGATGACGCCTGGACCGATTTGCAAAATTCTTTTTTTTGTTTGAAATGGGTATACTTTCCAGTTGTTGGTCCCATAGTCACCAGGTCAGGATCTGATGATGGAAGACCAGAGAAATCAAGGGGAACTTTCAAAAATCGTATGGATGACTAGTGCATTTCTAAGTATTTTCATTAAATACATTAAAGCACTACGATGTAATAAAGGTCTGGGGCAGATGTGATGATGGAGCCGGGAGACAGTCGAAGGAACTCCTCAACGATTCACAGCAGCTACCTGGTGTCTGTGCTTGATTAATTTGTATTGATAAGAGCTTTACACCTTGATGTATTGTGATTGTCATTAGGGGTTTTATGATGAAGACAAAGAACAGTTAAGGGAACTCCTCAATGGTTTACAGTAGCAACATTGTGCTTGGAATTAATTCATTTATATTGATGAGAACTTTGCACCTATATGGGTTAAAATTATGGTTTGCAATAAATCTGATGATGAAGAGTCTATGGGCAGTTGAGGCAAGTCCTCAAAAATGTACAGCATTGAAGTTCAACAATCAATTATAATCAAGCGACTGAATTTAAGTTCCGTAATCGCGTCATGTCTAGCATTGTTCATACTTTCATTTTGGTTTCATAGGAATTTTATAGAAATCGGTTCAATGGCTCCATTTTTAAACTAAAATTACGAGTAAAAATTAAAGCAAACAACATTACGTCGTTTGCTCGTCGTGTCAGCATCCAATCTAACCGGATGCAGCTGAACAGTACTCTTCACGACTAAAATGTGTAAAATAAAAACTTTTTTTAAAAAAAAAAAAAAAAAGATCAAAGACTTCCACAAGTGAAAAATAACTAATTTCGGAAGTCGGTGGTAAAAATGAATATACATAAACCAAAACACCATGACCATGAACAGGGAAGTCGGTAGATTTTTTTTTTTTTGTAAAAATAGTTTTTTTCTATAATAAAAGAGGTTAATCTAGCGCCAGTTGTATTGATAATTGGACAGTAAGCTAGAAAATGCTCTCTTGTTTCTTACTTTCTAGTTTCTGTGTTAAAAATGACAAATCCTATACTAATTTGTTCTACGTGTGAAACGTCAGGAGTAGGTACAATCTAGTGTTATTGAAAAATATTTATTAATTTGACATAAATAAAAAAAAAAATATATAGAAAAATTAAAAACTTAAATTTAAAATATACTTAATGTTGAATTTGGTTACCTACCGAGTATGCAAATTAATTCATTTTGAATTGTATTTCCAAGATAAGTCGGCATATTTTTGAAATCGGTATCATTCGTGCGTGAACAATTTTTGTGTCTGTTCCTTGCGTCTAAGCTCTAAACCGGTCGGAAAAAGTAATTTTTTCTATTCAAAATTGAAAAAAAAATATCATTCTTTTAAAATATCCCAAACAGAAGTTATATTTATTTGTATAGAAAATCACATAAAAGTACATACCACTGCATGAAGCGTTTTTTGAATCAGATTTAATAACACTTTCATCGATGCATGAAACATGAAACATGACTGGTTTCTGTCTCTAATGATTGTGTGGAAGTTGATGTTAGAGCCGTAAAATATTTACTTGTTTTAGTTGCATTTTTGTTACGTTCTTTTTCTTGTTTTCTTTTCCTTATTAGATTCTGGTGATCAGATAATTTCTTTTTTTTTTATTATGATTACTATCACTCATCGTGAAAACACGTTAAAACAATTAGTAACACACAAACTAAGTATTATTTTATTATAAAAATCAATGCGCACCTTACACACACACACTTTCAATCAAAATTCAAATGATTGTTCAATCAATTGTTTTATTTTAGCTATTTCGTTCGTTAAAATCGGAGAATCGGCTCGACGCCTACTACTACGGTTCAAAATAACTAATAAGTACCTACTTTGTTTAAGGTTCAAAAGAACTGCCGCCCTTTTAAAGTTGAGATCGTATGTAATGTAAACTAAAATCCTAAGCGTGAAATGAAACCATAAACGTAAATATTAATAAATATATAAACATTGAGAGACTTGTTCAATAAGTATGTCTTGTTGTTTACAAGACCTATGTTGCGCCTCTTGTACCTACTTACTTATCAATAATACTTTACTACAAAAAACCAAAATTTAGAAAACAAAAATAATTTCGGTGGCAAAGGCGGCGCGGCGCCCCTATTGACTTGGCGCCTGTGTGCGCCGCACACTTCGCACACAGGGGCGGCGCGGCCCTGGGGAGCCGTGCCTTCTCCCGAGTCAGTCGTCGAGTACTGGCCGGATCGCCTCGACGGTAGCGAGGCCGGCGGTAGGGCGTATGAGCCTCTGCCGCCAGTCCGCCACCAGGACTCCGATCTGCCGCTGCGCCGGACTGAAGCCCCGTGTCCGCTCTTCCTCGCGCCATCGGTACAATTTATTTATTTATTCATTTATTTCAGACAATATTGTAGTCCATAAGTCTAAATTATACATTAAAATAATTCAAAAAGGAAATCAAATAATAAAACATAAATTTAAACAACAATTAAATTAATTAAATCCCAAAGAAAATAAAGATAAAATAAAATAACAATTAAAATACATAACAAAAACAGTGACCAATTAAATATACAGAAATTTTACAATAATGTCAAATATTATAATTTTCTTTTGGACATTTGTACAGTGGCATGTCTGCCACAGCTATGCCGGATGTAAGGGCAGTCTAGCCGGTCGGCGATCATTGCCAGGATGGTATTGGAGCTGGCCCACACCCGGCGCACCAGGGACGTGCCGCGTTTCCGCACAGTAGCATTAAAACAATCCGTGCGGGCGTCCGCGAACATCCCTGACGCACTACAAAAGCGGGGCAGCCCCAACACCGCCCGGAACGTATTATTATACTGGATACGGAGACCACTGTATGCCTTGCCAGTATAGTACAATGACGCGAGTACTTTCGCCTCTAGGTCCCAGGGCGGGGATCCGGCCAGGACGCAAGCCGCCTCGTAGGAAATCGTGCGATACCCGCGGACGAATCTGACGGCCATCGCCCTCTGCGGCTTGCGCAGAATGGCGAGTGTTCCGGCCGTCAGGTCCATCGCCCACACAGGGGCCACATACAGGGCCATGGATCGCACGATTCCCATGTACAACCGCCTTCAGGCGGCGCTCGGGCCCCCCATATTGGGAAGCAACGTTGACAACGCGCCTGCTGCACCCATCAGCTTGGGCGCCAGCCGCCGGAAGTGGGGTCAGAATTCCCATCGGCTGTCGAGCACCAATCCCAGATACTTCATGGTGGACTCGACAGCTATCCGGGCCCCACTGAAAACGATATGTGATCCCGGCGCCGGCGCACGCCGGGTGCCATGGAAAACCATGGCCTCAGACTTGTCAAGGGCCACCTCCAGGCCCAGGCGCCGGATGCGGGTCACCACCTGTGACACCGCAGCCGTGGCTATCAACGTCGCTTCCCTGTGCGAGCTCCCTCGGGCAGTGACAAGCGTGTCGTCCGCATAACACGTCAAGTCGGCGCCCGACGGAAGCTCGCCTCTCAGCACCCAGTCGTAGCCGATGTTCCACAGGAGCGGTCAAAAGACCGATCCCTGTAGAACACCGCACGATATTTGGTGCCGACTGGCACCGTCACGTCCCGATAGATGACGCATATATCCTCCAGATAAGCCCCTACTATGCGGCGGAGGTAGGGAGGCACCCGATGGTATTTCAGGGCCTCCCTAATACAGCTCCAGGGTAGGGTGTTGAAGGCGTTGGAAATGTCTAAAGACACCGCCAACACCACCCCACCCCGGGATACCGTATCCTCCGCCAGGGCTCTCACGCGCATGATTGCGTCTATGGTGGAGCGCCCCCGACGAAAATCGAACTGGTTGTCGTTCAGGTTTGGCCCGTCTCCGCACAAGTGGCCGACGAGGCGATCTGCGATTATACGCTCAAAAAGTTTGCCCGCCTCGTCGAGCAGCACTATGGGCCGATACGCGGACGGCGAGTCCGCGGGGCGCCCCTCCTTCCTGAGCAGGACCAGCTTCCCCTCCTTCCACACACTGGGAAACTGACCCTGGCCGAAGCATGCCGTGAAGAGCCCCCTCAGCTGGGGCTCTAGCTCCTTCCGAGCCAGGACGAGAGCTCGGCCAGGAACTCCGTCGGGTCCGGGCGCTTTATTCTTGGCCCGGAGCCGCGACACGGCCGCTCTCGTCTCTGCTTGCGTCACCTCGGGGACATCGGTGCCCTCCTCTTCTGGAGAGTCCGTGGCTGAGGGTGAGACCATCGCCGGGGGAATATGTCCCGCCCGCTCAGAGAAGAGGGTGGATACCACCGCCTCTAGCAGCTGGGGTTGCATACTTTGCACCAGTGGGGGCGCCCAGGGACGCAACTTGCCCCGTATCCAACGGTAGGGGCGCCCCCACGGGTCCCGATCTAGGGACCCCAGCAGCTCTTCCCTGGCCCGCGACTTAGAGTCGCCGATGGCCAGCCACAGAGTCTCCTGGGCCGCGCGGTACACCCCATACCGCGCGGCTTCCTCGACGGGATCCCGTCGACGTCGTCTCCGGTAGCGCGTGTACTGGTGGCGAGCCGCGACGCACTCGACGCGCAACCGCGCAAGGTGGTCGCTCCACCACTACACGTTGCGCCTTGCGGACTGTTGGCGGACGCGGGGCATGGACGCGTCGCAGATCTGCGACATCGCCCCGCGAAACCGCAGCGCCTCCGCTTCGACGTCGACGGGGCCGTCCGTCGCCGACTCCCAAATCCAGGACTGGACTATGGCAGCTTCCTCGAGTAGCTCCCTGTCGAGGCGCTTAAGCGCCCAGCGCGGGCCGTCGTTAATCGGGGCTCTTGGCTGGCGGCCGCTCGCGGTCTGGGCGGAGACGTCGAACAGGATATACCGATGGTCCGACAGCGTCTCCACCTCCACGGCGACACGCCAATCATGGACACGGCTGGCGACAGAGGGGCTAGCGAAAGTAACGTCCACTATCGACCCGCCCCTCTGCCGCACGCACGTGTTGACCTCTGCGTAAAGGCCCAACGTAGACGTGTAGAGGACTGTCGGCGCCAAATCCGGTGGTGGCTGCTTGATGAAAACAGGTCCCAGAATTTTGCGTCGGTTATTGGCGACAAGTGCGTCGGTACCGACGGAGAACCTGTGCAAGACCACTGGGACAGGATCCAGGCAGCAATTACGGGGGCGGCGCGGGTGGTACTCGGCGTCTCTAAGGGCGGCCGCAAACGTGACAAGGAAACCTGGTGGTGGGACGACACAGTCCAGAGGGAGACTAAGGTGAAGAAAGCCCTCTTCAAAACGTGGCAAGCGACCGGATCTCCTGAAGATCGCGACGCATACAAGGTTGCCAAACGTGCCACCAAAAGAGCTGTAGCCAGAGCCAGACGAGACCACTTGCAACCTCTCTACGAGAAGTTGGAATCGTCTGAGGGGCAAAAGCTCATTTACAAGTTGGCACGTTCCAGGGTCAAAGCGGCACAGGATATATCCAAGTGCCGTTGTGTAAAAGACCCAAATGGCAACCTGCTATGCGAGGACCTCGCGGTGAAAGAGAGATGGCGCTCGTACTTTCACGAGCTGCTGAACAAGCAGCATCAAGAGGTGCAGACACCGGAACTCCCTCCGAACCTTGGACTAGTGCCTCTGATAACGCCTGAGGAAGTCCAAACGGCTCTTCGTCGTATGGGGAATCGGAAATCTGTCGGAGCTGACGGAGTCCCCATTGAGGCCTGGAAGGCGATGGGTCCTCGCGGTGTGGGCATGCTAACTAACTTTTTCAATCGCGTGCTCCTGACCGGCAAAATCCCGAGCCAATGGAGGCTGAGTATAATTACTCCAGTCTTTAAAGGCAAGGGCTCGGTTCAGGAGTGTGGCAACTATCGCGGTATCAAGGTCATGTCCTACACCATGAAAATTTTTGAGAGGATCGTAGACTCCCGAATCCGACAGGAGTGTGCTGTCTCGGAGTGTCAATATGGGTTTCGGCCAGGGTACGGAACCATGGACCCTATCTTCGCACTAAGGATCGCCATGGAGAGATACAGATCGAAGAACACGCCTCTGCATATGCTCTTTCTAGATATGCAGAAGGCCTTCGACTGTGTCCCTCGCGGGGTGATCTGGTGGGCACTGAGGTCCAAAGGGGTACCTGAAGCCTATGTCGACATAATTCGAGACATGTACCTCAATTCCGATTCCGTTGTCAGGACCGCTGTTGGCGACACTAAACCCTTCCCCATCACCGTCGGAGTCCACCAGGGATCCGTCCTTAGTCCGTTTCTGTTCAGCGTGATATTAGACGTTTTGTCGGACAGCATCAAGGAATCACATGAGCAGCCTCCCTGGCTACTCATGTATGCTGACGATATCGCGCTGGCGGACGCGGACAGGGAACGGTTGGTGCGGCGTGTGAATGCGTGGAAGGACTCGCTTGAGAACGGAGGTCTGAAACTCAACGTGTCGAAGACCGTATACTTGGCCAGCAACACGACAGACCCCATGTCTGTGCGCATAGGCGGAGACATGGTCGAGCGCACGGACCAGTTTAAATACTTGGGGTCTGTGCTTCACGCGTCCGGCGACATTGATTGCGACGTCAAGGCACGTATTTCCGCAGCTTGGGCGAAATGGCGTGAGGTGACAGGTGTCATTTGTGACCCCAAAATGCCGGTTAAGCTTAAGGGGCAGGTCTATAAAACCATCATTAGACCTGTTCTCCTGTATGGCAGTGAGGCGTGGCCTGTGCTTGAGCGACACAAGCAGGAGCTGCGTGTCACGGAGATGAATATGCTGCGATGGATGTGTGGAGTTACGCGGAAAGACCGCATCAGGAACTCCCGCATCCGGGGCAGCCTTCGTGTCCGTGACATTGCAGACAAACTGCAGGAGGGTCGCCTACGCTGGTACGGCCACGTCTTGCGCAAGCCGGCATGTTACGTGGGTAACAAATGTCTTGCCATGGCGCCTCCGCCGGGCCGGAACAAGCGGGGTAGACCAAAGAAGTGCTGGCTTGACGTTGTAAGAGATGACATGCGTGCCAACAAGCTCTTACCACAGGACGCTAAAGATCGTGCGAAATGGAGGAGAATGTGCAGGAAAGCGGACCCCGGGCTCCAACGCGAAAGCCGCGGATGCAACCGGGATAAACGCTGAGATGATGATGATGCTTAGCTCGCGGCTTCCGGCTGTGGTCAGGTCCGGTAACGACGCGCTGGGTGCTCGGCGTTCGAGGTTTGCTCGGGTTGTCCGGGGGATGGCACCTTTTACCTCATTTGCGTTGGCGTTGTTGGATTCGCTCGCTCCTGGTGAAAACAGCGACCTCGACGACGGTGACGCTGGTGCTGAGCTCCGAGGGGCGAGGGGAGAAACGTATGACAGCGGTGAGGGTGGCGGTGTTCGCTGCACAGGTCCGCTCTGCGGATGTGCTGTTTTTTTCGAGGTACCCGCACTTAATGTCGTCGGGTACCTCATAGCCTGGGCTGTGGTCTGCAGGGCTCCTGGTGTTCGGAACTTGGATGTTGTAAGTGGTTTCGGCGGTGGTGATGCGGGTGAGGCCAGATGTGCCACCGTAGCTCGCCTGGGTCTAATTTTACCCTCTTCATCCCCCCCGCTATGGTGTTGTTCACGGGGAGGGGGTTTGGGCGGAATCCCCGAATATTTTTTTTTCACTTTTCACTATTTTTATTTTGCAGTGTAGGTGTTCGGAGAAAGACTGCGGTAAGCGTATAACAATAGATGCGCACGTGACTCTGCGCCGGCGTCACGGCGCTATATATAGGTCAGCTGATCGAACATTCCAGATTCCTCTAGACGAAATAATAATACCGCATAACTTCGAGGACACCGGCCGAGTAAGTAAATTTCGATGTCGACACTTTGTTGACAAAACTGTTAAGACCTGTACCATTCGATAGGCCATCCTAAGTCTAGCAATGCGTTTTTATATTGTACCTAGAAAATGTCTAGATCTGGGGAAATAGGGCAAAAAGTGACACACTGCATGTCTCGCGATATTGAACCTTATGCCATCGACATAAGGTCCATTCGTAACAATATGTACAAGATACGCGCTTTGTGCGTGCCTCCGAATGTAATTCTGTTTATAATTTTGCAAATAATTGAAACTGACTGACTTTTGTGCTGAAATTTCTAAGTGTACATTAATTACGTAGGTATGGACGACAGCAGGTCAAGCTACCCCAAACGGTCAGATATTTCCAATCAACATAGAGCCATAATGCTGTAGAGATAAAGTTGAAAATCTAATAAGGAAATCTGACAGATTATAGTAGCTTGATGTGATGTCATCTGTACATACGTTTGGTACTGTTTCAATGTATGTTTCTGGATTTATCATTGTTATTTTTTTTAAATGGCTTATAATTTGATTTTTAATTGTAGTTATCCATGCAAGTGGTTTTTTTCTTTATTTAATTATTATTTTATTTGTCTTTTTAGTTAAGAAATATTACGTAACCGGATTAATTCCTTAAACGAGTTTATGTCATATGGTTGTTTTAGTCATTTGTTAGTGTTAAGAAAACGGATCACAAGTCCGGAAAGAGTCCTCACTCTGCTCAAAGCAACATAAGCTTGACCTTTTGCAAATAAGTTTCTACATAAATCTACAACCGCTGGGTCTAAAGTTGTGACCTGTAGTTTATGCACCGTCACTGCCCAGCATAAAATTAAGGGAAACATTCGTCGCTCAATCTCGCCTTTACCACTTAAAGCATCAAATTTTGTAGCACGAGGCTGGATCCAGACTCCAATACCAGGTAGGTTCCCTGTTATACTTGGGTCATCTAGCTCTACAAATACCGCCGGTGGTAGTTTTCCTGGCTCCAACTGCTTTCTGCGTAGTGCTGGCCAATCTATTCGTCGGATAATACCCATAGCACCGTTAACCAGCCCATGGTTAACATTGATGTTCCGTCTTAGCATGGCTCGAGAGCTTATACCTAATTTGAGTTGGATTGGTATACTACCTGATTTATTGGGATCTTCACCTATATAATTCCTCTCGTGGTTTTTGACCATATGTTTTAGGATCAAATGAGATGTCTACAGCACTAACATTGTATACTTTTGTGAGCTTTTCTAACTTTTCTGTCATGGTCGCCTTATATACATATTAATGTAGCAGATTTTTTTTTCTTTCAATTTATAATTTATACTGCACGTTATAATAGTTATTTACTTATGAAATTGCCATTCTGCAGTAATGGCCATTTCAAATAAAAAAACCTGTTTGGCTAATAATTCTAATTTCAAATTCATTTTATCTTGCTTTTTTGTTTTTTTCAACATGGAGCTCTTTTTTTTCCGAAAGCAGTCATTTGTTTATTGATTAGTGGTACATTTCCATCACATTTCAATCTTTTTCGTCATTATGTATATGTTAAAAATTCGAGTAATTATGGAATATGAGTACCGTTATGCTAACAACGCGGCACAAGCGGCACGCAACATCTACGACGTTTACCAACGCATCACTTGTTATTGGTTTGCACACCGCCGTTCTGGGAATTTCGACTTTAAAAATGAACTCCGCGGTCATCTGAAGATTTTTGGTCGACACTGACGAATTGAAGACGATTATGGAAGCTGATGATACACAATCTACGGCTGATATAGCAACAGCTTTCGACAAAACAAACAAAATACAAACTATATTGGACCATATGTGTCGAATTCAATGATCGCCAGCGCGAGGTACGCGAGACGTGCCTGGCACTGCTCAACAGACAAACAAATGAAGGAATTTTGAAACACATTGTTACCTGCGATGAAAAATGGATTCTGTTTGCTAACCGCAAGCGCTTAACAAGTTGATTAGATCCTGGTTCAGAACCTAAACAATGCCCCAAAAGAAAACTTACCCCTAGAAAAGCGATGGTCCCTGTTTGGTGGTCTAACCGGTGTGATTCATCACATCTCCTTACCAAACGGGATGAGCATTACTGCAGATGTATACTGTGAAGAACTGAACACAATGATGGAGAAACTGGCATATCTCCAACCAGAATTGGTCAATCGCTCCTTTCCGCTGCTCCTGCACGACAACAGGCAACCTCATACCGCACAACAGACAGTCTTCAATTTGCAATAAAAGGTTGGTGGGGTTGGAGGCTCTTCATCATCCGCCCTACTCACCAGACCTTTCGCCTACAGACTACTACTTTTTCCAGAATTTCAATAGATTTTTTTAAATTAAATTATAAACTAGCGCTTGACCGCAATCCCGCCTGATGGTAAACAGTGACGCAGTCGTTGATGGTAAAGCGCACTATTAGTTTATTAAGAGCCTATTCACTCTAGCCTTGAAGACACTCAAATTGTAGTCCGACGGAAACATCGCCGCTGGCAAACTGTTGCAGTCCCTCGATGTACGCGGTATAAAAGAGGAGGCGAAACGCTTCGTCCGGATCGTAGTGGTGTTAACAACGTAAGGGTGGAAAGTTGCCGTACGACGGGTCGTCCGATGGTGGAACGGAGATGGGGGACTTAAATCATGCAATTCCCTCGCATACTCCTCAAAATGCATCCTATAGAAGACCGAAAGGCTGGCTACTCTACGCCTGTGCTCTAGGCTTTGGAGACCGTCTCGAGTTAAGGCAGGGTTACCAATCAGATGGGTCCAGGGGCGAGGGTCATGGGGAAGTCCCCGCCCCCTATTCGATGGACCCCGAGGCGGAGGGGCGCATGAGTGTCAGCGCGCGCCTCTGAGGCGATGCACGGGGTAGCTTAACACCCCACTATCCCGTGCCGGAGACGAGGCCCGGGCAGACCGGGCCAGCACGAGAGTGTGGGGCTGCGGAAGAATTTAGACTCCCGCGGCCCTACGCGCGCTCGTGATAGAAGAGACACCGGGGTGGTTTTAGTCAGTAAAAGTCTGACAGACCCCGTCGCCCACCCTGGGCGGCGGACATCCTATGAGGATTTCCACCCCGAAAAAAAAAAAAAAAAAAAAAAAAAAAAGGGTTACCAATCAGGGGTGCGTGGCAGAAAACCTCCCCGAGTGCTCAGTGGCTGCTGGTCCTCTTGTTGTTTCCTTGAGGGCGAGCAGACGCTGGGCCGGTGCACCCTGGGCGTGGACAACAATCTCTTCGTGACTATTGTGCGGGAGGAGATTGTTGTCCACGGCGAATTTCTGCCGGAGCGGAGGAGTCGCTCCCGAGGGCTCCCTATCTGCGCTCTGTAGCTCTGCAGCAGAGCGCACGAATAGGCAGCGAGTTCGGCGGGCGAATCCTTAGTGGCCGGAAGGATCCGCCGCCTGGGCTTGAGGGTGGCGCTGCACAAAACGGAGGCCGTGTTCTTCCACGGCCCCCGGCAGCGCCCCCCACATGACGCCCACATTTTTGTGGAGGGCGTCAGGGTCGGGGTCGAGGCCCAGATGAAGCATCTGGGCCTCACGTTGGACAGCAGGTGGCGCTTCGGCCCGCACTTTAGCGGGCTGTCGACGCGCCTGCTGAAAGCTGCGGACGCCCTCTCATGGCTCATGCCGAACATGGGAGGGCCAGGCATGCGGTGCCGGCGTCTATACGCCGGCATACTTCGGAGTATGGCCCTTTATGGGGCCCCCATTTGGGCGGACTCCCTCCATAGGAGGGAGAATGCCACCGCTCTTCGGGCGCCCTAAAGGGCCATCGCCCAGCGGGCAGCGCGGGCCTACCGCACAGTAGGCTTCGCTTCGGCATGCGCTCTGGCGGGCACCCCGCCTTGGGAGCTCGAGGCGTGGGTGCTCGCCAGAGTGTACGAGTGGACGGCGGGGCGCAGGGCGTTGGGCGAGCGTCCGGCCCCCGAATTGAGGGAGGCCGTCCGGCGGGAGGCGAGGGTCGCTCTTGTCCAGGAGTGGACGCGGGACCTCGCCTCCGCCGTCTTCGGCCGCCGTACCCTCGACGCCATCGGGCCGGTCCTGGAGGACTGGCTCGACAGGCGTCACGGGTTCCTCTCCGTCCGTCTGGTGCAGGTACTCTCCGGTCACGGCTGCTTCGGCAGGTACCTGCACCGGATAGGACGAGAGGAGACACCGTCGTGCCATGGTTGTGGCGCGGCGGAGGACACGGCGGAACACACCCTCGCGGTGTGCCCGTCGTGGGCCGTGCCGCGCCGCGACCTTGCCACGGCGGTTGGAGGGGACCTCTCGCTGCCCGCCATCGTCAGAGAGATGGTGGGGAGCGAGGAGGCCTGGGTGGCGATGGCCTCCTTCTGCGAGGTCGTGATGTCGCAGAAGGAGGCAGCGGAGCGCGAGCGGGAGGAGGATCCCCTCGCTCCGGCGCTCCGCAGGCGGCGTAGGGGGAGGAGAAGGCGGGACTTCGCCCGCTTTCTCCCTCCCTGAGGTGAGCGGCGGGCGTGAGGCCGACGCCCGCCTTACATCGCTCACCACGTGGGAGCCACGGCCCCTCCCTGGGAGGGGCAATTGAGGGCCCGCCTTTTTAGGCGGGGTTCGCCGGCGGGGGAGAGGTAGCTCAGGCTGCGCTAGTTTCCCACTCCCCCGCCACTATGGCGATGCCGGAGTGCCGCTTTAAAAAAAAGGTTAGGTTAGGTTAGGTTAGGTTAGGTTAGGTTAGGTTAGGTTAGGTTAGGTTAGGTTAGGTTAGGTTAGGTTAGGTTAGGTTAGGTTAGGTTGGGGGACACCCCACAGCGCTGACTTCCTCGTAGTGTTCCCCGGGCAACGCCGTGTCTGACCACCGTAACGGAGTGGCAGACCGGTGGCTAACGAGCGCTGTGACTTCGCGATCTTGCGATTTTAATCTTATCTGAGGGCGATTGCGTGTATAGTGGATTCTTTTATTGTGGGTTTTATTTTATTGTGGGTTCTGTTTCATAGTGGGTTTTTATTCTATTTTATTATTGTGGTTTTTATCTTGAGGTCGACGCTGAAATGCCGAAACCATTGCGAAATGCTTCCGGGCGTTTTGCCCCAAAAGGCCCTTCTCAGGGCCATCCAAAAGGCCCTTCTCAGGGCCAACCCAAAGGCCCTTCTCAGGGCCAACCCGGCGGCTTGTCGGAGTCAGAGGCCAGCCGCGCTCCATCCGTGGCAGGCTTCTGTGGGGAGGACGAATTCTCCGACTCGGACATGGGGTCCGTAGTCGGGGACTCGTCGTCCGTATGTGACGTAGCTGCAGACCGCAGCCTGAAGAGGGCCTACCTGAGGCTCGGGTCCGAGGGATCGTCGGACTCGGCCAAGGGTAAGCCCAAACAGAAGAAGTCGAAGGCGAAGACTGCTTCGCCTTCGACTCCTTCTCAGGCCGGCACCCATGATGTGGGTCTGGCGGATGCCCAGCGTCAGCTCGGCTTGGCCAAACGGGCCGAGCTCGAGCTGGAGCTGGAAGAGAAGGTTGCCGCGAAAGAGCGGCAGGCGCGCGCATCCAAGGCGAGGGCCGGATACGGTTCGGCCCTCGCCACTTTCGACGGCCACTCTGTGGAGGAGCTGGCCCGACTGGCGAAGGAGGACATGGAGGAGATCGTCGAGGTCGCCTCCAAGTCCTCCAACCTAAAGGGGACCTTTCAAAAGGCCCTCAAATGCCGTGCAAGTAGCCTGCACGGCATTGTAGCGGAACTGACGCAGCGCACTGCGTCAGAGGAGACGCGGCAGCTGCAGGCGAGGGTGGACCGCCTGCAAGCGGAGGTCAGCCAGCTTCACAAGAAGCTGGCTGAGGCCACAGCCCCGCCAACAAAGGCCCCGACGGCAGCGGTTCCCTCCTCCTCCTCCTCCAACCTTGAGGAATTGTTCCGCAAGGTTGTTATGGAGGAGAGGGCGTTCACCCGTGCCTGCTTCGCAGGCATAGAGGACCGCCTCCTGCCCGAGCCGCGTCTCCGTCCGCCCCTAGCGGCGGACAAGACGCCGACAGTGGCTCCCCTTGCCCCAAAGCCCTCAAAGGGCAAGGGCAAGGGGAAGAAATCCCCGGGGGCTCCGCCTCCCCCTGGTACGAGTGCGGGCGCCCAGCCGGAGCCAGTTGCCAGTGCGGCACCCTCCCAGGTGCAGGAGGGAGACGCCCTCCTCCCTTCCACCACCCCAGCCAATCAGTCTTGGTCAGAGGTGGTTAAGAAGGGAAAGGGAAAGAGTAAGAAGGCGACCCAGGCCCCGGCTGCCCCAGCGGCTGCCCCGGCAGGTGCCCCGGCAGCCAAAAAGGCCCCGAAGCTGGTGCCTCCCAAAACCGCGGCGGTCACAGTGACCATTGTGCCCGAGGCCGCGGAGAGGGGGGTAACCTACGAGTCCGTCCTAAGACAGGCTCGTAGCATCGCGGACCCCGCCGAGTTGGGGATTGGTGCTTGCCGCCGGACACAAACCGGAGCTCGACTATTCGAGTTTCCGGGAAAGGACGGCGGCAAAAACGCGGACCTCTACGCGAACAAGCTGCGGGAGGTCCTCGCCGATGTGGCGAAGGTGGCTAGGCCGACCAAGACGGCGGCTATGGAGGTGACCGGTCTCGACGACTCGGTCACCAAGGAGGAGGTGGTCGCGGCGATCGCAGTGGCCGGAGGCTGCGAACCCGCAGCGGTGCAGGCTCGGGATATTAGGCCCGGCCGCGGTGGACTGGGCACTACCCGGCTGGTGTGCCCAGTCGCCGCAGCGTTGGCCGCCCAGGCTAAAGGCCAGGGGCGGCTATTTGTTGGCTTCAGCCGGGCCGTGATCCGGGTACTTGAGGCAGCGCCAATGCGCTGCTTCAAGTGCTTCGGTATCGGCCACACCCGAGCAATGTGTCCGTCCACTGTGGATAGGGCGGACACATGCTTCCGCTGCTGGAAGGAGGGGCATATGGCGGCCACGTGTGAGGCCGCCAAGCCGCACTGCGCGGCGTGCGCCGACAGTGGTCGCCCTGCGGACCACGTAATGGGGGGTAGCTCATGCCGACCCCCCTCTAAGAAGGGCAAGCCGCAGGTGGCTATAAGCCGCCCTGCCGCTGCTGCCACCGCTCCCGCTGATATCCCATCAGCGGCGGTGGCCGAGGGTGATGCGATGGTCGAATAATGGGTACCGACCATCGCATCCTGCAGGCAAACACCAACCACTGCCGGGCTGCCCAGGACTTACTGGTGCAGTCAATGGCCGAGTGGTTGGTGGATGTGGCAGTGGTGGCCGAGCCGTACTTTACTCCCAGCAATTGGCTGGGAGACAGTGACGGCTCGGTGGCAATCGTGGCGCGGTCTTCCTCGGACTCCCCTCCCCTCTCGCTCTTAGAGAGGGGACCGGGATACGTGGCCGCCGCGTGGGGAGGGTTGGCCCTTGTGGGGGTCTACTTCTCCCCAAACCGCCCTCTCCAGGACTTCGAGGATTTCCTCGGGGTCCTGACGGCGGTCATCGGGAGGACGGCGCCACGTCAGGTCTCCGTTTTGGGAGACCTGAATGCCAAGTCGGTGGTCTGGGGAAACCCGGCCACCGACAACCGCGGACGAGCGGTCGAGTTGTGGGCGGCCACGTCTGGTCTCTCTCTCCTGAATAGGGGGAGCGTCCGGACGTGCGTGCGGCGGCAGGGTGGATCCATAGTGGACCTCACCTTCGCCACGCCCGCACTGGCCGCCCGCATTCAAAACTGGAGGGTGGAACTGGGGGAGACGATCTCGGATCACCGCTACGTGCGATTCGAGATCTCCCCCCAGAATCCACGGGGGCGCCGCAGCACCCCCTCATCGTCGGGCAGATCCCCGTTTCCAAGGTGGGCTCTGACCCACCTGGATCGGGAGGCGGCAAGGGAGGCCGCGTTCGTCCAGGACTGGCTTTGGCCACGTCCCGGCGTGGACGTCCTGGACGTGGACGCGGCGGCGGCCCGACTGAGGGGGTCATTGACCGAGGTGTGCAACGCCAGCATGCCTCGGTCGAGACGTCCGCCTCCCCGACGCGCCGTGTACTGGTGGTCGGAGGGGTTGGCGGAGCTGCGGGCCACCTGCGTGGCGGCACGGCGGGCCTACACCCGATCGCGTCGGCGGCGCCGACGAGATCAGGCCGACGAGGACCGCCTCTACGCCAGATACGTGGAGGCGAGGGCAGCCTTCAAGTCGGCCATCGGCGCCGCCAAGGACGCGGCGAGGGCCGAGCCGCTAGAGGGTCTCGACAACGACCCATTCGGGAGGCCATATAAGGCGGCGCGTAACAAACTGCGCCGCATTGGTCCCCCGGTTGCCGAGACCCTCGAACCAGCGCTCCTGGATGGGGTGGTGCGGTCCCTGTTTCCGCGCAGGGATCCGCACTTCACCCCACCAATGATGGGCCCGCCAAGGGGAGCGGTTCTACCGGAGGAGGAAGCTCCTCCTCCTCCGGTCTCAGAGGAGGAATTTGGCGCGGCGACTCTTCGTCTCCGCGCCAAAAAGACGGCTCCCGGCCCGGATGGTGTCCCCGCACGGGTGGTGGCCATCGCGGCCACCGAAATGGAGGGCAGGCTTCGGGACCTCTTCAGCGCGTGCTTCGCGTCGGGGAGGTTCCCGAAACCATGGCGGGAAGGCCAACTGTGCCTCCTCCGGAAGGAAGGGCGGCCGGCGGACGCCCCCTCGGCTTACCGGCCCATCGTTTTGCTCGATGAGGTCGGTAAAATGTTCGAGGGGATTATCGCCGGCCGTCTCAAGCGGCATCTGCGGAGCGTGGGACCGGATCTGTCGGGCGCCCAGTTCGGATTTCGAGCTGGTCGTTCGACAGTGGACGCCCTGGCCCGTCTAAAGGGCCAGGTGACAGAGGCGGTGGGAGTGGGGGATGGAGTGTTGGCCGTGTCATTCGACATTGCCAACGCCTTCAATTCCATCCCCCACTCCACCATCCTGGAAGCGCTCCGGTTCCACGGAGTGCCCCTGTACTTGAGGGGCCTTCTGGCCGGCTACTTGGAGGACCGTGCTGTCCTCCTCGTAGACGGGGCTGGCCAGCTCCGGCGATACGATGTCGGAGCCGGCGTTCCGCAGGGGTCCGTTCTAGGGCCTCTTCTGTGGAACGTCGGTTACGACTGGCTCCTGCGGGGAACCCTCCTTCGAGGTACGAGTGTCATCTGCTACGCGGATGACACTCTCCTCACTTCCCGCGGGAGCACCTTCCGGGAGGCAGCCAGTTTGGCATCGGCGGGCGGATCCTTAGTGGCCCGAAGGATCCGCCGCCTGGGCTTGAGGGTGGCGCTGCACAAAACGGAGGCCGTGTTCTTCTACGGCCCCCGGCAGCGCCCCCCACATGACGCCCACATTTTTGTGGAGGGCGTCAGAGTCGGGGTCGAGGCCCAGATGAAGTATCTGGGCCTCACGTTGGACAGCAGGTGGCGCTTCGGCCCGCACTTTAGCGGGCTGTCGACGCGCCTGCTGAAAGCTGCGGACGCCCTCTCATGGCTCATGCCGAACATGGGAGGGCCAAGCATGCGGTGCCGGCGTCTATACGCCGGCATACTGCGGAGTATGGCCCTTTATGGGGCCCCCATTTGGGCGGACCCCCTCCATAGGAGGGAGAATGCCACCGCTCTTCGGGCGCCCCAAAGGGCCATCGCCCAGCGGGCAGCGCGGGCCTACCGCACGGTAGGCTTCGCTTCGGCATGCGCTCTGGCGGGCACCCCGCCTTGGGAGCTCGAGGCGTGGGTGCTCGCCAGAGTGTACGAGTGGACGGCGGGGCGCAGGGCGCTGGGCGAGCGTCCTGCCCCCGAATTGAGGGAGGCCGTCCGGCGGGAGGCGAGGGTCGCTCTTGTCCGGGAGTGGACGCGGGACCTCGCCTCCGCCGTCTTCGGCCGCCGTACCCTCGACGCCATCAGGCCGGTCCTGGAGGACTGGCTCGACAGGCGTCACGGGTTCCTCTCCTTCCGTCTGGTGCAGGTGCTCTCCGGTCACGGCTGCTTCGGCAGGTACCTGCACCGGATAGGACGAGAGGAGACACCGTCGTGCCACGGTTGTGGCGCGGCGGAGGACACGGCGGAACACACCCTCGCGGTGTGCCCGGCGTGGGCCGTGCCGCGCCGCGGTCTTGTCACGGCGGTTGGTGGCGACCTCTCGCTGCCCGCCATCGTCAGAGCGATGGTGGGGAGCGAGGAGGCTTGGGTGGCGATGGCCTCCTTCTGCGAGGTCGTGATGTCGCAGAAGGGGGCAGCGGGGCGCGAGCGGGAGGAGGATCCCCTCGCTCCGGCGCTCCGCAGGCGGCGTAGGGGGAGGAGAAGGCGGGATTTCGCCCGCTTTCTACCTCCCTGAGGTGAGCGGCGGGCGTGAGGCCGACGCCCGCCTTACATCGCTCATCACGCGGGAGCCACGGCCCCTCCCCAGGAGGGGCAATTGAGGGCCCGCCTTACCAGGCGGGTTTCGCCGGCGGGGGAGAGGTAGCTCAGGCTGCGCTAGTTTCCCACTCCCCCGCCACTATGGCGATGCCGGAGTGCCGCTGTGGGTTTAGTGGGTATTCCCAGCTATGGCTGGGCGAGTCCCACACACGCCCTTCGGGGTAAGGTGCGTAAATGCATTCCCACAGCGTAAACAAAAAAAAAAAAAAGAAGTTAGTTAGGTTTGAGGAGCGGCGGGCGTGAGGCCGACGCCCGCCTTACATCGCTCACCACGTGGAGGCCAATGTCTCCCCGAGTGGGGCACTGAGTCGCCTTAGGTGGAGTTTCGCCGGCGAGAGAGTACCAGGCCGCGCTTAGTTTCCACTCCCCGCCACTCATGGCGATGCCGGAGTGCCGCTGTGGGTTTTAGTGGGTATTCCCGGCTCCGGCTGGGCGAGTCCCACACACGCTCGTCGCCTAGCTAGCGGCGGGTACGGTGCGTAAATGCATTTCCACTCGCTAAAAAAAAAAAAACAAAAAAAAGGTTAGGTTAGGTTGGGGGACACCCCACAGCGCTGACTTCCTCGTAGTGTTCCCCGGGCAACGCCGTGTCTGACCACCGTAACGGAGTGGCAGACCGGTGGCTAACGAGCGCTGTGACCTACGCGATCCTGCGATTTTTATTCTGAGGGCGATTGATTGCGTACATCGTGGATTTTTTACTGTTGGTTTTTATTCTTATTGTGGGTTTTCTGATTTTATTGTGTTTTTATTCTTATTTTATTGCAGTTGTAGTTTTTATCTAATTTTTATTGTGGGTTTCTTTTTTAATTGTGGTTGTTTTGGTGGACGCGATGCCGAAACCCCCAAGGAACGCCTCTGGGCGTTTCGTCCCAAAATGCCCTTCTCAGGGCCAACCAAAGGGCCCTTCTCAGGGCCAACCCCAAGGCCCTTCTCAGGGCCAACCCAAAGGCCCTTCTCAGGGCCAACCCGACGACATGTCGGAGTCGGCAGCCAGTCGCGCTCCATCGGCGGCGGGCTTTTGCGGCGAGGATGAGTTCTCGGACTCGGACATGGGGTCCGTCGTCTTAGACTCGTCATTGTGTGGGGTGGAAGCAGGCAGCAGCCTGAAGAGGGCCTACCTGAGGCTCGGGTCCGAGGGCTCCTCGGACTCGGGCAAGTGTAAGCCCAAGAGGAAGTCGAAGGCGAAGACTGCTCCGCCTTCGGCTGCTTCTGACGCCGGCACCCACGACGTGGGTCTGGCGGACGCCCAGCGTCAGCTCGGCTTGGCCAGACGGGCCGAGCTCGAGCTGGAGCTGGAGGAGATGGTTGCCGCAAAGGAGAGGCAGGCGCGCGCAACCAAGGCGAGGGCCGGATACGGTTCGGCCCTCGTCTCCTTCGACGGTCACTCCGTGGCGGAGCTGGCCCGGCTGGCGAAGGAGGACATGGAGGAGATTATTGAGGTCGCCTCCAGGTCCTCAAATTTGAAAGGGACCTTTCAAAAGGCCCTCAAATGCCGTGCAACAAGCTTGCACGGCATTGTGTCTGAGCTGACGCAACGCCCTGCGTCAGAGGAGACGCGGCAGCTGCAGGCGAGGGTGGACCGCCTGCAAGCGGAGGTCAGCCAGCTTCACAAGAAGCTGGCTGAGGCTACGGCCCCGGCCCCTAATTCCACGTCGGTAGCGGTTCCTGCCCCCTCCTCCTCCAACCTTGAGGAAGTAATCCGCAAGGTTGTCATGGAGGAGAGGGCGTTCACCCGTGCCTGCTTTGCAGGCATAGAGGACCGCCTCCTGCCTGAGCCGCGTCTCCGTCCGCCCCTAGCAGCGGACAAGACACCGACAGCGGCTCCCCTTGCTCCGAAGCCCTCAAAGGGCAAGGGCAAGGGGAAGAAATCCCCGGGGGTCCTGCCTCCCCCCGGTACGAGTGTGGGCGCTGAACCAGGGCTGGTTGCCATCGCAGCACCCGCCCCCCAGGTTCAAGAGACTGACGCCCTCCTCCCCTCCACCACCCCGTCCAACCAGCCGTGGTCGGAGGTGGTGAAGAAGGGCAGCAAGAAGGCGAAGAAGGCCCCGGCTGCCCCGGCGGCTGCCCCGGCAGCTGCCCCGGCGGCCGCCCCGGCAGCCAAGAAGGCCCCAGTCGGCGGAAGGAAGCTGGTTCCTCCCAAATCCGCGGCGGTAACGGTGACGATCGTCCCCGAGGCCGCCGAGAGGGGCGTCACCTACGAGTCCGTCCTGAGACGGGCTCGTGCCGTCGTGGACCCCGCCGAGTTGGGGCTCGGTAACTGCCGTCGGACCCAACCCGGAGCTCGACTCTTCGAGTTTCCGGGGAAGGACGGCGGCAAAAATGCCGACCTGTTCGCCGGCAAATTGCGGGAGGTCCTCGCCGACGAGGCGAAGATAGCCAGGCCGACCAAGACGGCGGCTATTGAGGTGACCGGTCTCGACGACTCGGTCACCAAGGAGGAGGTGGTCGCGGCGATCGCAGTGGCCGGAGGCTGCGAACCCGCAGCGGTGCTGGCTCGGGACATTAGGCCCGGCCGCGGTGGACTGGGCACTATCCGGCTGGTGTGCCCAGTCGCCGCAGCGTTGGCCGCCCAGGCTAAAGGCCAGGGGCGGATATTTGTGGGCTTCAGCCGGGCCGTGATCCGAGTGCTTGAGGCAGCGCCAATGCGCTGCTTCAAGTGCTTCGGCATCGGCCACACCCGAGCCATGTGTCCGTCCACTGTGGAAATGGCGGACACATGCTTCCGCTGCGGGAAGGAGGGGCATATGGCGGCCACGTGCGAGGCCGCCAAGCCGCACTGTGCGGCGTGTGCCTCCAGTGGTCGCCCCGCCGACCATGTTATGGGGGGGCTGTCATGCCGACCCCCGTCCAAGAGGGGCAAGCCACAGGCGGCTATAAACCGTCCTGCCGCTGCTGCCACCACCCCCGCTGATATCCCATCAGCGGCGGTGGCCGAGGGTGATGCGATGGTCCAGTAATGGGTACCGACCATCGCATCTTGCAGGCAAACACCAACCACTGCCGGGCTGCCCAGGACTTACTGGGGCAGTCAATGGCCGAGTGGTTGGTGGATGTGGCAGTGGTGGCCGAGCCGTACTATACTCCCAGCAATTGGCTGGGAGATAGTGACGGCTCGGTGGCAATCGTGGCGCGGTCTTCCTCGGACTCCCCTCCCCTCTCGCTCTTAGAGAGGGGACCGGGATACGTGGCCGCCGCGTGGGGAGGGTTGGCCCTTGTGGGGGCCTACTTCTCCCCAAACCGCCCTCTCCAGGACTTCGAGGATTTCCTCGGGGTCCTGACGGCGGTCATCGGGAGGACGGCGCCACGTCAGGTCTCCGTTTTGGGAGACCTGAATGCCAAGTCGGTGGTCTGGGGAAACCCGGCCACCGACCACCGCGGACGGGCGGTCGAGTTGTGGGCGGCCACGTCTGGTCTCTCTCTCCTGAATAGGGGGAGCGTCCAGACGTGCGTGCGGCGGCAGGGTGGGTCCATAGTGGACCTCACCTTCGCCACGCCCGCACTGGCCGCCCGAATTCAAAACTGGAGGGTGGAACTGGGGGAGACGATCTCGGATCACCGCTACGTGCGATTCGAGATCTCCCCCCAGAATCCACGGGGGCGCCGCAGCACCCTCGCATCGTCGGGCCAATCCCCGTTTCCAAGGTGGGCTCTGACCCACCTGGATCTGGAGGCGGCAAGGGAGGCCGCGTTCGTCCAGGACTGGCTTTGGCCAGGTCCCGGCGTGGACGTCCTGGACGTGGACGCGGCGGCGGCCCGATTGAGGGGGTCATTGACCGAGGTATGCAACGCCAGCATGCCTCGGTCGAGACGTCCGCCTCCCCAACGCGCCGTTTATTGGTGGTCGGAGGAGTTGGCGGAGCTGCGGGCCACCTGCGTGGCGGCACGGCGGGCCTACACGCGATCGCGTCGGCGGCGCCGACGAGATCAGGCCAACGAGGACCGCCTCTACGCCAGATACGTAGAGGCGAGGGCAGCCTTCAAGTCGGCCATCGGCGCCGCCAAGGACGCGGCGAGGGCCGAGCTGCTGGAGGGTCTCGACAACGACCCATTCGGGAGGCCATATAAGGCGGCGCGCAACAAACTGCGCCGCATTGGTCCCCCGGTTGCTGAGACCCTCGAACCAGTGCTCCTGGATGGGGTGGTGCGGTCCCTGTTTCCGCGCAGGGATCCGCACTTCACCCCACCAGTGATGGAACCTCCACGAGGAGGGGCTCAACCGGAGGAGGAAGCTCCTCCTCCTCCGGTCTCAGAGGAAGAATTTGGCGCGGCGACTCTTCGTCTCCGCGCCAAAAAGACGGCTCCCGGCCCTGACGGCGTTCCCGCTCGGGTGGTGGCCATCGCGGCCACCGAAATGGAGGGAAGGTTTCGGGACCTCTTCAACGCGTGCTTCGCGTCGGGGAGGTTCCCGAAACCTTGGCGGGAAGGCCAATTATGCCTCCTCCGGAAGGAGGGACGGCCGGCGGACTCTCCCTCGGCATACCGGCCCATCGTCTTGCTTGACGAGGCCGGTAAGATGTTCGAGGGGATTATCGCCGGCCGTCTCAAGCGGCATCTGCGGAGCGTGGGACCGGACCTGTCGGACGCCCAGTTCGGATTTCGAGCTGGTCGTTCGACAGTGGACGCCCTGGCCCGTCTAAAGGGCCAGGTCACAAAGGCGGTGGGAGTGGGGGATGGAGTGTTGGCCGTGTCATTTGACATTGCCAACGCCTTCAATTCCATCCCCCACTCCACCATCCTGGAAGCGCTCCGGTTCCACGGAGTGCCCCTGTACTTGCGGGGCCTCCTGGCCAGCTACTTGGAGGACCGTGCTGTCCTCCTCGTAGACGGGGCTGGCCAGCTCCGGCGATACGCTGTCGGGGCCGGCGTTCCACAGGGGTCCGTTCTAGGGCCTCTTCTGTGGAGCGTCGGCTACGACTGGCTCCTGCGGGGAACCCTCCTTCGAGGCACGAGTCTCATCTGTTACGCAGATGACACTCTCCTCACTTCCCGCGGGAGCACCTTCAGGGAGGCAGCCAGTTTGGCGTCGGCGGGCGGATCCTTAGTGGCCGGAAGGATCCGCCGCCTGGGCTTGAGGGTGGCGCTGCACAAAACGGAGGCCGTGTTCTTCCACGGCCCCCGGCAGCGCCCCCCACATGACGCCCACATTTTTGTGGAGGGCGTCAGGGTCGGGGTCGAGGCCCAGATTCCGGTCCGCACTTTAGCGGGCTGTCGACGCGCCTGCTGAAAGCTGCGGACGCCCTCTCATGGCTCATGCCGAACATGGGAGGGCCAAGCATGCGGTGCCGGCGTCTATACGCCGGCATACTGCGGAGCATGGCCCTTTATGGGGCCCCCATTTGGGCGGACTCCCTCCATAGGAGGGAGAATGCCACCGCTCTTCGGGCGCCCCAAAGGGCCATCGCCCAGCGGGCAGCGCGGGCCTACCGCACGGTAGGCTTCGCTTCGGCATGCGCTCTGGCGGGCACCCCGCCTTGGGAGCTCGAGGCGGGGGTGCTCGCCAGAGTGTACGAGTGGACGGCGGGGCGCAGGGCGCTGGGCGAGCGTCCGGCCCCCGAATTGAGGGAGGCCGTCCGGCGGGAGGCGAGGGTCGCTCTTGTCCGGGAGTGGACGCGGGACCTCGCCTCCGCCATCTTCGGCCGCCGTACCCTCGACGCCATCGGGCCGGTCCTGGGGGACTGGCTCGACAGGCGTCACGGGTTCCTCTCCTTCCGTCTGGTGCAGGTACTCTCCGGTCACGGCTGCTTCGGCAGGTACCTGCACCGGATAGGACGAGAGGAGACACCGTCGTGCCACGGTTGTGGCGCGGTGGAGGACACGGCGGAACACACCCTCGCGGTGTGCCCGTCGTGGGCCGTGCCGCGCCGCGGTCTTGTCACGGCGGTTGGTGGGGACCTCTCGCTGCCCGCCATCGTCAGAGCGATGGTGGGGAGCGAGGAGGCTTGGGTGGCGATGGCCTCCTTCTGCGAGGTCGTGATGTCGCAGAAGGAGGCAGCGGAGCGCGAGCGGGAGGAGGATCCCCTCGCTCCGGCGCCCCGCAGGCGGCGTAGGGGGAGGAGAAGGCGGGATTTCGCCCGCTTTCTCCCTCCCTGAGGTGAGCGGCGGGTGTGAGGCCGACGCCCGCCTTACATCGCTCACCACGTGGGAGCCACGGCCCCTCCCTGGGAGGGGCAATTGAGGGCCCGCCTTTTTAGGCGGGGTTCGCCGGCGGGGGAGAGGTAGCTCAGGCTGCGCTAGTTTCCCACTCCCCCGCCACTATGGCGATGCCGGAGTGCCGCTTTAAAAAAAAGGTTAGGTTAGGTTAGGTTAGGTTAGGTTAGGTTAGGTTAGGTTAGGTTAGGTTAGGTTAGGTTAGGTTAGGTTAGGTTAGGTTAGTTGGGGGTGGGGGACTCCCCACAGCGCAGACTTCCACGTAGTGTTCCCCGGGCAACGCCGTGTCTGACCACCGTAACGGAGTGGCAGACCGGTGGCTAACGTGCGCTGTGACTTACGCGATCTGCGAAATTTTATTTTATCTGAGGGCGATTGCGTGCATTGAGGTTTTATTGTGTTTTTATCGTGGGTTTTATTTTATTGTGGGTTTCATTTTTATTCTATTGAGGTTTTATTTTATTATTGTGGTTTTTGGTTTTCGCTATGCCGAAACCATTACGAAATGCCTCCGGGCAGTTTGCCCCAAAAGGCCCTTCTCAGGGCCAACCAAAAGGCCTTTCTCAGGGCCAACCCAAAGGCCCTTCTCAGGGCCAACCCGGCGGCTTGTCGGAGTCAGAGGCCAGCCGCGCACCATCTGCGGCAGGCTTCTGTGGAGAGGACGAGTTCTCCGACTCGGACATGGGGTCCGTAGTCGGGGGCTCGTCGTCCGTGTGTAGCGTGGCTGCAGACCGCAGCCTGAAGAGGGCCTACTTGAGGCTCGGGTCCGAGGGATCGTCGGACTCGGCCAAGGGTAAGCCCAAACAGAAGAAGCCGAAGGCGAAGACTGCTTCGCCTTCAACTCCTCAGGCCGGCTCCCATGATGTGGGTCTGGCAGATGCCCAGCGTCAGCTCGGCTTGGCCAAACGGGCCGAGCTCGAGCTGGAGCTGGAAGAAAAGGTTGCCGCGAAAGAGAGGCAGGCGCGCGCAGCCAAGGCAAGGGCCGGATACGGTTCGGCCCTCGCTACTTTCGACGGCCACTCTGTGGCGGAGCTGGCCCGACTGGCCAAGGAGGACATGGAGGAGATCGTTGAGGTCGCCTCCAAGTCCTCAAATTTGAAGGGGACCTTCCAAAAGGCCCTCAAATGCCGTGCAACGAGCTTGCACGGCATTGTGTCTGAGCTGACGCAACGCTCTGCGTCAGAGGAGACGCGGCAGCTGCAGGCGAGGGTGGACCGCCTGCAAGCGGAGGTTAGCGAGCTTCATAAGAAGCTCGCCGAAGCCACAGCCCCGCCAACGAAGGCCCCGACGGCAGCAGTTCCCTCTCCCTCCTCCTCAAACCTTGAGGAACTATTCCGCAAGGTTGTCATGGAGGAGAGGGCGTTCACCCGTGCCTGCTTCGCAGGCATAGAGGACCGCCTCCTGCCCGAGCCGCGTCTCCGTCCGCCCCTAGCGGCGGACAAGACGCCGACAGTGGCTCCCCTTGCCCCGAAGCCCTCAAAGGGCAAGGGCAAGGGGAAGAAATCTCCGGGGGCTCTGCCTCCCCCCAGCACGAGTGTGGGCACCCAGCCGGAGCCAGTTGCCTGTGCGGCACCTCCCCAGGTGCAGGAGGGAGACGCCCTCCTCCCTTCCACCACCCCAGCCAAACAGTCTTGGTCAGAGGTGGTTAGGAAGGGAAAGGGAAAGGGCAAGAAGGCGACCCAGGCCACGGCTGCCCAGGCCTCGGCTGCCCCGGCGGGTGCCCCGACGGCCGCCCCGGCAGCCAAGAAGGCGCCAGTCGGCGGAAGGAAGTTGGTTCCTCCCAAATCCGCGGCGGTAACGGTGACGATCGTCCCCGAGGCCGCCGAGAGGGGCGTCACCTACGAGTCCGTCCTGAGACGGGCTCGTGCCGTCGCGGATCCCGCCGAGTTGGGGCTCGGTAACTGCCGTCGGACCCAAACCGGAGCTCGTTTGTTCGAGTTTCCGGGGAAGGACGGCGGCAAAAATGCCGACCTGTTCGCCGGCAAGTTACGAGAGGTCCTCGCCGACGTGGCGAAGATAGCTAGGCCGACTAAGACGGCGGCTATGGACGTGACCGGTCTAGACGACTCGGTCACCAAGGAGGAGGTGGTCGCGGCGATCGCAGTGGCCGGAGGCTGCGAACCCGCAGCGGTCCTGGCTCGGGACATTAGGCCCGGCCGCGGTGGACTGGGCACTATCCGGCTTGTGTGCCCAGTCGCCGCAGCGTTGGCCGCCCAGGCTAAAGGCCAGGGGCGGCTATTTGTGGGCTTCAGCCGGGCCGTGATCCGGGTGCTTGAGGCAGCGCCGATGCGCTGCTTCAAGTGCTTGGGGATCGGCCACACCCGAGCCATGTGTCCGTCCACAGTAGATAGGGCGGACACGTGCTTCCGCTGCGGGCAACAGGGCCATAAGGCAGCCTCCTGCGAGGCCGCCAAGCCGCACTGTGCGGCGTGCGCCGACAGTGGTCACCCTGCGGACCACATAATGGGGGGGAGCTCATGCCGACCCCCCTCTAAGAAGGGCAAGCCGCAGGCGGCTATAAGCCGTCCTGCCGCTGCTGCCTCCAACCCCGCTGATATCCCATCAGCGGCGGTGGCCGAGGGTGATGCGATGGTCGAGTAATGGGTACCGACCATCGCATCTTGCAGGCAAACACCAACCACTGCCAGGCTGCCCAGGACTTACTGGTGCAGTCAATGGCCGAGTGGTTGGTGGATGTGGCAGTGGTGGCCGAGCCGTACTTCACTCCCAGCAATTGGCTGGGAGACAGTGACGGCTCGGTGGCAATCGTGGCGCGGTCTTCCTCTGGCTCCCCTCCCCTCTCGCTCTTAGAGAGGGGACCGGGATACGTGGCCGCCGCGTGGGGAGGGTTGGCCCTTGTGGGGGTCTACTTCTCCCCAAACCGCCCTCTCCAGGACTTCGAGGATTTCCTCAGGGTCCTGACGGCGGTCATCGGGAGGACGGCGCCACGTCAGGTCTCCGTTTTGGGAGACCTGAATGCCAAGTCGGTGGTCTGTGGAAACCCGGCCACCGACAACCGCGGACGGGCGGTCGAGTTGTGGGCGGCCACGTCTGGTCTCTCTCTCCTGAATAGGGGGAGCGTCCAGACGTGCGTGCGGCGGCAGGGTGGGTCCTTAGTGGACCTCACCTTCGCCACGCCTGCACTGGCCGCCCGCATTCAGAACTGGAGGGTGGAACTGGGGGAGACGATCTCGGATCACCGCTACGTGCGATTCGAGATCTCCCCCCAGAGCCCACGGGGGCGCCGCAGCACCCCCTCATCGTCGGCCCGATCCCCGTTTCCAAGGTGGGCTCTGACCCACCTGGATCGGGAGGCGGCAAGGGAGGCCGCGTTCGTCCAGGACTGGCTTTGGCCAAGTCCCGACGGGGACGTCCTGGACGTGGACGCGGCGGCGGCCCAATTGAGGGGGTCATTGACCGAGGTATGCAACGCCAGCATGCCTCGGTCGAGACGTCCGCCTCCCCGACGCGCCGTTTATTGGTGGTCGGAGGAGTTGGCGGAGCTGCGGGCCACCTGCGTGGCGGCACGGCGGGCCTACACGCGATCGCGTCGGCGGCGCCGACGAGATCAGGCCGACGAGGACCGCCTCTGACGACCGACGACGAACGCCAGATACGTGGAGGCGAGGGCGGCCTTCAAATCGGCCATCGGCGCCGCTAAGGACGCGGCGAGGGCCGAGCTGTTGGAGGGTCTCGACAACGACCCATTCGGGAGGGCATATAAGGCGGCGCGTAACAAACTGCGCCGCATTGGTCCCCCGGTTGCCGAGACCCTCGAACCAGCGCTCCTGGATGGAGTGGTGCGGTCTCTGTTTCCGCGCAGGGATCCGCACTTCGCCCCACCAGTGATGGGACCGCCAATAAGAGCGGCTTTACCGGAGGAGGAAGCTCCTCCTCCTCCGGTTTCAGAGGAAGAATTTGGCGCGGCGACTCTTCGTCTCCGCGCAAAAAGACGGCCCCCGGCCCTGACGGCGTTCCCGCTCGGGTGGTGGCCATCGCGGCCACCGAAATGGAGGGAAGGTTTCGGGACCTCTTCAGCGCGTGCTTCGCGTCGGGGGGGTTCCCGAAACCTTGGCGGGAAGGCCAATTGTGCCTCCTCCACAAGGAGGGACGGCCGGCGGACTCGCCCTCGGCATACCGGCCCATCGTTTTGCTCGATGAGGTCGGTAAAATGTTCGAGGGGATCATCGCCGGCCGCCTCAACCGTCATCTACGGAGTGTGGGACCGGACCTGTCGGACGCCCAGTTCGGATTTCGAACTGGCCGTTCGACAGTGGACGGCCTGGCCCGTTTAAAGGGCCAGGTGACAGAGGCGGTGGGAGTGGGGGATGGAGTGTTGGCTGTGTCATTCGACATTGCCAACGCCTTCAACTCCATCCCCCACTCCACCATCCTGGAGGCGCTCCGGTTCCACGGAGTGCCCCTTTACTTGCGGGGCCTCCTGGCCAGCTACCTGGAGGACCGTGCTGTCCTCCTCGTAGACGGGGCTAGCCAGCTCCGGAGATACGATGTGGAAACCGGCGTTCCACAGGGGTCCGTTCTAGGGCCTCTTCTGTGGAACGTCGGTTATGACTGGCTCCTGCGGGGAACCCCCCTTCGAGGCACGAGTGTCATCTGCTATGCAGATGACACTCTCCTCACTTCCCGCGGGAGCAGTTATAGGGAGGCGGCCAGTTTGGCCTCAGCGGGCGGGTCCTTGGTGGCAGGAAGGATCCGCCGCCTGGGCTTGAGGGTGGCGCTGCACAAAACGGAGGCCGTGTTCTTTCACGGTCCCCGGCAGCGCCCCCCACCTGACGCCCACATTTGCGTGGAGGGGGTGAGGGTTGGGGTTGAGGCCCAGATGAAATATCTGGGCCTCATTCTAGACAGCAGGTGGCGCTTCGGCCCGCACTTTAGCGGGCTGTCGACGCGCCTGCTGCAAGCTGCGGACGCCCTCTCATGGCTCATGCCGAACATGGGAGGGCCAAGCATGCGGTGCCGGCGTCTATACGCCGGCATACTGCGGAGTATGGCCCTTTATGGGGCCCCCATTTGGGCGGACTCCCTCCATAGGAGGGAGAATGCCACCGCTCTTCGGGCGCCCCAAAGGGCCATCGCCCAGCGGGCAGCGCGGGCCTACCGCACGGTAGGCTTCGCTTCGGCATGCGCGCTGGCGGGCACCCCGCCTTGGGAGCTCGAGGCGTGGGTGCTCGCCAGAGTGTACGAGTGGACGGCGGGGCGCAGGGCGCTGGGCGAGCGTCCGGCCCCCGAATTGAGGGAGGCCGTCCGGCGGGAGGCGAGGGTTGCTCTTGTCCAGCATTGGACGCGGGACCTCGCCTCCGCCGTCTTCGGCCGCCGTACCCTTGACGCCATCGGGCCGGTCCTGGAGGACTGGCTCGACAGGCGTCACGGGTTCCTCTCTTTCCGTCTGGTGCAGGTACTCTCCGGTCACGGCTGCTTCGGCAGGTACCTGCACCGGATAGGACGAGAGGAGACACCGTCGTGCCATGGTTGTGGCGCGGCGGAGGACACGGCGGAACACACCCTCGCGGTGTGCCCGTCGTGGGCCGTGCCGCGCCGCGACCTTACCACGGCGGTTGGAGGGGACCTCTCGCTGCCCGCCATCGTCAGAGAGATGGTGGGGAGCGAGGAGGCCTGGGTGGCGATGGCCTCCTTCTGCGAGGTCGTGATGTCGCAGAAGGAGGCAGCGGAGCGCGAGCGGGAGGAGGATCCCCTCGCTCCGGCGCTCCGCAAGAGGCGTAGGGGGAGGAGAAGGCGGGATTTCGCCCCGCTTTCTCCGCGGCCGTGCCGACGCCCGCCTTACATCGCTCACCACGTGGGTGGCTAAGCTACCAAATGACGGCTCGCCGTACTAGGCGGGTTTCGCCGGCGGGGGAGAGGTAGCTCAGGCTAGTTTCCCACCCCCCCGCCACTATGGCGATGCCGGAGTGCCGCTGTGGGTTTAGTGGGTATTCCCAGCTTCGGCTGGGCGAGTCCCACACACGCCCTTCGGGGTACGGTGCGTAAAGGCATTCCCACAGCGTAAAACAAAAAAAAAAAAAAAAAAAGGTTAGAGTTGGGATTGGGTTCCGTGTTGACGCCCTCTCGGCTCATGCCGGGCAGGAGAGGCCAAGCATACTGATGCCAGCGTCTATACGCCGGCCATACTTCAGGTATGTGCTATGGGGCCCCATTTGGGCGGACTCCCTCCATAGGAGGGAGAATGCCACCGCTCTTCGGGCGCCCCAAAGGGCCATCGCCCAGCGGGCAGCGCGGGCCTACCGCACGGTAGGCTTCGCTTCGGCATGCGCTCTGGCGGGCACCCCGCCTTGGGAGCTCGAGGCGTGGGTGCTCGCCAGAGTGTACGAGTGGACGGCGGGCGCAGGGCGCTGGGCGAGCGTCCGGCCCCCGAATTGAGGGAGGCCGTCCGGCGGGAGGCGAGGGTCGCTCTTGTCCAGGAGTGGACGCGGGACCTCGCCTCCGCCGTCTTCGGCCGCCGTACCCTTGACGCCATCGCGCCGGTCCTGGAGGACTGGCTCGACAGGCGTCACGGGTTCCTCTCCTTCCGTCTGGTGCAGGTACTCTCCGGTCACGGCTGCTTCGGCAGGTACCTGCACCGGATAGGACGAGAGGAGACACCGTCGTGCCACGGTTGTGGCGCGGCGGAGGACACGGCGGAACACACCCTCGCGGTGTACCCGTCGTGGGCCGTGCCGCGCCGCGGTCTTGTCACGGCGGTTGGTGGCGACCTCTCGCTGCCCGCCATCGTCAGAGCGATGGTGGGGAGCGAGGAGGCTTGGGTGGCGATGGCCTCCTTCTGCGAGGTCGTGATGTCGCAGAAGGAGGCCGCGGAGCACGAGCGGGAGGAGGATCCCCTCGCTCCGGCGCTCCGCAGGCGGCGTAGGGGGAGGAGAAGGCGGGATTTCGCCCGCTTTCTCCCTCCCTGAGGTGAGCGGCGGGCGTGAGGCCGACACCCGCCTTACATCGTTCACCATGCGGGAGCCACGACCCCTCCCTAGGAGGGGCAATTGAGGGCCCGCCTTACTAGGCGGGTTTCGCCGGCGGGGGAGAGGTAGCTGAGGCTGCGCTAGTTTCCCACTCCCCCGCCACTATGGCGATGCCGGAGTGCCGCTGTGGGTTTAATGGGTATTCCCGGCTTCGGCTGGGCGAGTCTAGGTTGCCACTCCGTGTGCAGTTTCTGGCCTGCCATCGGACGCGTCTCCAAGTGGCGGATAGGGGAACGGCCCCCAGATATGGGGGTTACCGGTTTACCGGCGCGGACCAAAACCAGATGCGGGGACCGCTTCGGCGGTCACACGTGCGGCGGGTCGGCCACCACTCGAGGTGGCTGACGTGACCTGAACTCCGGGTCACCGTCGGGCAACCCGGTCTCCTCATTGAGAGGAGCTGGGGGCCCCGTTTGCCTCCGGGCAAACGAGTGGGGCTAAGAGGAAGGACACCTCGCTAAAAAACCCTTGGCTGCTGCGTCTTCTCGCACAAAAGACGTACCCAGCCCGGCCCCTCCCTGTGGAGTGGAGGGACCACTGTGGGCCCGCCATAGGCGGGAATCGCCGGCGGGGGATTGGTAGTTAGGCTCTGCCATTTTCCCATGACCCCGCCACTCAGGCGATGTCGTTGTGCCGCTGTGGGTTTAGTGGGTATTCCCGGCTTCGGCTGGGCGAGTCCCACACACGCCCTTCGGGGTAAGGTGCGTAAATGCATTCCCACAGCGTAAACAAAAAAAAAAAAAGTTAGGTTGGGGTGCTAGTCGAAGAGCCTCCACGTTGCGCACCCTGGGCAACGCCGGCCCCAACTGCCCACCGAGTTCTGGTGGACTCTTGGGTCCGGCGGCTAATACTTCACACGGGGAAGGGCCAGGTTTCAATCACCGATCATCTTTGATGGTCGTTGATGGGTACCTGGCTATTAGGGGTTCGCATGCATCCGCTTCCACTCTGTTAAGCAGAGTCGAAGTGGATGCATGCTGGGGTATACCGTAATCCCTTCGGGGACCGGGGGCTGTCGGGGCGTTTGTCCGGGCCACGAGGGGACACCTCTATAAAACGGCCGAACCACGGGCGGCATATCCCGTCTCTAGGTTATTGCAGACCTGACGGACTAGTAATCCGTCGAACATTGCAATCTAATCCTAAGTTTGGGGTGGGGCTCGGCGAGAGGATGAATGGCTGGAGGAAGTCCAGTCGTTAGAGCTCCCCACTGTAGATACCTGCCGCCCTCTACAGTATGTAGGCTTACCTGGAGTACGACGCTCTGCTCTTGTGTTGACATTCAAATCGCTAATTCTCGTGGGTACAGTATGGAAGATTCAAACAAAACAAAAAAAACAACAGCAACAACAAAAAGGACGGCAAACACCAACGCCTTAAGGCAAGCCATGAACGACTTGATTAGTAATACAAGTCGTAATGAGGAGGATAGGAGCGAGACGCCCACCGGACGATCGTCGGTGATCGGTGTGGCGTCAAGCGAGAGGGAGAGTGATGCAGTGTCTGTCCGGAGCGATTCCTCGCGGAAGCGCTGGGCAAACAGTGCATCAGAAGGTGAGGGAGCTGGGTCCGGAAGTCCGGATAGACCGGCTCCCAAGATCCTGAAGAAGGGTGCTGGCAGGTGCGGGTCCCAACACTCGGTGGGGCTCTCCCAGGCCAGGCAGTTTCTGCGGGACGGACCGTCGGACTCGGAGTCCACTTTAACTGACTCCGAGACGGAATCCCGCAATACGGGACAAGACGGAAGGAGTGGCCCCTCGATGGCTGCACCCAGCGACCTTAGGTCGAAGGCTGAGGAGGGGGCGGCAGCCATTGAGGGGGTCCTCAAAAAGTCTAAGAACTTGAAGGGGACCTGCATCCGGGAGATCAGGGATGCAACGAGCAAAATGCTCGAAGCGGTCAAATCCCTGGCCTCCCGGACAGAGGACGATGAGGCACGAAGATTGAGGGCCGACAACAAGCGCCTGCAAGGGCAGCTTTCGGCCCTGCAAAAAGAGGTGGCTGCTCTGCGTAGGGCTTTCTCGGAAGGAGAAAGCCCTCGCTCTAAAAAGAAGCGGCCCCAGCAGCTGGTCCCGGAGCCGGTTCCGCAGCCCCCTTCCGAGGGCATAACGCCGGAAATCTTTGCCCGGGGCATGGAGACCCTTCAGCGCACGCTGATGGACCACCTGGGTGGGTTCATCAAAGCGCAGCTGGAGGGCCTCGAGAAGGACGGCCGCCTGCTGCCGGCGCGGTCCCACCGCCCCTCCCTGGCGGCTGACAGGAGGGCGAGCCAGCCCCCAGAGAAGGAGAGACGGGGGCAGGAGCCGGCGACACTTATGCCGCCGGCCAACCTGCCCAAGAAGGCAAGACCGGCCCTGGGGAAGAAGCCCAAGGGACCGAGCGGGCGCGGAGGGGCAGAGGCCCCTGCCCCTGAGCCTGCCCCTGAGCCAAAACGCGCCCAGGAACAGGTCGCCGGAGGCTCCAGGGAGGTGCAGCCCCTGGTCCTGGAGAGGGAGTCGTGGGCCACGGTGGTCCGCAAGAAGCAGAAGAAGGCCGCCGTCGCTCGTGCTCCCACTCCGGGCCCGAAGCCTAAGGGGCCCAAACCGGCGGCCCCTAAGAAGGTCCCCAAGGTTCCGAAGAGGCCCGCCGTGCTGATGGCCCTCAAGCCAGAGGCCGTAAGGGAGGGCGCCACGTACGTGGACGTCCTCAGGAAGGCGAGGGCGGCCATCAGCCTCACGGAGATTGGAGTGGTGCCGGGTAAAGTCAGGAGGTCGATGACGGGAGCCGGCCTTATGGAGCTCCCGAAAGAGACCTCCCCCTCCCAGGCCGACACCTTGGCCAAGAAATTGACTGAGGTGCTCGGGGAGGTGGCCGAGATTACCCGGCCCACAAAAATGGCGGAGATCCGTGTGGCGGGCCTCGAGGAGTCATTGACGCCTGAAGAGGTGAAGGGCGTCCTGGCCGAGGCGGCCAAGTGCCCTCCCGACCAGATTCGGGTGGGCACCATAGCCCTGGGGGCGAGGGGCACGGGCTCGGTCCGAGTTTCCTGCCCCGTAGAGGCCGCGAAGGGGCTGGGAGAGCGGGGCAAAGTGGTGGTGGGTTGGAGCGTCGCTTCAATCCACCTACTGGAGAGGCGCCCCATGCGCTGCCGCAGGTGCCTAGAGGGGGGGCACACCGCGGCGCTCTGCCCGTCCAAAAAGGACAGGAGCGGCCTGTGCTTCAGGTGCGGGCAGCCGGGCCACATGGCCATGGGCTGCAAGGCTCCTATAAAGTGCGCGCTGTGCGCAGATAGGGGCCTACCCAGTGGCCACAGAATGGCGGGTAGGGCCTGCAACCCGCCTCAAGTTCGGGGCCGCTCCGCAGTGGGGCCGACAGCGGCCGGCTCTGCTACCACCGCTACGGAAGGGACACCGATGGACACTGCTAATGCCCAGTAGGTCCATCGGTGTCATATTACAAGTAAACGCCAACCACTCCGCCAGGTCGCAGGACCTGTTGTGCCAAGACATGGCGGCGTGGGGGGCGGATCTGGCGGTGGTGGCAGAGCCACATTCCATTCCGGCATCTACCGGTTGGCTGGGGTCATCGGATGGCCTGGCTGCGATCGCAAGACCCGCCGCGAGCACTGGCCCCCCTCTCGTTCTTAGGGAGAGGGGGCCGGGGTTCGTGGCGGCGCAACGGGGGGGATTAGTGGTCATTTCCACGTACTTCTCCCCCAACCGCAGCCGGGCTGAGTTTGAGCGCTTCTTGGCCGCCGTCGAAGTGGCGGTCCAGAGGGCGGCTCCATGCCCCGTGTTGGTGGCGGGAGACTTCAATGCCAAGCATGGTGCTTGGGGGTCTCCCGTCACCAACGCTTTCGGTGAGGACCTGGTGGAATGGGCCCACTGCTTGGGTCTCCAGGTCCTCAACCGGGGCAGTACCCCGACGTGCGTGAGGTGGCAGGGTGAATCGATAGTGGATGTCACCTTGGCCACCTCGACCCTGGCCAACCGGATCCGGAACTGGCGGGTAGAGACGACGGTGGAGATCTCGGATCACAGGTACGTCCGGTTCGAGATCTCCACGGCGGGTCCTACGGCCCCGCTTCACCTGGGCCCCGCGGCAGGCGCCTCATCATTCCCGAGGTGGGCGCTTGCACACCTCCGTAGGGACATCGCCGAGGAGGCGGCGGTGTTCCGAGCGTGGGCCGAACCGCCGGCCCACCTCACTGGAGACGCGGACGGCATGGCGGACCTACTCGCTGAGGACCTAGAAGTGGTCTGCAGCGCCGCCATGCCGAGGGCCCGGGGCTGCCGCCGAAAGAAGCAGACATACTGGTGGACGCAGGAACTCGCTCACCTGCGTGCCGCCAGTATGGCTGCACGGCGCGCTTACCTGAGGTGCAGGAGGCGCGCCGTAAGGGGGCCCGGCGAAGAGGACGGTCTTCGCCGGGCGTACAGAGAGGCCCATCGAGCCCTGCGTACCGCCATATGCAGGGCAAAGGTCGCTGCTGCTGAGGAGTTTCTGGCACTCCTCGACAGCGACCCCTAAGGGAAGGCCGTACAGGGTGGTGAGGGGGAAGCTGCAGGGAGCGGCACCCCCCACCTCCTGTATGGAGCCAGGGCTACTCCGAAGGGTCCTGGAAACTCTTTTTCCGAACCCGGGACCCTTCACGCCCCCCAGGATGCCCGCCTCCAGCTCATCCACTCTGGAGGTGTGGACCGATGGGCCTCCCGTAACCGACGGTGAGTTGGACTCCATCAGGGAGAGGCTCAGAGCCAAGAACAAGGCTCCGGGCCCGGACGGCGTCCCTGCGAAGGTGTTGGCACTAGCCATGGAGCACCTGGGGGATCGGCTCCGAGCGGTCATGAATACATGCATCGCGACGGGCCGCTTCCCCAGGAGATGGAGGGTGGGCAGGCTGTGCCTCCTTCGCAAGGACGAACGTCCCCCCGACTCACCGTCGGGCTACAGGCCGGTCGTGCTCCTGGATGAGAGCGGCAAATGTTTCGAGAGGATTCTCGCCGCTCGCATCCAGGAGCACCTGGAAAGCAGGGGACCGCAGCTGGCGGACTGCCAGTACGGCTTCCGGACCGGCCGGTCCACGATGGACGCGGTGGCTCGCCTCAAGAGGTGGACTGAGGCGGCCACAGCAAGGGGTGAGGGTGTCGTCGCGGTGTCGTTGGACATCGCGAACGCGTTCAACACCCTCCCCCACGAATGCATAGAGGCGGCACTGAAGTTCCACGAAGTGCCCCTCTACCTCTGCGCCCTCGTGTCGGACTACCTCAGCGAGAGGAAAATCCTATACGAGGACGCAGAGGGTCGCGTCCAGTCGTGGACCATGAAGGTGGGTGTACCCCAGGGATCAGTGCTTGGTCCCCTGCTCTGGAACCTGGGGTACAATTGGGTTCTGCGTGGCGCGCTCTTGCCGCGGATGGATGTCGTCTGCTTTGCGGACGACACTCTGGTCGCGGTGGGGGCGCGTGAGTGGGAGGAGGCGGTCCACCTCGCGTCGGTCGGCACCTCATTGGTCGTCCGACGCATCCGCCTCCTGGGGCTGGAAGTGGCCGTCGCGAAGACGAGGGCCATGGCCTTCCATGCCCCGCGACGCAGGACCCCACCGGGGCTCCGTATCCGGGTGGAGGGGTTCCAGGTTCCCGTCGAGGTGCACATCAAGTACCTCGGCCTGATCCTGGATCCCCGTTGGGATTTCGAGGAGCACTTTAGGCTCCTCGCCCCGCGGCTGTGTTCTGTCGCAGCCGCCCTCGGACGGCTCCTCCCCAATTTTGGGGGGCCGAATTCGGCGTGCCGTCGGCTGTACCACGGGGTGGTACGGTCGATGGCACTCTACGGAGCCCCGGTGTGGGCGGAGTGCCTATCCCGGCGCACAGTGGCCCTGCTGCGGAAGCCGCAGAGGGTCATCGCGACACGGACCGTGCGGGCGTACCGCACGGTCAGCCACGGGGCTGCCTGCGTGCTCGCGGGCACGCCGCCGTGGGAGGTCGATGCACGGGTTCTGTCCCCGGTGCATCGACACCGTGTCGCGGCCCGGGAACGGGGGGAACGACCCGCCTTCGAGGAGGTAAGGCGGGTCAGAATAGCGGCTCGGGGGGCGGCCCTGAGTCGGTGGAGGGAGGCACTCCGCACACCAGCTGCCGGCCACCGGACGATTGGAGCGATTCGTCCGGTGTTGGAGGGATGGGTTGGGCGCTGGCATGGCAGCCTCACCTACCGCTTGGTGCAGGTACTGACCGGACATGGGTGCTTCGGTCACTACCTGCACCGTGTCGCCCGTCGGGAGGAGTCGCCGCGGTGTCACCACTGCGACTCTCGACGACACGGCCGAGCACACCCTGGTGGAGTGCCCGGCCTGGCGAAACGAGCGCCGCGACCTTGTGGCGGCGCTCGGAGGCGGACGCCTCTCCCTGGCAACCATGGTTCGAGCCATGGTTGAAAGCGAGAGTGCATGGGAGGCTGCCGCCTCCTTCTGCGAGACCGTCCTCTTGCAGAAGGAGGCAGCGGAGAGGGAGCGGGAAGAGGATGCTCTTGCCGCTCCCCTCCGGCGTAGACGGGCGGGGCGAAGAAGGCGGGGGACGTATCCCCGTCTCCTTTAGCCCCTGAGTGTGACCAGCGTGTGTGGGTAGCTCCCCACGCGCATTGCACCGGTCACCACGTCTGGGGATTATCCGTTCCCGGGTAATCCTCCCTAGGCGCGGAAACCGGCCTTGTTAAGGCCGGCGAGAATTCTTTTTTTGCCAGTTATTTGGCTGTGTTTCTTTTTTTAACCGCTATGCCTTTTTTGCGGCTTACGCCTTGTCTTTTTTTCTTTTGGGGTGCTCTTTTCCCAAGTCAATTCTTTTTCTTTCTTTGTCAATTTTACATTTCCTTATTTACATTGCTTATATCTAAAACTTACTTTTACTATTACAGTTATTTTTCTAATAAATATACATTTTTTGCTAACACAATTTACAGCTATTCTTGCCGACGGCGACACTGGTTGTGCCGCTCACCTTGTGCGGTTTCTGTCTATGCAAATTTTTGCGACCTTGAGGCAAAACCGCTCCAGATACGGCCTGGAGTGTTTGTCCGCCATAAGGTCGGCTATGGATGCTTCCGTCAAAATTTTTCCAGTACTTACTTCCAGGCCGTATCTGTCGCGGTCGTGCCTCGGGCATTCAAATAATAGATGCTGAATGGTTTCAGCAGCCTCCGTGTCACACACGCAGGCCGGACTATCCTTAAGTTTAAACTTATGCAAGTACGCGGCGAAGCCGCCGTGGCCAGTTAAAATTTGCGCCCAAATAGACGTCCTGTCGAGGCTCCTCAGGACCCTGCGCGCGTGAACCACATCGGGGAAGAACATCCGCGTGACCCCAGCCGTGGCCCCGCCGGTGTACCTCCCATTCCAGACAGCTACTGTGCCCTCTCTCATTAATGAGATTTATAATACGCACCACACAGTTCAAGTTCATTGGTTTACATCTTTTACCGTTTCTTGGCATCCGTGCGTCACTAACGGGATTCAGCAGAATACCAGCGTCAGGTATCCTACCTGGCACATGCTGAGCTGGACTCCTATTTGGTGCAACCATGAGACATACGCCGCAACGTTTTGTGTGCGAAACTATTTCAAATGTCTGTGTTGTTTATAATGGGTGAATTTGTTTTTATTTTTTCTTTAATTTTTTTTTTGTACTATTTGTTTATCACCCTTCTTGATGTATTTTTTTTCCTGTATTACCTGTATTGTGTCTTTTGTTGTTGCATCAAATAAATGTGTTATCTATCTATCTATCTATCTATCTATCTCAAACGTCGCTTGACGTATGAGACTGGACACCTGTCATACGCCGGGGCGACCCTGGACTGAGCCGCCGCCTGCCTTGCCAACTCGTCGGCTCGCTCATTGCCGGGGATCCCGACATGAGCTTTCACCCAAAAGAACCGGAGGATTTTACCTCTCCCCTCTTGCTCCCTTATATTCCCACGAATATGGGTAGCAAGGGGATGGTGCGTTTCCGGGTTTCGGATCAAGTCGAGCGAGGACCGAGGGTCGCTGAGCACCGCCGCGCAGTCGAAGCCTCTCGCAACAACCAGGTCCGTAGCCCTGGCTATCGCGAGCAGCTCCGCCTGAAAGACGGTGCACATCGACTCCAACCTCATTCGCTTGGTCCGAATCTCGGACCCATCCCGCCAGTATGAATATGCTGCCACGACCCCCTCATCCGATTTACTACCGTCAGTGTAAATCAGATGAGCGGGCAACTGTAGCTGAGCCACAGTTTCGGGGAGCATATTCTCCAGACACTGATATTCTACATCTGGCTCACTGGCGGGGTGAGGGGCCTCCGTAAAGGCCCTACGCTCCTCCAGTTCACGGGATTCCAGCTCATCAATCGGACGTCCCCGTTTGCACTCATACAGCCGGGCGACCTCCAACACTCGAAGATCGAGCGGGAGGAGACCCGACAGCGTGAGTGCTGCATTGAGCGAGACCGTACGATGTGACTTGGCGATCTTCTGTGCAAAGCCCCTCTGGACGGTGGCAAAGGTTCTTTGCACAGAGATCTTCTCGGCGGCCTTCGCCCAGGAGCTCGCGCCGTACAGGATCGTCGGTTCGACGACTGCGGTGTATATCGTCCTGATGATCTCCGGACACAAGCCCCAATCCACCCGAGCCATCGCCGACAGCTTCCTATAAAGGTTAGTTGCCTTGCAACAAGCATATGAGATATGCTTGTTGAAGGTCAACTTACTGTCGACGATGACTCCGAGGATCTTGAGCTCGGTCACCATCGAGATGTCAACGCCACCCATCTGCACGACCGGAGTGTCATACCTAAGCTTACGCGTAACAACCATCGCCTGAGTTTTTTCGGCGGAGAAGCGAAGCTTATTTACGACACCCCACTCGTGCACACGGGCTAAAGCGGCATTGGCATCCCGCTGGATCCCGAGCGCCGTGTGCCCAGAGAACACCAGCACGATATCATCCGCGAACGCCTGCACGTACGCGCCCAGCGTATCCAGGTTGTCCAGCAGAGGGTCCAGCAGCATGTTCCAGAAGAGGGGCCCACCGATGGAGCCCTGGACGCAGCCTTTGGACTGGGGCTTCAGCATCGTCCTCCCCGCGTAGCGCACGACTACGCTCCGGTCCCTGAAGTAATCCTCGACAAGACGTCTCAGATTAACGGGGATACCCTTCTCTACCATTCTGCACTTTATTGCAGGCCACCATGCATTGTCAAACGCCCCCTCGATGTCCAGAGAGACTATCAGGGCGGTCTCCTTCTTGTGGAGGATGCCTCTGACGCGCTGCACCAGGTCGTACAGCGCGTCCTCCGTGCTCCGCTGCGGAACGAAGCCGTACTGCCGCGCATTGGACTTGGGCAAGAAGTGCCAACGGATTCGTCGGCACAGGATTTTCTCCAAAATCTTGCCCAGGATGGAAAGTAGTCCAATGTGGCGATACGACTTTGCGCGGGCATAGTCTGGACGCGCCGGCTTCCTGAGCACCACGACAGATGCTACCTTCCACGGCGCCGGGAAGCACGCCAGGTCAAGACACCGGTTCAGGATGGCCAGGAATAGCTGGGGATCCTGGTTAATCACTCGGTAGCATATATCGCTCGTGAAACCATCCGGACCCGGTGCCTTTTTCGGGTTGAAGCTGCGCAGAGTCCGTATCAGCTCCCCCCTGGTGATCGGGGGGTCGTCGGTCTCTCCCGGGAGGCGCGTGCTGACCAAATCCGCACGACGCCTGATGACGGCGTGGACATCATTGTCCGCCGACGCGTCATCGTCGGCGAAGAATGTTCCGGCCAGCAGCGCCACCGATTGATCCGGGCTCTGCACAACTCCACCGGTTAGGTTAGGTTAGGTTAGGTTGAGGACTCAGAGGAGGAATTTGGCGCGGCGACTCTTCGTCTCCGCGCCAAAAAGACGGCCCCCGGCCCTGACGGCGTTCCCGCTCGGGTGGTGGCCATCGCGGCCACCGAAATGGAGGGAAGGTTTCGGGACCTCTTCAGCGCGTGCTTCGCGTCGGGGAGGTTCCCGAAACCTTGGCGGGAAGGCCAATTGTGCCTCCTTCGGAAGGAGGGACGGCCGGCGGACTCCCACTCGGCATACCGGCCCATCGTCTTGCTTGACGAGGCCGGAAAGATGTTCGAGGGGATTATCGCCGGCCGTCTCAAGCGGCATCTGCGGAGCGTGGGACCGGCCCTGTCGGACGCCCAGTTCGGATTTCGAGCTGGTCGTTCGACAGTGGACGCCCTGGCCCGTCTAAAGGGCCAGGTGACAGAGGCGGTGGGAGTGGGGGATGGAGTGTTGGCTGTGTCATTCGACATTGCCAACGCCTTTAATTCCATCCCCCACTCAACCATCCTGGAAGCGCTCCGGTACCACGGAGTGCCCCTGTATTTACGGGGCCTCCTGGCCAGCTACTTGGAGGACCGTGCTGTCCTCCTCGTAGACGGGGCTGGCCAGCTTCGGCGATACGCTGTTGGAGTCGGCGTTCCACAGGGGTCTGTTTTAGGGCCTCTTCTGTGGAACGTCGGTTATGACTGGCTCCTGCGGGGAACCCTCCTTCGAGGCACGAGTGTCATCTGCATAGCGGATCCTCACTTCCCGCGGGAGCACCTTCCGGGAGGCGGCCAGTTTGGCGTCGGCGGGCGGATTCTTGGTGGCGGGAAGGATCCGCCGCCTGGGCTTGAGGATGGCGCTGCACAAAACGGAGGCCGTGTTCTTTCATGGCCCCCGGCAGCGCCCCCCACCTGACGCCCACATTTTTGTGGAGGGCGTCAGGATCAGGATCACGTTGGACAGCAGGTGGCGCTTCGGCCCGCATTTCAGCGGGCTGTCAACGCGCCTGCTGAAGGCTGCGGGAGCCCTCTCGTGGCTGATGCCAAACCTGGGGGGGCCCAGCATGCGGTGCCGGCGTCTATACGCCGGCATACTGCGGAGTATGGCCCTTTATGGGGCCCCTATTTGGGCGGACTCCATCCATAGGAGGGAGAACCTCACCGCCCTTCGGACGCCCCAAAGGGCCATCGCCCAGCGGGCATCGCGGGCCTACCGCACGGTGGGCTTCGCAGCGGCGTGCGGTCTGGCGGGCACCCCGCCTTGGGAGCTCGAGGCGTGGGTGCTCGCCAGAGTGTACGAGTGGACGGCGGGGCGCAGGGCGCTGGCCGAGCGTCCGGCCCCCGAATTGAGGGAGGCCGTCCGGCGGGAGGCGAGGGTCGCTCTTGTCCGGGAGTGGACGCGGGACCTCGCCTCCGCCGTCTTCGGCCGTCGTACCCTCGACGCCATCGGGCCGGTCCTGGAGGACTGGCTCGACAGGCGTCACGGGTTCCTCTCCTTCCGTCTGGTGCAGGTGCTCTCCGGTCACGGCTGCTTCTGCAGGTACCTGCACCGGATAGGACGAGAGGAGACACCGTCGTGCCACGGTTGTGGCGCGGCGGAGGACACGGCGGAACACACCCTCGCGGTGTGCCCGTCGTGGGCCGTGCCGCGCCGCGATCTTGTCACGGCGGTTGGAGAGGACCTCTGCGAGGAGCGAGGAAGCTTGGGTGGGGATGGCCTCCTTCTGCGAGGTCGTGATGTCGCAGAAGGAGGCAGCGGAGCGCGAGCGGGAGGAGGATCCCCTCGCTCCGGCGCTCCGCAGGCGGCGTAGGGGGAGGAGAAGGCGGGATTTCGCCCGCTTTCTCCCTCCGTGAGGTGAGCGGCGGGCGTGAGGCCGACGCCCGCCTTACATCGCTCACCACGTGGGAGCCACGGCCCCTCCCTGGGAGGGGCAATTGAGGGCCCGCCTTTTTAGGCGGGGTTCGCCGGCGGGGGAGAGGTAGCTCAGGCTGCGCTAGTTTCCCACTCCCCCGCCACTATGGCGATGCCGGAGTGCCGCTTTAAAAAAAAGGTTAGGTTAGGTTAGGTTAGGTTAGGTTAGGTTAGGTTAGGTTAGGTTAGGTTAGGTTAGGTTAGGTTAGGTTAGGTTAGGTTAGGTTAGGTTGGGGGACTCCCCACAGCGCAGACTTCCACGTAGTGTTCCCCGGGCAACGCCGTGTCTGACCACCGTAACGGAGTGGCAGACCGGTGGCTAACGTGCGCTGTGACTTACGCGATCTGCGAAATTTTATTTTATCTGAGGGCGATTGCGTGCATTGAGGTTTTATTGTGTTTTTATCGTGGGTTTTATTTTATTGTGGGTTTCGTTTTTATTCTATTGAGGTTTTATTTTATTATTGTGGTTTTTGTTTTTCGCTATGCCGAAACCATTACGAAATGCCTCCGGGCAGTTTGCCCCAAAAGGCCCTTCTCAGGGCCAACCAAAAGGCCCTTCTCAGGGCCAACCCAAAGGCCCTTCTCAGGGCCAACCCGGCGGCTTGTCGGAGTCAGAGGCCAGCCGCGCGCCATCTGCGGCAGGCTTCTGTGGAGAGGACGAGTTCTCCGACTCGGACTTGGGGTCCGTAGTCGGGGACTCGTCGTCCGTGTGTAGCGTGGCTGCAGACCGCAGCCTGAAGAGGGCCTACTTGAGGCTCGGGTCCGAGGGATCGTCGGACTCGGCCAAGGGTAAGCCCAAACAGAAGAAGTCGAAGGCGAAGACTGCTTCGCCTTCAACTCCTTCTCAGGCCGGCTCCCATGATGTGGGTCTGGCAGATGCCCAGCGGCAGCTCGGCTTGGCCAAACGGGCCGAGCTCGAGCTGGAGCTGGAGGAAAAGGTTGCCGCGAAAGAGAGGCAGGCGCGCGCAGCCAAGGCGAGGGCCGGATATGGTTCGGCCCTCGTCACTTTCGACGGCGTCTCTGCGACGGAGCTGGTCCGACTGGCGAAGGAGGACATGGAGGAGATCGTCGAGGTCGCCTCCAGGTCCTCGAACCTAAAGGGGACCTTTCAAAAGGCCCTCAAATGCCGTGCAACTAGCTTGCACGGCATTGTAGCGGAACTGACGCAGCGCACTGCGTCAGAGGAGACGCGGCAGCTGCAGGCGAGGGTGGACCGCCTGCAAGCGGAGGTCAGCCAGCTTCACAAGAAGCTGGCTGAGGCCACAGCCCCGCCAACGAAGGCCCCGACGGCAGCGGTTCCCTCCTCCTCCTCCTCCTCCTCCAACCTTGAGGAATTGTTCCGCAAGGTTGTCATGGAGGAGAGGGCGTTCACCCGTGCCTGCTTCGCAGGCATAGAGGACCGCCTCCTGCCCGAGCCGCGTCTCCGTCCGCCACTAGCGGCGGACAAGACGCCGACAGTGGCTCCCGTTGCCCCGAAGCCCTCAAAGGGCAAGGGCAAGGGAAAGAAATCCCCGGGGGCTCTGCTTCCCCCCGGTACGATTGCGGGCGCCCAGCTGGAGCCGGTTGCCAGTGCGGCACCCTCCCAGGTGCAGGAGAGAGACGCCCTCCTCCCTTCCACCACCCCAGCCAATCAGTCTTGGTCAGAGGTGGTTAGGAAGGGAAAGGGAAAGGGCAAAAAGGCGGTTCAGGCCCCGGCTGCCCCAGCGGCTGCCCCGGCAGGTGCCCCGGCGGCTGCCCCGGCAGCCAAAAAGGCCCCGAAGCTGGTGCCTCCTAAAACCGCGGCGGTCACAGTGACCATTGTGCCCGAGGCCGCGGAGAGGGGGGTAACCTACGAGTCCGTCCTAAGACAGGCTCGTAGCATCGCGGACCCCGCCGAATCGGGGATTGGCGCTTGCCGCCGGACCCCAACCGGAGCTCGACTATTCGAGTTTCCGGGGAAGGACGGCGGCAAAAACGCGGACCTCTACGCGAACAAGCTGCGGGAGGTCCTCGCCGATGTGGCGAAGGTGGCCAGGCCGACCAAGACGGCGGCTATGGAGGTGACCGGTCTCGACGACTCGGTCACCAAGGAGGAGGTGGTCGCGGCGATTGCAGTGGCCGGAGGCTGCGAACCCGCAGCGGTGCAGGCTCGGGACATTAGGCCCGGCCGCGGTGGACTGGGCACTATCCGGCTGGTGTGCCCCGTCGCCGCAGCGTTGGCCGCCCAGGCTAAAGGCCAGGGGCGGCTATTTGTTGGCTTCAGCCGGGCCGTGATCCGGGTACTTGAGGCAGCGCCAATGCGCTGCTTCAAGTGCTGCGGTATCGGCCACACCCGAGCAATGTGTCCGTCCACTGTGGATAGGGCGGACACATGCTTCCGCTGCGGGAAGGAGGGGCATATGGCGGCCACGTGCGAGGCTGCCAAGCCGCACTGCGCGGCGTGTGCCTCCAGTGGTTGCCCCGCCGACCACGTTATGGGAGGGACGTCATGCCGACCCCCGTCCAAGAAGGGCAAGCCGCAGGCGGCTATAAGCCGTCCTGCCGCTGCTGCCACACCAGCTGATATCCCATCAGCGGCGGTGGCCGAGGGTGATGCGATGGTCGAGTAATGGGTACAGACCATCGCATCCTGCAGGCAAACACCAACCACTGCCGGGCTGCCCAGGACTTACTGGTGCAGTCAATGGCCGAGTGGTTGGTGGATGTGGCAGTGGTGGCCGAGCCGTACTATACTCCCCGCAATTGGCTGGGAGATAGTGACGGCTCGGTGGCAATCGTGGCGCGGTCTTCCTCGGACTCCCCTCCCCTCTCGCTCTTAGAGAGGGGACCGGGATACGTGGCCGCCGCGTGGGGGGGGTTGGCCCTTGTGGGGGTCTACTTCTCCCCAAACCGCCCTCTCCAGGACTTCGAGGATTTCCTCGGGGTCCTGACGGCGGTCATCGGGAGGACGGCGCCACGTCAGGTCTCCGTTTTGGGAGACCTGAATGCCAAGTCGGTGGTCTGGGGAAACCCGGCCACCGACAACCGCGGACGGGCGGTCGAGTTGTGGGCGGCCACGTCTGGTCTCTCTCTCCTGAATAGGGGGAGCGTCCAGACGTGCGTGCGGCGGCAGGGTGGATCCATAGTGGACCTCACCTTCGCCACGCCCGCGCTGGCCGCCCGCATTCAAAACTGGAGGGTGGAACTGGGGGAGACGATCTCGGATCACCGCTACGTGCGATTCGAGATCTCCCCCCAGAATCCACAGGGGCGCCGCAGCACCCCCTCATCGTCGGGCCGATCCCCGTTTCCAAGGTGGGCTCTGACCCACCTGGATCGGGAGGCAGCAAGGGAGGCCGCGTTCGTCCAGGACTGGCTTTGGCCAGGTCCCGGCGTGAACGTCCTGGACGTGGACGCGGCGGCGGCCCGATTGAGGGGGTCATTGACCGAGGTATGCAACGCCAGCATGCCTCGGTCGAGACGTCCGCCTCCCCGACGCGCCGTTTATTGGTGGTCGGAGGAGTTGGCGGAGCTGCGGGCAACCTGCGTGGCGGCACGGCGGGCCTACACCCGATCGCGTCGGCGGCGCCGACGAGATCTGGCCGACGAGGACCGCCTCTACGCCAAATACGTGGAGGCGAGGGCGGCCTTCAAATCGGCTATCGGCGCCGCTAAGGACGCGGCGAGGGCCGAGCTGTTGGAGGGTCTCGACAACGACCCATTCGGGAGGCCATATAAGGCGGCGCGTAACAAACTGCGCCGCATTGGTCCCCCGGTTGCCGAGACCCTCGAACCAGCGCTCCTGGATGGGGTGGTGCGGTCCCTGTTTCCGCGCAGGGATCCGCACTTCACTCCACCAGTGATGGACTCCCCCCGAGGGAGGGCTCAACCGGAGGAGGAAGCTCCTCCTCCTCCGGTCTCAGAGGAGGAATTTGGCGCGGCGACTCTTCGTCTCCGCGCCAAAAAGACGGCTCCCGGCCCGGACGGCATTCCCGCTCGGGTGGTGGCCATCGCGGCCACCGAAATGGAGGGAAGGTTTCGGGACCTCTTCAGCGCGTGCTTCGCGTCGGGGAGGTTCCCGAAACCTTGGCGGGAAGGCCAATTGTGCCTCCTCCGGAAGGAGGGACGGCCGGCGGACTCCCCCTCGGCATACCGGCCCATCGTCTTGCTTGACGAGGCCGGAAAGATGTTCGAGGGGATTATCGCCGGCCGTCTCAAGCAGCATCTGCGGAGCGTGGGACCGGACCTGTCGGACGCCCAGTTCGGATTTCGAGCTGGTCGTTCGACAGTGGACGCCCTGGCCCGTCTAAAGGGCCAGGTGACAGGGGCGGTGGGAGTGGGGGATGGAGTGTTGGCCGTGTCATTCGACATTGCCAACGCCTTCAATTCCATCCCCCACTCCACCATCCTGGAAGCGCTCCGGTTCCACGGAGTGCCCCTGTACTTGCGGGGCCTCCTGGCCAGCTACTTGGAGGACCGTGCTGTCCTCCTCGTAGACAGGGCTGGCCAGCTCCGGCGATACGATGTCGGGGCCGGCGTTCCACAGGGGTCCGTTCTAGGGCCTCTTCTGTGGAACGTCGGTTACGACTGGCTCCTGCGGGGAACCCTCCTTCGAGGTACGAGTGTCATCTGCTACGCGGATGACACTCTCCTCACTTCCCGCGGGAGCACCTTCCGGGAGGCAGCCAGTTTGGCATCGGCAGGCGGATCCTTAGTGGCCGGAAGGATCCGCCGCCTGGGCTTGAGGGTGGCGCTGCACAAAACGGAGGCCGTGTTCTTCCACGGCCCCCGGCAGCGCCCCCCACATGACGCCCACATTTTTGTGGAGAGCGTCAGGGTCGGGGTCGAGGCCCAGATGAAGTATCTGGGCCTCACGTTGGACAGCAGGTGGCGCTTCGGCCCGCACTTTAGCGGGCTGTCGACGCGCCTGCTGAAAGGTGCGGACGCCCTCTCATGGCTCATGCCGAACATGGGAGGGCCAAGCATGCGGTGCCGGCGTCTATACGCCGGCATACTGCGGAGCATGGCCCTTTATGGGGCCCCCATTTGGGCGGACTCCCTCCATAGGAGGGAGAATGCCACCGCTCTTCGGGCGCCCCAAAGGGCCCTCGCCCAGCGGGCAGCGCGGGCCTACCGCACAGTAGGCTTCGCTTCGGCATGCGCTCTGGCGGGCACCCCGCCTTGGGAGCTCGAGGCGTGGGTGCTCGCCAGAGTGTACGAGTGGACGGCGGGGCGCAGGGCGCTGGGCGAGCGTCCGGCCCCCGAATTGAGGGAAGCCGTCCGGCGGGAGGCGAGGGTCGCTCTTGTCCGGGAGTGGACGCGGGACCTCGCCTCCGCCGTCTTCGGCCGCCGTACCCTCGACGCCATCGGGCCGGTCCTGGGGGACTGGCTCGACAGGCGTCACGGGTTCCTCCCCTTCCGTCTGGTGCAGGTACTCTCCGGTCACGGCTGCTTCGGCAGGTACCTGCGCCGGGTAGGACGAGAGGAGACACCGTCGTGCCACGGTTGTGGCGCGGCGGAGGACACGGCGGAACACACCCTCGCGGTGTGCCCGTCGTGGGCCGTGCCGCGCCGCGGTCTTGTCACGGCGGTTGGTGGCGACCTCTCGCTGCCCGCCATCGTCAGAGCGATGGTGGGGAGCGAGGAGGCCTGGGTGGCGATGGCCTCCTTCTGCGAGGTCGTGATGTCGCAGAAGGAGGCCGCGGAGCGCGAGCGGGAGGAGGATCCCCTCGCTCCGGCGCTCCGCAGGCGGCGTAGGGGGAGGAGAAGGCGGGATTTCGCCCGCTTTCTCCCTCCCTGAGGTGAGCGGCGGGCATGAGGCCGACGCCCGCCTTGCATCGCTCATCACGCGGGAGCCACGGCCCCTCCCCAGGAGGGACAATTGAGGGCCCGCCTTACTAGGCGGGTTTCGCCGGCGGGGGAGAGGTAGCTCAGGCTGCGCTAGTTTCCCACTCCCCCGCCACTATGGCGATGCCGGAGTGCCGCTGTGGGTTTAGTTGGTATTCCCAGCTACGGCTGGGCGAGTCCCACACACGCCCTTCGGGGTAAGGTGCGTAAATGCATTCCCACAGCGTAAACAAAAAAAAAAAAAAAAAAGGTTAGGTTGAGGAGACACCGTCGTGCCACGGTTGTGGCGCGGCGGAGGACACGGCGGAACACACCCTCGCGGTGTGCCCGTCGTGCGCCGTGCCGCGCCGCGGTCTTGTCACGGCGGTTGGCGGGGATCTCTCGCTGCCCGCCATCGTCAGAGCGATGGTGGGGAGCGAGGAGGCTTGGGTGGCGATGGCCTCCTTCTGCGAGGTCGTGATGTCGCAGAAGGAGGCAGCGGAGCGCGAGCGGGAGGACGATCCCCTCGCTCCGGCGCTCCGCAGGCGGCGTAGGGGGAGGAAGGCAGGACTTCGCCCGCTTTCTCCCTCCCTGAGGTGAGCGGCGGGCGTGAGGCCGACGCCCGCCTTACATCGCTCACGGTGGGAGCCACGGCCCCTCCTGGGAGGAGACAATTGAAAACCCGCCTTTTTAGGCAGGTTTCGCCGGCAGGGGAAGTAGCTCAGGCGCTGGTTCCCACTCCCCCGCCACTATGGCGATGCCGGAGTGCCGCTGTGGGTTTAGTGGGTATTCCAGCTGTTTGAACTGAGTCCCACGCCTTCGGGGTGGGTGCGTAAATGCATTCCCAGCGTAAAAAAAAAAAAAAAAAAGGTTAGGTTAGGTTGGGGGACTCCCCACAGCGCAGACTTCCACGTAGTGTTCCCCGGGCAACGCCGTGTCTGACCACCGTAACGGAGTGGCAGACCGGTGGCTAACGTGCGCTGTGACTTACGCGATCTGCGAAATTTTATTTTATCTGAGGGCGATTGCGTGCATTGAGGTTTTATTGTGTTTTATCGTGGGTTTTATTTTATTGTGGGTTTCGTTTTATTCTATTGAGGTTTTATTTTATTATTGTGGTTTTTGGTTTTCGCTATGCCGAAACCATTACGAAATGCCTCCGGGCGTTTTGCCCCAAAAGGCCCTTCTCAGGGCCAACCAAAAGGCCCTTCTCAGGGCCAACCCAAAGGCCCTTCTCAGGGCCAACCCGGCGGCTTGTCGGAGTCAGAGGCCAGCCGCGCACCATCTGCGGCAGGCTTCTGTGGAGAGGACGAGTTCTCCGACTCGGACATGGGGTCTGTAGTCGGGGACTCGTCGTCCGTGTGTAGCGTGGCTGCAGACCGCAGCCTGAAGAGGGCCTACTTGAGGCTCGGGTCCGAGGGATCGTCGGACTCGGCCAAGGGTAAGCCCAAACAGAAGAAGCCGAAGGCGAAGACTGCTTCGCCTTCAACTCCTTCTCAGGCCGGCTCCCATGATGTGGGTCTGGCAGATGCCCAGCGTCAGCTCGGCTTGGCCAAACGGGCCGAGCTCGAGCTGGAGCTGGAAGAAAAGGTTGCCGCGAAAGAGAGGCAGGCGCGCGCAGCCAAGGCAAGGGCCGGATACGGTTCGGCCCTCGCCACTTTCGACGGCCACTCTGTGGCGGAGCTGGCCCGACTGGCCAAGGAGGACATGGAGGAGATCGTTGAGGTCGCCTCCAAGTCCTCAAATTTGAAGGGCACCTTCCAAAAGGCCCTCAAATGCCGTGCAACGAGCTTGCACGGCATTGTGTCTGAGCTGACGCAACGCTCTGCGTCAGAGGAGACGCGGCAGCTGCAGGCGAGGGTGGACCGCCTGCAAGCGGAGGTTAGCGAGCTTCATAAGAAGCTCGCCGAAGCCACAGCCCCGCCAACGAAGGCCCCGACGGCAGCGGTTCCCTCTCCCTCCTCCTCAAACCTTGAGGAACTATTCCGCAAGGTTGTCATGGAGGAGAGGGCGTTCACCCGTGCCTGCTTCGCAGGCATAGAGGATCGCCTCCTGCCCGAGCCGCGTCTCCGTCCGCCCCTAGCGGCGGACAAGACGCCGACAGTGGCTCCCCTTGCCCCGAAGCCCTCAAAGGGCAAGGGCAAGGGGAAGAAATCTCCGGGGGCTCTGCCTCCCCCCAGCACGAGTGTGGGCACCCAGCCGGAGCCAGTTGCCTGTGCGGCACCTCCCCAGGTGCAGGAGGGAGACGCCCTCCTCCCTTCCACCACCCCAGCCAAACAGTCTTGGTCAGAGGTGGTTAGGAAGGGAAAGGGAAAGGGCAAGAAGGCGACCCAGGCCACGGCTGCCCAGGCCTCGGCTGCCCCGGCGGGTGCCCCGACGGCCGCCCCGGCAGCCAAGAAGGCGCCAGTCGGCGGAAGGAAGCTGGTTCCTCCCAAATCCGCGGCGGTAACGGTGACGATCGTCCCCGAGGCCGCCGAGAGGGGCGTCACCTACGAGTCCGTCCTGAGACGGGCTCGTGCCGTCGCGGATCCCGCCGAGTTGGGGCTCGGTAACTGCCGTCGGACCCAAACCGGAGCTCGTTTGTTCGAGTTTCCGGGGAAGGACGGCGGCAAAAATGCCGACCTGTTCGCCGGCAAGTTACGAGAGGTCCTCGCCGACGTGGCGAAGATAGCTAGGCCGACTAAGACGGCGGCTATGGAGGTGACCGGTCTAGACGACTCGGTCACCAAGGAGGAGGTGGTCGCGGCGATCGCAGTGGCTGGAGGCTGCGAACCCGCAGCGGTCCTGGCTCGGGACATTAGGCCCGGCCGCGGTGGACTGGGCACTATCCGGCTTGTGTGCCCAGTCGCCGCAGCGTTGGCCGCCCAGGCTAAAGGCCAGGGGCGGCTATTTGTGGGCTTCAGCCGGGCCGTGATCCGGGTGCTTGAGGCAGCGCCGATGCGCTGCTTCAAGTGCTTGGGGATCGGCCACACCCGAGCCATGTGTCCGTCCACAGTAGATAGGGCGGACACGTGCTTCCGCTGCGGGCAACAGGGCCATAAGGCAGCCTCCTGCGAGGCCGCCAAGCCGCACTGCGCGGCGTGCGCCGACAGTGGTCACCCTGCGGACCACATAATGGGGGGGAGCTCATGCCGACCCCCCTCTAAGAAGGGCAAGCCGCAGGCGGCTATAAGCCGTCCTGCCGCTGCTGCCACCAACCCCGCTGATATCCCATCAGCGGCGGTGGCCGAGGGTGATGCGATGGTCGAGTAATGGGTACCGACCATCGCATCTTGCAGGCAAACACCAACCACTGCCGGGCTGCCCAGGACTTACTGGTGCAGTCAATGGCCGAGTGGTTGGTGGATGTGGCAGTGGTGGCCGAGCCGTACTTCACTCCCAGCAATTGGCTGGGAGACAGTGACGGCTCGGTGGCAATCGTGGCGCGGTCTTCCTCGGACTCCCCTCCCCTCTCGCTCTTAGAGAGGGGACCGGGATACGTGGCCGCCGCGTGGGGAGGGTTGGCCCTTGTGGGGGTCTACTTCTCCCCAAACCGCCCTCTCCAGGACTTCGAGGATTTCCTCGGGGTCCTGACGGCGGTCATCGGGAGGACGGCGCCACGTCAGGTCTCCGTTTTGGGAGACCTGAATGCCAAGTCGGTGGTCTGGGGAAACCCGGCCACCGACATCCGCGGACGGGCGGTCGAGTTGTGGGCGGCCACGTCTGGTCTCTCTCTCCTGAATAGGGGGAGCGTCCAGACGTGCGTGCGGCGGCAGGGTGGGTCCATAGTGGACCTCACCTTCGCCACGCCTGCACTGGCCGCCCGCATTCAGAACTGGAGGGTGGAACTGGGGGAGACGATCTCGGATCACCGCTACGTGCGATTCGAGATCTCCCCCCAGAATCCACGGGGGCGCCGCAGCACCCCCTCATCGTCAGGCCGATCCCCGTTTCCAAGGTGGGCTCTGACCCACCTGGATCGGGAGGCGGCAAGGGAGGCCGCGTTCGTCCAGGACTGGCTTTGGCCAGGTCCCGGCGTGGACGTCCTGGACGTGGACGCGGCGGCGGCCCGATTGAGGGGGTCATTGACCGAGGTATGCAACGCCAGCATGCCTCGGTCGAGACGTCCGCCTCCCCGACGCGCCGTTTATTGGTGGTCGGAGGAGTTGGCGGAGCTGCGGGCCACCTGCGTGGCGGCACGGCGGGCCTACACGCGATCGCGTCGGCGGCGCCGACGAGATCAGGCCGACGAGGACCGCCTCTACGCCAGATACGTAGAGGCGAGGGCGGCCTTCAAATCGGCCATCGGCGCCGCTAAGGACGCGGCGAGGGCCGAGCTGTTGGAGGGTCTCGACAACGACCCATTCGGGAGGCCATATAAGGCGGCGCGTATCAAACTGCGCCGCATTGGTCCCCCGGTTGCCGAGACCCTCGAACCAGCGCTCCTGGATGGGGTGGTGCGGTCTCTGTTTCCGCGCAGGGATCCGCACTTCGCCCCACCAGTGATGGGACCGCCAATAAGAGCGGCTTTACCGGAGGAGGAAGCTCTTCCTCCTCCGGTTTCAGAGGAAGAATTTGGCGCGGCGACTCTTCGTCTCCGCGCCAAAAAGACGGCCCCCGGCCCTGACGGCGTTCCCGCTCGGGTGGTGGCCATCGCGGCCACCGAAATGGAGGGAAGGTTTCGGGACCTCTTCAGCGCGTGCTTCGCGTCGGGGGGGTTCCCGAAACCTTGGCGGGAAGGCCAATTGTGCCTCCTCCACAAGGAGGGACGGCCGGCGGACTCGCCCTCGGCATACCGGCCCATCGTTTTGCTCGATGAGGTCGGTAAAATGTTCGAGGGGATCATCGCCGGCCGCCTCAACCGTCATCTACGGAGTGTGGGAACGGACCTGTCGGACGCCCAGTTCGGATTTCGAACTGGCCGTTCGACAGTGGACGCCCTGGCCCGTTTAAAGGGCCAGGTGACAGAGGCGGTGGGAGTGGGGGATGGAGTGTTGGCTGTGTCATTCGACATTGCCAACGCCTTCAACTCCATCCCCCACTCCACCATCCTGGAGGCGCTCCGGTTCCACGGAGTGCCCTTTTACTTGCGGGGCCTCCTGGCCAGCTACCTGGAGGACCGTGCTGTCCTCCTCGTAGACGGGGCTGGCCAGCTCCGGAGATACGATGTGGAAACCGGCGTTCCACAGGG